>JAUJPP010000003.1:46176864-46288281 GCA_030562195.1 Nipponacmea schrenckii | reverse complement strand
TCACCAGTACTGCACGCCAAGCTTCTCGAGTTGTTAAACGCTAATAGATTTCCAACTATTTTTTACAAAATCTGGTCGTATTATATCATACTCATAAATAGAAGCCTTTGTGATATCCTTGTCCATAGTAGACTTGATCGTTAACCTTTATTTTCACTGCAATTTAGGAACATTTTTTTCAGAAAGTCCGGCTGGCGAGTTATTTGATAATTTAATTTTAATTTGCAAGATATTGAAAGAGATAAAGAAACTAGTATTTGTATATATATAAATGTATTAATAATATATTATGATAATTATAGGTCTTTGTTGTCCTCCGTCGGGTTACCTGTCCGTCTGTCATTATTTGTTGTGGGTACAATACAGAAGCTACAATTTTCTACAAAGCTGGATTTTGATGGAACTTTGTGTGAGCATTGGACTTAGCGGTCAAGTTCGAATTTGAAAATTTGTTCATGACCGGTTTTTGAGTTATTGCCACTGGTTCTATATTTTATGTGGGTGCTATAGAAGGTACAATTTTTAATGAATTTTGATCAAACTTGGTGTGAGCATTAGAATTTATAAGAGTTATTGCCTTGGGCTTAGCAACAAGGCCTCAAAATTTTATTGCTCATGCAATAGAAGCTACAATTTGAAATCATTTTTGATGAAACTTTGTGTTAGCACTGGAATCACATTGATCATGTTCGAATTTGACGATTTAGGTGAAGGGTATGTTTCTATATTTGGATGCAATAAATCAAAGCTGATGTGTGGGCGTATATCTTAAAATATTAATAGCCTGAACAATAGTGAACTCCACTTTAACCTTCTGTTGAAAAGTAACTTGTCACCCTTCAACCACCCTTATAACTAAATATTCTCTTTGCTCTATTATCGAATCATTGCTTGATTTTGATTAAGATGAGAGTACCCTCGTCTCGAAACATCGCAAGTTACATGTTTTTTGTATTGTTTGACATCTTTTATTATCATATCATGTTGTCTAATGTTTAAAGAGATTTTTTTTTACAATTTAGTTGATCATTACTTTAAATAATCATTGTTATGTCAGCAAATACCAAAATAAAACATTTCCTCTTCTGAAGACATGTTGGCAATTCTTATCCCTAAACGCAAGTAGGTTTGCGCACTTGCGTCATTATTGCTGGTTTGTGACATTAAACTGGATAAAATGGCACATAAATCAAAATTGTACGCAAAAGTTGAAATAAAACGTCCCGAGGGGTGGCGAAATGGGGCATTCTTAAGGGGGGCATGATGTCTGACTTTCTTAAGCAGCTATTTTAAGCCCTATATAGGTTACTCTACAAAATGAGCGTAACGGGAGAGTTGTCAAGCCTTTTGACCTAATAAAGGGATAATAGGTCTTAGAATGAGAAATATATAAGTTCTCAAAAATGGTCAATATGAGTATATATTCATCAGTAAAGTAACAGAATCATTTATATGGAAAACTCACAAACCTAAGTCATATTTGAAAAACACTTAATCAATTTATTAAGCGATTTTCGATAATCAAATGTATCTTTATTATTCTTACGGATTTTGACGAAACTGGATAAATATCACCCAGGGATAAACCCTTTTTAAGATAAACAAAAAATATATAAAAGTATTTCATATGCCTTGTTATAAGATACAATTCTTGACAGATTTTAATGAAACTGAGTAATATTGTTCATTTATCACCCCAGAAAAGAAGTGTAGGACCGAGGGTTGAATATTTCAGTCCACTGATATTAACTGTACTGTCAAGGTTTTATTCAAATTCAATGCTGCCAATGAGCATATATTATCTTGCCTGGCTAGCTGTCTTTTTCCAACTGTCCGTTTATCCGAAATTGGCTTTAAACGCCAAAAGGGTATACAGGTTAGGTCGGATTTTAATTTAAAAAAAGAAGAAAATTTTGTGTATAGAATATCGATAAGATCTTAGTATTATCGATCCTAGTAGAAAACGAAATAGAGGAAGACTCCATTTATACGCCAACATACAATGTTGAGTGTATATTAGATTTCGGGGGGAGGGGGGATGGATTCTCCCAGATGGGTATACCAAGAGTTGAACAAATACTTTATTGAGAAATCGGGATGAAAGGTTGTTTTAAACACGCTCAAGGATGACCCAGTGAAAATCAGAAAATTAAGGAAAAAATATTTACTATGATTTATTACCCTGAGACCCTGTGAAAAAATCCGACAAGGCATAGGAATATTCCATTGAAATTTTACTCGAAGATTAAGCATGTCAATACGCCAATTTCCACAGAAAATGAGCAAAATCCATCATCCCCTCCTTAGGTCTTTGGGTCTTCGTTTTGTACACACCCCAAGCCAATCCTATATTTATAAGTGGAATTTAGATAAATAATTTCCATTTTATTAGACGTCATCACTTTACTATTATTATTTTGATTCAGACCAATGATTCAGATTAAATGTTAAGATTTTGAGTATTATGTTAAATCATTAGGTGACTGTTTTTTTTTTTTTTTTTGATTAACCGATACCCTTGTTATCCTTGTTATCGGTAAGCTGTTCGTTATTTGAATTTGTCGGTAAAACGCGGAATTGGCCGATAGAAGAAGGTCATAGATGGAGCCGTCGGTAAAACCGATTTGTTAACCGAAAGAGTGAAAACCTTGTGTCTATTAAGATGTTATCGGTAAACTGTTCGTCTTCATTAAAGTGATTTTACTAAACTTGTCGGTAAAACGCGGAATCGGTCGATAATAGACGGTCATGGATGGGGAATGGAGCCATCGGTAAAACCGATTGGCTGACCGAAAGAGTGGAAACCTTGTGTCAGTTATGATGTTATCGGAAAACTGTTCGTCTACATAAAAAGTGATTTTTACTGAACTTGTCGGTAAAACGCAGAATAGGTCGAAAAAGGCTATATAAAACATATGGTTTTCCGATGAAAATAGATAATTTTGACCGGTGGAAACGACTTACAAAATCGCGTCAGATGTATTCTCCGGGTTTCCTAGTTTGTAAAATTTTCCGGGGCAGAACCCCCGAAACCCCCCACCATGTTGGTAAAACGCAGAATAGCTCGAAAAAGGACATAGAAAACATGGTTTTCCGATGAAAATTGATATTTGGACCAGTGGAAAAGACTTCCAAAATCGCGTCAGATGTATTATCCGGGTTTCCTAGTGTTAAGTTCTTAAATGTTTTACTGCTTACGCATTATATTAGATCATATAAAAATGGTTACGGTTCTTATTGTTTTAGTTACGCATCATTTGTTGCACGCAAATGGATGACGTAGGACACTGATTTGAACATGTGCTTACTTCGAGGTTTACAGTGGCTCTTGTTGTTATAACTTGTTTTTGGAACTTTGGTAGTAGACAACTTGGTATGTACATGTCATTTTGTTTTATCTATAATATTGTTACTTCCACTGTAATGTTTATTAGGTTCATGTGTAGAATTTTAATGTTAGGGTGCTTCGGAACCTTGCAAAATAAGTTGAAAATGTTTGCCACTTGTCTTCATAAAAGATGAAATAAACGATATTTTTACAAATTAGATTGAGATCATGATTATATTAACACATTTTTGTGAATGACGGAGACATAATTTAATCAAATTGAAGCGATTTTGACATAATCAAAATACGAAAATAAACAGCATTTTTGATCGCAAATAGTAGTCGCGATTAACAAGTTGGCGGTATTGATTCAAACACGCATAGTAAAAAAAAAAGTCCTACCTATAAAAAAACTGTATCATTTACAAATGAGAATACATCGATAAGCGATATTTATTTGGAGTATGTTTACCAATACCAATAGTCGTTAGCAAAAAGCACCTCTATTTTCCTTGTTAGCCTTTAACAGTAAGATAAAAGTGGAAATGATATACACAGACCCGTGGTAAATAAGATAAAACAAATGGTAAGGGTTGCAAGCTAACGAATATGCACAGACCCGTGGTAAATAAGATAGAACAAGTGGTAGGGGTTGTAAGCTAACTACTTTACACAGCTCGTGGTAAATAAGATAAAACAAGGGGTAGGGGTTGTAAGCTAACTACTAACACAGACCCATGGTAAATAAGATAAAACAAGTGGTAGGTGTTTTTAGCTAACTACTAAAACTCGTGGTAAATAAAATAAAACAAGTGGTAGGGGTTGTAAGCTAACTACTATACACAGACCCGTGGTAAATAAGATAAAACAAGTGGTAGGGGTTGTAAGCTACCCACTATACACGGACCCGTGGTAAATAAGATAAAACAAGTGGTAGGGGTTGAGAGGTAACTACTATATACAGACCCGTGGTAAATAAGATAAAACAAGTGGTAGGGGTTGTAAGCTAACTTCTATACACAGACCCGTGGTAAATAAGATAAAACAAGTGGTAGGGATTGTAAGCTAACTACTATACACGGACCCGTGGTAAATAAGATAAAACAAGTGGTAGGGGTTGTAAGCTAACTACTATACACGGACCCGTGGTAAATAAGATAAAACAAGTGGTAAGGGTTGTAAGCTAACTACTATACACAGACCCGTGGTAAATAAGATAAAAAAAGTGGTAGGGGTTGTAAGGTAACTAATATATATAGACCCGTGGTAAATAAGATAAAACAAGTGGTAGGGGTTGAGAGGTAACTACTATATACAGACCCGTGGTAAATAAGATAAAACAAGTGGTAGGGGTTGTAAGCTAACTACTATACACAGACCCGTGGTAAATAAGATAAAACAAGTGGTAGGGGTTGTAAGCTAACTAATATATACAGACCCGTGGTAAATAAGATAAAACAAGTGGTAGGGGTTGAGAGGTAACTACTATATACAGACCCGTGGTAAATAAGATAAAACAAGTGGTAGGGGTTGTAAGCTAACTTCTAAATACAGACCCGTGGTAAATAAGATAAAACAAGTGGTAGGGGTTGTGAGCTAACTACTATGTACAGACCTGTGGTAAATAAGATAAAACAAGGGTAGGGGTTGAGAGGTAACTACTATGCACGGACCCGTGGTAAATAAGATAAAACAAGTGGTAGGGGTTGTAAGCTAACTTCTTTACACAAACTCGTGGTAAATAAAATAAAACAAGTGGTAGGGGTTGTAAGCTAACTTCTAAATACAGACCCGTAGTAAATAAGATAAAACAAGTGGTAGGGGTTGTGAGCTAACTTCTAAATACAGACCCGTGGTAAATAAGATAAAACAAGTGGTAGGGGTTGTAAGCTAATTACTATACACAGACCCGTGGTAAATAAGATAAAACAAGTGGCAAGGGTCGTGAGTTAACTAATATGCACAGACCCGTGGTAAATAAGATAAAACAAGGGGTAGGGGTTGTAAGCTAACTACTATACACAGACCCGTGGTAAATAAGATAAAACAAGTGGTAGGGATTGTAAGTTAACTACTTTACACAGACCCGTGGTGAATAAGATGAAACAAGTGGTAGGGGTTGAGAGGGAGAGGTAACTACTATACACGGACCCGTGATAAACAAGATAAAACAAGTGGTAGGGGTTGTAAGCTAACTACTTTACACAAACCCGTGGTAAATAAGATAAAACAAGTGGTAAGGGTTGTCAGCTAACTACTTTACACAGACCCGTGGTAAATAAGATAAAACAAGTGGTAGGGGTTGTTAGCTAACTACTATACACAAACTCGTGGTAAATAAGATAAAACAAGTGGAAGGGATTGTAAGCTAACTACTATACACGGACCCGTGGTAAATGAGATAAAACAAGTGGTAAGGGTTGTAAGCTAACTACTTTACACAGACACGGGTCCGTGTATAGTAGTTAGCTTACAATCCCTACCACTTGTTTTAGTTTATTTACCACAGGTCTCTGTATAGTAGTTAACTTACAACCCCTACCACTTGTTTTATCTTATTTACCACGGGTCTGTATATAGTAGTTACCTCTCAACCCCTACCACTTGTTTTATCTTATTTATCACGGGTCCTTGTATAGTAGTTAGCTTACAACCCCTACCCCTTGTTTTATCTTATTTACCACGGGTCCGTGTATAGTAGTTAGCTTACAACCCCTACCCCTTGTTTTATCTTATTTACCACGGGTCTGTGTATAGTAGTTAGCTTACAACCCTTACCACTTGTTTTATCTTATTTACCACGGGTCTGTATATAGTAGTTACCTCTCAACCCCTACCACTTGTTTTATCTTATTTACCGGGTCTGTGTATAGTAGTTAGCTTACAACCCCTACCACTTGTTTTATCTTATTTACCACTAGTCTGTGTATAGTAGTTAGCTTACAACCCCTACCACTTGTTTTATCTTATTTACCACTAGTCTGTGTATAGTAGTTAGCTTACAACCCCTACCACTTGTTTTATCTTATTTACCACGGGTCTGTGTATAGATGTTAGCTTACAACCCCTACCACTTGTTTTATCTTATTTACCACGGGTCTGTATATAGTAGTTAGCTTACAACCCCTACCACTTGTTTTATCCTATTTACCACGGGTCTGTGTATAGAAGTTAGCTCACAACCCCTACCACTTGTTTTATCCTATTTACCACGGGTCTGTGTATAGAAGTTAGCTCACAACCCCTACCACTTGTTTTATCTTATTTACCACGGGTCTGTATTTAGAAGTTAGCTTACAACCCCTACCACTTGTTTTATCTTATTTACCATGGGTCTGTATATAGTACACGGGTCTGTACATAGTAGTTAGCTCACAACCCCTACCACTTGTTTTATCTTATTTACCACGGGTCTGTGTTTAGAAGTTAGCTTACAACCCTTACCACTTGTTTTATCTTATTTACCACGGGTCTGTATATAGTAGTTAGCTTACAACCCCTACCACTTGTTTTATCTTATTTACCACGAGTTTGTGTAAAGAAGTTAGCTTACAACCCCTACCACTTGTTTTATCTTATTTACCACGGGTCTGTGTATAGTAGTTAGCTCACAACCCCTACCACTTGTTGTATCTTATTTACCACAGGTCTGTACATAGTAGTTAGCTCACAACCCCTACCACTTGTTTTATCTTATTTACCACGGGTCTGTATTTAGAAGTTAGCTTACAACCCCTACCACTTGTTTTATCTTATTTACCACGGGTCTGTATATAGTAGTTACCTCTCAACCCCTACCACTTGTTTTATCTTATTTACCACGGGTCTGTATATATTAGTTAGCTTACAACCCCTACCACTTGTTTTATCTTATTTACCACGGGTCTGTGTATAGTAGTTAGCTTACAACCCCTACCACTTGTTTTATCTTATTTACCACGGGTCTGTATATAGTAGTTACCTCTCAACCCCTACCACTTGTTTTATCTTATTTACCACGGGTCTATATATATTAGTTACCTTACAACCCCTACCACTTTTTTTATCTTATTTACCACGGGTCTGTGTATAGTAGTTAGCTTACAACCCCTACCACTTGTTTTATCTTATTTACCACGAGTCTGTATATAGTAGTTACCTCTCAACCCCTACCACTTGTTTTATCTTATTTACCACGGGTCTGTATTTAGAAGTTAGCTTACAACCCCTACCACGTTTTGTATTGTATTTACCATGCTTAAAAAAAAATTGAAATTTATTAGCATTGATTTTGAAATATAATTTAAAGTAAAGTATTCATACTGTTAATCTTCGCGTATCCATGTATTCTCCACTATTAATGATTCTAAACGCACATCTAAAAGGCATACAATATTTCATAGGCTGGGCATTTTCACCTGGTGTATATAACAATACGCACAATATGGCGGACAGTTGAATTATCGCTTCGATTAGAAAACACACAATTCCAGTTACAAAACACACTGAATCCCGAAGTAGGCGACAGCATTTGTAATTTTATGTGTGATTCAATAGAAAATCATTAAATCTAAGAAATTAGATTAAATAGCTTAAAATAGTACAATTACTTACCACGCCGTGGCAAATAACCGAATGTGTAGTGACAGACTATTTACCACGGCCCGTGGTAAATATCCACTACGATGTCCTATTATGTTTAATCACCTAAATAAAACTTTATAAAAAAAAAATGTTTTTGAAGGGTCACTAACAACAGAAATCACCTGTAAAATGTCCATTAAAATAACTATTTCTTATAAGTTATGTCAACACAAGCTCTGATATGTAAACTACAGAGTAAGGTGCAGCATCTGAGTTGTTTTTTTTTTAAAAACTTGCTATTTACTATATAGGTTTCAATGCAATTTTAGAAAATCAGTGTTCTAACTCTTTCTATTTTTTCTAATAATAGAAAGGTTTTGTAGCAACACTTGCTATTTTTCTAATAATTGAAACTGTAGAAACATTGATTTCTAATGTATGCTACATGTATTCTGCTATTTTCTCTCCACATAAATCTGAAATGGCTGCTATTGTTGCAATTCTTTCTATTTTTTCTATTTTTCTAATAATAGAAAGGTTTTGTAGCAACACTTGCTATTTTTCTAATAATTGAAACTGTAGAAACATTGTTTTCTAATGTATGCTATTCTGCTATTTTCTCTCCACATAAATCTGAAATGGCTGCTATTGTTGCAATTCTTTCTATTTTTTCTATTTTTCTAATAATAGAAAGGTTTTGTAGCAACACTTGCTATTTTTCTAATAATTGAAACTGTAGAAACATTGTTTTCTAATGTGTGCTATTCTGCTATTTTCTCTCCACATAATTCTGAAATGGTTGCTATTGTTGCAATTGTTTCTATTTTTTCTAATAATTTACAACTGTTGCAAACCCACAACCTAACCCTAAAGTAGCCAAAATGGTAACAAATATAGTTAAAACTGTTGCAAACCCTAAACCTAACCTAAGTACAGTATATCCTGCTCATATGACCACCTTTATTAAGAGCCCACCTTCAATAAGCAACCACAATAAATTCCCCCCTACGAGTTTTCAATGTAATTTTCGACTAATAAGCGGCCAGCGGCCATGTATTAAAATAACTCAATTAAGCGACCATGACTTTACGATGTAACCCTTATATAGTTAGAACTGTTGCAAACCCCCAACCTAACCCTAAGATGGTCACAAAGGTAACATATATAGTTAGAACTGTTGAAAATCCTCAACCTAACCCTAAAATATATCAATTTTTATATAACAGTATGAAACAATATAGCCATTAATCGCTTTTTGTCTTCTTTCTTATTCCAGAAAATTTTATGACAGACAACTGTTTCAGTAATGTTTTAGTTATTTATTCCTTTATTAGGTCCAAGAAGATTTATACGTTTATTTCATTGCATATTAGCATCGTAATTTTTTTCAATCAATGATTTTTATCATGTACAAGTCTTATATTGGATAGTAACTGGTTACTTTTCAATCACCCTAATCACTTAATTGCTAACACACATTTTATTTATTTAGCAAAAGGAACATTAAACTTATAAATCCTGTGCCTGTGCTTTCGTAACTTTGTCATTAGTACAAAGTTACAACCTTTACTCCCTAAAGTAGCCACAAAGGTAACATATATAGTTAGAACTGTTGAAAACCCTCAACCTAACCCTCAAGTAGCCACACAAGTAACATATAGAAGTAGAACTGTTGCTAAACCTCAACCTAACCCTAAAGTAGCCACAAATGTAAATATATAGTTAGAACTGTTGCTAAACCTTAACCTAACCCTAAAGTAGCCACAAATGTAAATATATAATTATAACTGTTGCTAAACCTTAACCTAACCCTTAAGTAGCCACAAAGTTAGAACTGTTGCAAACCCTCAACCTAACCCTAAAGTAGCCACAAAGGTAACATATATAGTTAGAACTGTTGCAAACCCTCAACCTAACCCTAAAGTAGCCACAAAGGTAACATATATAGTTAGAACTGTTGCAAGCCCTCAACCTAACCCTAAAGTAGCCACAAAGGTAACATATATAGTTAGAACTGTTGCAAACCCTCAACCTAACCCTTAAGTAGCCACAAAGTTAGAACTGTTGCAAATATATAATATTATATATAGTAAGTGTAAACTTTCAATAGAAACAATAGCAACAATAGCAAGTATTTTACATTGATGAAGGATAAAATAGCAGAATAGAACTGATTAGAAAACACTGTTTCTATAGTTTCAATAATAGCAGAATAGAACTGATTAGAAAACACTGTTTCTATAGTTTCAATAATAGCAGAATAGAACTTATTAGAAAACAATGTTTCTATAGTTTCAATAATAGCAGAATAGAACTTATTAGAAAACATGTTTCTATAGTTTCAATAATAGAAAGAATAGAACTTATTAGAAAATAATGTTTCTATAGTTTCAATAATAGAAAGAATAGCACAATGTTCTATATAATTAGTCTAAGGTTTCAATAATAGAAACAATAGCAACAATAGCAAGTATTTTACATTGATGAAGGATAAAATAGCAGAATAGAACTGATTAGAAAACACTGTTTCTATAGTTTCAATAATAGCAGAATAGAACTGATTAGAAAACACTGTTTCTATAGTTTCAATAATAGCAGAATAGAACTGATTAGAAAACAATGTTTCTATAGTTTCAATAATAGCAGAATAGAACTGATTAGAAAACACTGTTTCTATAGTTTCAATAATAGCAGAATAGAACTGATTAGAAAACAATGTTTCTATAGTTTCAATAATAGCAGAATAGAACTGATTAGAAAACACTGTTTCTATAGTTTGAATAATAGCAGAATAGAACTTATTAGAAAACACTGTTTCTATAGTTTCATTGTATGATAAATCAATGTTTCTATAGTTTCAATAATAGCAGAATACAACTGATTAGAAAACAATGTTTCTATAGTTTCAATAATAGCAGAATAGAACTGATTAGAAAACAATGTTTCTATAGTTTCAATAATAGCAGAATAGAACTGATTAGAAAACACTGTTTCTATAGTTTCAATAATAGCAGAATAGAATTGATTAGAAAACACTGTTTCTATAGTTTCAATAATAGCAGAATAGAACTTATTAGAAAACAATGTTTCTATAGTTTCAATAATAGAAAGAATAGAACTTATTAGAAAATAATGTTTCTATGGTTTCAATAATAGAAAGAATAGCACAATGTTCTATATAATTACAGTATATCCTGCTCATACGACCACCTTTATTAAGAGCCCACCTTCAATAAACGACCACAATAAATTCCCCCCTACGAGTTTTCAATGTAATTATCGACTAATAAGCAGCCACCTTCATTACGCGACCAGCGGCCATGTATTTATACTCCCAATTGATTAAAATAACTCAATTAAGCGACCATGACACTTTTGATTATCTCCCGTAACAATAATCAAGTTCACGCGTCGGTGATATTCAATGAGATTATCGCTAATCGGTAATTAGATAATCTTCTACAGATTAATTTTATAGCTTGTTGCTGATTAATATAGAAAGATATCATATTGACAATTATTATAAAGTACTGTAAAGGCTTCAATATTTCGTTTTTGGTAAAATTTAGACTACCGTAAATTTGATCAGAGAGCGAAAGTAGGGTATACCGGATGTTGTTATAAAAACATATTAATCAGGTGAAAATGGAATAAAGCGTGTTACAGGGCAATTAAAATGCAAGTAAAGAAGGATATCTTATTGATTTAAGGTAGAGAATTTTGACTTTGAAAACGATAATAACTGTGAGAACTTTGGTATCTAAAAGAAAATAAAATACGACAAAATAGAGTATCCCGTCGGTAGATAGGAGATAGCATGCACAAGCAGTAGAAACTATACATGTATGAGTAAAAGTAAGATCCTATGATTTCCAAAACGTCAAAACGAAATGGTTTTGCAGTTCCTCTCTTAAGAGGCCACCTTCACTCAGCGACCGTTTTTGAATATTCCCTTGAGAGGTCTCTGAATGCAGGTTCTACTGTAGTCTAAGGTTTCAATAATAGAAACAATAGCAACAATAGCAAGTATTTTACATTGATGAAGGATAAAAAAGAATAGAACTGATTAGAAAACACTGTTTCTATAGTTTCAATAATAGCAGAATAGAACTGATTAGAAAACACTGTTTCTATAGTTTCAATGATAGCAGAATAGAACTGATTAGAAAACACTGTTTCTATAGTTTCAATAATAGCAGAATAGAACTTATTAGAAAACACTGTTTCTATAGTTTCATTGTATGATAAATCAATGTTTAAATTGAAACAATAGAACATTAGGAAAAAAATTGAAAGGTACCGGTATGTTTCAATTTTAGAACTTTTGCCTCACCCTCAAAATAGCAACTGTAGAAAAAAATAGAAAAGGATGTTTCTGCAGTTTCAATAATAGAAAAAATAGGAGGAAAAATAGAACTTATTACACATAATTTTTTCTACAGTTGCTATAATAGAAGAAATAGATATAAATTGCATTGTTTTGTTAATCAATGTTTCTAAAATTGAAACAATAGAACATTAGAAAAAAATTGAAAGGTATGTTTCAATTTTAGAAATTTTGCCTCAAAACTCAGATCCTGCACCTTAATAAAACTACAGCACTCCAATCGTGAAATTTGGAAAAAATAAATGATATTTTAATAAAAAGCCTTTAAATTTCTTGTAAATTCAGTAAAGAAAAGCGGCCATTTTTTTCCTGTACTCCTTTTTTTTATAGTATGATGGTGTGTATTGGCACTTTTCAGTCCAGTAAGATAATGTAGTGGTTTCACTTTTTGCAAGAGATGTAACGTTCTCCATATCAATTTCTAGCAAAAAATCTGAATTTACGGCAATACAAAAGTAACTAGATCCCCAGGCTTCGCGAGGTTCTGACGCAGTGCGTAGCGGTTTTGATATACGCTTTAAAACTACCCTACAAAGTAGCTATAGACCACTAACATTATTTTACAGAGTAGAAGTCGTTTTTTTTTCAAAGCATAATTGGTTCGCTGAAACTCGTGTCATGTAGATCGCCCAAACGCATAATTCAACAAACAGTTTTTAACAATGAAATTCGCAATTTTCAAATGGTGATAAAACGGAAAGTATGCATCGTACATCAAAATATAATATATCAATGGATAGATCTTTTCGAGAGCTATCACATTTGTGCAGCTCACAAGGTCACCAAATTTCAAGGTTACAATATACGACCATTCGAAGTTTTTATATATTACTATCAGGTAAATATCAAAATCAAAATCAAAATTCAAAAATCGGTTTCCAAATATGATTCAGAAATCAATATTACATTCTATAGACATCAAAATTACACGAATCGAAGTATCTCCAGAGGCCCCATTTCGATTTAAAGAAAATTACGCACAGTTAGTAGAGAAGAAATACAAAATTTTCAAATACTAAAAAGCGCATTTTTGGTGGAAATATGTGGTTTTATATATCATTACAAAGAGCAGATAAACTCAATATGAATTTTTGTTATTTATAAATTAGTTCACGTGACAGAGCTCTTTAAAAATAAAAATCACAAATTTCAATCGGTTATAAAACCGGAAGTAGACATCGGACAACACAAATGAATATATCATTGAATAGATATCATCAAGGGCAATAAATCGTGTTATGGTCACAAGGTCACCAAAGGTCAAGGTCACGAAATACGGGCCTTTGAAATTTTGGTCATTACCAAGAAAATTAAAATGGAAATAAAAGAAAATCAAAATAAAAAATCAAAATTCGGCTTCTAAACAAAATTGCGCAATCGACTCTAGTTATTAGATATGAAAAAATAACGAAAATCGCTTTATCCCCTGAGGCCCCATTTTGAATTTTACAAAAGTTTGACATTTCAATATGGCGGTTGATCTTTTGCTTCCGGTCCGGATTTTTTCATCTTCGTTTTTTTGTATGACTATTTGTAGCATGTTGCAAAACGAAGTTTTGAAATATCTTAAGAATTCCGGAAGTTAGGTTTCTAAAATTTACAAGAGAATAACTTCAAAACCGGAAGTGACGTCAGAAATTTGAAAAATAATTTGAGATCGCATTTAAAATGTCTATCTACTTATAATTTTTCAGATGGATGAGAATAAAATTGTAGAAGTTGAAAAAAACGCAAATATTGAAATTAAAAAAGTCAGCTACAAAAGTAATAAAATTAGCAGTTTTAAACTGCAGTTATGTAGCTAGCAGTTGAAAGAAGCTAACAAAAGAAGTTATGTCAAAATCAGTTGAAAAATAAAGATAATAAAGAGCAAAAACCAAAAAAACGCCATTGCCCACAGCTCGTTTCCGGTTGCTCTAAATGAAGTCATTTCACATTTAACAAATACAAGTCTCGCAGTTTGAATAGGCAATAGCAACTAGTAGTTTGTGGCAAGTTGCCTTCTATGAGAATAATCGAATGTGAAATTCGAAAAAAAAAAAAAGACATTTCATAAACAAAGCAGTGCGTTCATCGAACGCACTGCAATCAGTTTTCCAAATAAGAACAAACCACCATTTCCCACTTTCATGTTCTATGGACGAAAAAGTATGTGTAGACATGCTAGGAATTCCCATTGTTCCCATACATTCATTCAAATGGCTGTTGCCACTTCCTGTCGCCATACTTCCCAATACAGCACAGAGGTTTATGTTGTACCACTTCGCACCAGATGATGTGGTGGTCTTAGGTGATGTGGTCAATTTAATGCTCTGTATCTCTTTCCTCAGTTGATAGCCATGATTCTTCTTGGTCTAATTCAGGATAAACAAGATAGTAACCAAAACAGGAGTTGTACAATCAAATTGCTATTTTAAAAATCCTGCTAGGGGCTTATATCCAGTCTCAGTATTTGTTGATATATTTATCAGCAATTTGGATTTTCACTTCATTGACCAATGCAGGAGTGAAAGTAATAAACAATCACACCAGCGAAGAACGCCCTCACAGTATGATTGCAATTTCAAACAAAACAAAAATCTATATCCAGCAGTCTTTGGTAGCCTGATCTTTATCTTCTTCATCCAAACTTTACCAATTAAATTGCCTGGGTGTATACCATCCTTGTACAGTTAAAAGGTGTAATACCGGCGAGGTGTTGGTTGAGCAGATCCTGCACTGGTACTTCTTTTTCTGCATGCTTTAGATGTGGTCTGTATGTTTACATTGACGGTTTCCTGTTTGAAGGTAAATTTCTTTTATTTTCGAGATATTTATTTCCTTTTTTTGCTGATTGTATTATTCCATGTACATCAAAGTTAAAGGATTGCATAATGTCATGTACATGTCAGTTTCCCGATCTTTCACATTTCATCAATGTTGACATTTTTCTTGAGAAATACCGATTGACTCCCTATGAACAAAGACCTACGCACATCAAAGATTTCTGTGTGGTTTTGATGTTTTCAAATGAAGTTTTCGTTTCAGTCAGTTATTAAATGCATCAATTAATCATTTATTCTCAACGCTTATTTTCCAGCGTAAAAAGATGAACTGTTTGGATTGTATTGCAATGCACAAGGATATGTGATGCATCGAGCACGAAGCTTCGTGTCAACAAATCTGAACCGTGATGTGAAAATTGGTATTAGTGACCGACAATCGTTGAATCCGTGCTAGGCACTATTGTACTACCGAAGAGAAGAGAGTCCCAGCTTCAATCTTGTGTGTATGGATGTATGTGTTTTGGAAATCAGTGGGATAAGTGTATATTTTAGTCATTTTTGACAGACAGAAGAGCCGCCATATTGTCCGCCATTTTCTTTACCATATGTTGCACTTGCCATAAAATCATGGAAGTGTGGCTAATAGGTGCCTATTATTGGAAAACTAAGGTTGGAGTGATGTACCTAAAACGTGTGAGCTACCTTCTGTGTATCTTTTAAGGATTATGTATGTGTATTTGTGGAGAATTATTGTTGTTAGAGATTTGTTATTTTGTCTTATTTTCAGACTAAAAAGCTGGGGTCATTCAGTGCATTTGATGATTTAAAGGGAAACGTTCACAAAATTTGGTTTTTGGTGTTTATGTGCATATTTTGAGCTTTTGTATCCAAGGTGGCCACTTGCTGCAACTGAAATAGCTTTTTCAATATTTGTGGACTCAGTCCATTTATTGCAAGGTTCCGAAGCACCTTAGGCTAAAAAACGTCTCTGTCAAAATTTTCCGATTTGGTGTCTCGGTTTTGCATATTACCGATCGGAGTACTATAGTCTATAAAGTTTAGTATCTGCATTTACGGATATTGTCATAGGTTAAGTTCCTTGTGTATCATTCTGTTAATATTTAGGGAAAATATTTTGTGTGGCTTACTGTTGTAATTTCGCGCTAAAGGTTTTTATTTCGTACGTATAGTTAGGCCGCTCGGCTGTCATATTGAATAGTGGAATATTCCATTTTCCGTTCATAATGGATTCGCCCTGTGTATTTATCGTTTAAAGGGGGACAGTCTCGGTTTGTTGCGGACAATCATTCGACAGTTTCAAACACATGAAATCCTTTGCTTAGCTAATCAGAAATAGTCTAGAGCTTACCTTTGAAATTTGAGCCTTCAAATCCATGTGTATCCATAATTATCTGTGTTTGAAAATCATAATGTCTTAAGATATTACAAACGTCCCGTCATATTGGAAAACGGTTCGTCTTGATAATCAAAGAGTTATCCTTCCCGTCGAGCAATAGCGGTCATATATATAAATAGACTACTGCGCATTTTCAATTGAAGACTTTGTCAACAGGACACACAATTTTCAGACTGACTGGAGACCAGCCGCGTACAGTACGGAAAAAATAAAAAGTGAAATTTTTTGTTTGAGGTATATTTCAAGGTATTTTGCGATTTTCTTAGAGCTTGAGTATTTCTGAGGACTGTTTAAATGTAACAAAGGCCCAAAACGACCCCTAAAAATCAAGATTGTGCCCCTTTAAAGTGCTTAGCTTAAAGATACAGTAGCTAAATATTTTCCCCTATGTAAAACAGTATTTCCAGTTTTCCACTATATATTGATTTGAATGAATCTTGTTGTGAACATTATACTTATTATTGTAATTGCTGTATTTTCAGTTAATTGTTCCGTCAATTAAACATATTACCATCTTAAACTCTTTATCGTCTCGACATGGATGTACCTAAAGGGTGGGACGCATTCGCAAACATCTACACCTAGTTTGTAAAATTTTCCGGTGAAGGACCCCCGAACCCTCCCGCCACTGCAAGGGCCGAATATGAAGGCCTTTGGCCTGCAGGACTTGCCTTGGAAAAATCACCTTTCTGTACCCCTCTCAGGCATATTTCAGATACACCCCTGATTGATATGGTTTTCAAAGGTTTAGGATTTGCTATAACGATGGATTTCGTGTAATGTATATACTTAATAGTGCGAGTAAGTTATTTTTGCCCCCGGAAGAACACGTGTTCGTAGGTAAAACTTAGACTTTACACGTGTCAAAATGGTCACGCTACGCCCCTGCACTTGATTGTTCTATTATAAGCTATACCACATAGAGTCAAAAAATAATTTCATATGCAATAATTCGGCGTTTTTTTTAATGTGGAATTTTCTATTGAAATTTAACAAGAACGACATATTTCGACATGTTTATGTATATTTGAATGTCGAATTTTCTGTAAAATCAAAGAGTATAAAGATATTCTATTTAAAAGACAATATCTAAAAATAACTATCTTTGTGGTCCATGGCGTATATTAGAGGCTTTCAACTCGTAGTCTTGATTAAACCAATCACTAAATAAGAAAATAAATTCAAAAAGACAAGTTCAAACTCGTCATTTAAAATTACATAAACGTGTTGTATTTGAGCTTCCGTACAAAAAAAAACCGACCATATACCATGTAGTTTCTAAAGATGCAATGCAATAAACATTTTCATGACAACGCAAATCTACTCTCAATTTACTTTTGGATATTTTAACCTTGTATCCACCAAGATATATGATGAAAGGAAAATCCAAATTAAAGTGAAATTGAAATACCAGTATTTCCTTCTACATTGTATGTTGGTTTCAGAAATTATGTTGTATAACACCCTGTACAACATTACATCCATGGGAAAATAAAAGTTATAGAAATGAGAAGTGTAGTGCACTCAATGGGGGATGGGAAGGGTAAGTGGGGAAGGGGAATATTTTGGGGGGTTGCTGCTTCATAATGACTTTTGCATATTAATTGGTATTTTTGCTAATATGTATGAAGACTATAAAAAAAAAATCTGGAGAAGGTAGAATCCAGAAGTTTTAACTAAGAAAGCTTGCCAGGCAAGGTAATATGTGCTCACTGTCAGCATTGAATTTGAACAAAAACTTAACAGTACAATAACAATCCCTGGAATGAAAATATTCAACCTTCAGTCATACATGTTTAATTCTTCAGTCATACACAGGGATAATAATGTACATTATAACTAAGTTTCATTAAAATCTGTCAACAATTCTACCTTCTAACAAGGCAATAACTCATTAAAAATTTTCGGTATTTTTGATTTTCATGTGGGTTCATCCTTGATAAACAAAATCAGTAACGAATTGTGCCTTGTAGAGTGTTTACAGGCCAAAAATCAAACATGTGTTTAAGAACAAGGGCAATAATTCATATTAAATATTTTTGATTTTCAATATGGTTCCATCTTCGATGATAATTAACAATTTCAATAGGTTTCGTCAAAATCTAAGAATTGCGCCTTTTAGAGAGTTTACGAGCTTTAAAAGAATAAGGGTCATTAATATTAATTTATTGTACTTAAGAAACAACAACTCTTTGAAAATAAGTTTAAAGAAATTAATGAAGTAATTGTCTAGGTTCACAACCACACATATCTGATTATTAGTACTTCTCTTCAATTAAGGAGACAAGTTTCTGTTCCAAGGTGACGTGGCGTATTTGTATGCATTTAAAGGGATAATAGACCTTAGAATGTACATAAATTTGAAAATTTTAAACTTGGCCAATAACAGCTCTATTTATCAGTAAATATACCTGCTGGCATAAATAAATGAATATAAATTAAAAAAACTAAGTAATTATCCATAAAGATGCATTTGATTTTCGTAAAAAAGATTAAATTGATTAAGTGTTTTCCAAAAATGACTAAGTATTGTGAGTTTTCCAGAATTTAAGGGATTCTGTTACTTTATGACACCAGGTAAGTTCACTGATGAATATCATATTCACCATTCTTGAGAAATAAAATTTTATGTTCATGCGAAAATGCAGTATCCCCTAAATGAAAATAGGAATAATGTAAAATAATGCAATGATAAATCTATAAACTAATTAATCAATAATACCAGCATACTTGCATGCATATAAATTAATGGTATTTAGTGTTTAAAGTTAATTGTTAGAGAACAATATAATTTATTATGAAACTGCTCAGCTTAATAGAACTACAAAATTTTGATTGGTTTTATTATAAAGGAATATAACACTTTAATAAATGCTGTTTTCCACTGTCATGTGTAATCAAGTAAAAGGAAATATTAGTTACTAATATATTCGATAATATAAATGCTTGATTTCTCCAATTAGTCAAATATCCTTATCTGTCCCACCATTAATTAAACAAAATATTCAGTGAAGATTACTACTATATCACTATCCTTTTCAATGCGGGAGGGAACCCCACTTGCCCCCAGATATTTTTGCCAGTTTTTAACTTAGTGTTATCAAGTTTCCCTGTAAATTTGAATCATATATCTTTTAGTTTAAATATTTTCATATAAGAGGGCTGTATGATGGTTTTATGGGGAGGGTGGCTGAACTCCACTTGCCTCCAGATATTTTTGTCAGTTTTTTCATATTCCCTTTTTTCTAAGTGTCTACAAGTCTGAAATTTGAATCATATATCTTTTGGTTGAATTTTTTTTATACAAGGGGAAAAAATAACCCTATTTTTAAAGGGCGGCTGACCACCCTATACCCCTTATCAGTTTTTATACGCCCACATGGAAATCTGGACGTATATTGCCGTCGCCCCTGTCCGTTCGTCCCTCCGTCCGTCGGTCCGTCCACATTTGTTGTATCCACAATAGAAGCTACAGTTTTTATCCGATCTTAATGAAACTTGGTATACATGTATATATTGATGATATCTCGGTCAAGTTCGAAAATGGAAATTATCGCATGAACGGTTTTTGAGTTATTGCACTTGACTTAGTAAAAACGCGTCAAATTTGGTTTATATCCACAATAGAGGCAATAGTTTTTATCCGATCTTAATGAAACTTGGTATACATGTACATATTGATGATATCTCGTTCAAGTTCATAAATGAAAATTATCGCATGAACGGTTTTTGAGTTATTGCCCTTGACTTAGTAAAAACGCCTCAAATTTGGGTTGTATCCACAATAGAGGCTACAGTTTTTATCCGATCTTAATGAAACTTGGTATACATGTATATATTGATGATATCTCTGTCAAGTTCGAAAATGGAAATTTTCGCAGGAACGGATTTTGAGTTATTGCCCTTGACTTAGTAAAAATACGTCAAATTTGGGTTGTATCCACAATAGAAGCTACAGTTTTTATCCGATCTTAATGAAACTTGGTATACATGTATATTTTGATGATATCTCGGTCATGTTCAAAAATGGAAATTATCGAATGAACGGATTTTGAGTTATTGCCCTCGACTTAGTAAAAACGCGTCAAATTTGGGTTGTATCCACGATAGAGGCTACAGTTTTTATCCGAAATTCATTTTTGACGAGTTATTGCCCTTGACTAAGTAAAATTGCGTAAAAATTCATTTTCTGTAGACACTATAGAAGCTACAATTATCTATGGATTTTAATGAAACTTGGTATGAGCATTGGAATTGATAAGACCACGGTCAAGTTCGATTTGTGATGAACAGTTTTTTAGTTATTGCCCTTGACTTAGTAAGATTGCGTCAAAATTTCATTGTGGGTTCAATAGAAGCTACAATTTTCAATGGATTTTGATGAAACTTGGTGTTTTCGAGTTTTTGCCCTTGACTTAAATATCCATTTAGTGAATGTTTTTGAGTCATTGCTCTATTTATTTTTCAAATTCAATGCTGCCAGTGGGCGTATGTTACCTTGCCTGGCAAGCTATCTTTGAATATTTTATTTCTGTAAGTTGTCTACTACCTTGATAAAAAATTTGGTCCATATAGGTGTCGGGATGTAATCTTCCCCTTGTAGGGCTTCTTTTTTTTTGAGGGGTCGACCCCAGAGTTATTTTGTCAGCTATGCTTTTTTCTCAATAAATATATATTTTTTTTTTTATAAACATTTATATATTTCATATGTTCACAACAGTAAAGTACAATAATACAAAAGAAAAACGATACAGAAAGAAGCTCAGGGCTTATTTAAATCTGCTTCGCAAAAGCAAAAAGAAAAAAAAAATACAAAAAGTGAAAGAAAAATAATGAAAACATGTGGCAAAAAAAAGAAAACACACACACAAAAAACTGCAAACTAATAGACAATTTACATATATACATTTAGAAAGAAGAAATGGGTGCAAGGGGGTCAGACCAGGGACAGGGATTAGGAAGATGGATGTGTCACGGCAAACCTTGCAGAAAAAAAAAAAAAAAAAAAGGTCAACGAGAATTATCTGAAGGATTATTACTCACAAAAATGACAAAAATGAAAAACAGACCTAATTCAGCAGTCTAAAACGTTTGGAGAGCTTTAAAAAGTCATGAACTACAGAGAATATAGCTTCATTTTCAGTGTCGGAAAGTAAGGAATTTCCGAAAAGAAGTGTGTTGATAGATTTTCTTGAGTGGCGAAGTTTGTCAATGTGAATCGCCTTTGAGCAGTATATAGTCTACAATGCAATAGAAAATGCTCAGAATCTTCCAAAAGGTGACCACAAGAACAAGTTGGATTATCAGATATGAACATGGCGGATTTGTGTGCATTTAGCTCACTTTTAGCGTGTCTCAATCTACAATGTACAATTTGTGATGCTCTTGTTCCAAAATTAAAGTAGGGGGGAGCCTTTGGATCTTTTGATGAAATTACTTTCTTGAAGATGGCAACAGATCTAACAGACTTGATATCTTCAGGAAGATTGTTCCATAGTTCCACAGTAGATGGTAAGAAGGAGTTTTTGTAATGCTCAGATTTTGATGGAATTGATCGTAGTACTTTATTCTTGTTTCGGACAGGATAGGGATTTACAGAAGCAACTGAGGGAGGGACAAGAAGGCTTAGGAAGGGAGGTACTAATTTGTGAACCATTTTGTAAAATAAGGTAAGTTTATGACGATTACGGAGAGTTTCAAGAGAAACGAGACAGGATTCCTTGTAGAGAAGTTCGTGTGATATTCCCCAAACTAGTCCCGTTATGGTTCGCAAGGCATCTAACTGCGTGTTCTCTAGTGTATTACAGTCAGCCTGCGAGCAGTTGTGCCAGATGACATCTGCGTAGTCAAACACTGGAAGGATGAAGGACTTGTATATCAGTTCAAGGGTCTTGCGATTTAGACGATATTTGAGGCTTCTGAAGCAGTCGATAAGTTTACCAGCTTTTGCGATAATATATGCGATGTGACTAGTCCAGGTTCCAGAGCTATCGAATAGCAGTCCTTAGTGTTTGTGCTGTTCAACTGAGGGTACAATATGATTATTAAAAGAGAGATCGATTTTTGTCGGGGCCTTTTTCCTGCTGAAATGAAGAGAGACTGTCTTCTTTGGATTAAAGTTTACCTTCCATTTATTAGACCAATCTAGAATTTTGCCGAGGTCTTGATTTAACGAATTTTGACAAATAGTTCGTTCTAGTATAGTAACATAAAGAGAGGTATCATCAGCATACAGACGAATGTTGGAATTTAAGCCTTTTACGATGTCATTGATATATATGATAAATAGGAGAGGACCCAGAACAGATCCCTGCGGAACACCATTTGCGACTGTTTTTGCTTCAGATCGTTGGTTTTTGACAATTACAGATTCCTTACGGTCTCGAAGATAACTTGTCAGGATTTTATGTACATTTCCTCGAATGCCAATTTGACGAAGTTTATACAAGAGCCCCTTGTGCCAAACACGGTCAAATGCCCGACTGATATCGCAGAAGACTGCTTTAACGTCCTTACCATCATCAGGCTTTTTAATACATAGTTAGAAATATCAATAAGCTGATAAGTTGTGCTATCGTTTGGTCTGAATCCTGATTGGAAAGATGTTAGTTGATTTGTTTCTAGAAGGAAGTTGTAAATGTGTTTAAATAAGCACTTCTCAAATACTTTGCCAAGACAACTAAGTACTGATATTGGTCGATAGTTACAGCAATGGGATTCGTCCCCTTTTTTGAAAATTGGTACTACATTAGCATCTTTCCATTCGTCAGGAAAGGTACCAGAAGAAAGAACGATGTTGAAGAGACGAGAGAGGGGTGATGAAAGACTTTGTGAACATAGTTTTAGGATTTTGTTGTTAATGGTGTCAGAGCCACTGGCTTTGTTTGTTGAAAGTGTATTTAGAATATCGTTAACTTCATGTGAAGAAAATATTGGTTGCTGCATTTCAGATGAGCTTGGTGGAATAGGTGATGTAGCTTCGTCAGGATTCTCAACGTGGGATTGATTAGCAAAAAAATCATTTAGGAGATCTGCTTTCTCTCCGTCTCCATAGAATAGTGCGCCATCATGAATAAGAGGAAGAAATTGAGAAGTTCGGTTACCACTATGAAGGGCGTGGGATTTAATCAGTTTCCACCATTCCTTTTCACCAAATTTGTTGCTGCAGATTTTGCTGTCTAGATGTTCGTAATATTCGCATTTGCATTTACGAAGTTCACTGGTCACATAGTTGCGAAATTGCTTGAATATTTGCCAGTTTGCGTTTGATTTAGATGATTTGTACTTTTTGTAGAGTCTGTTTCTCCTGCGGATCAGACGGCGTAGGTGGCCATTGAACCAAGGGGTATCTAATGGTCTAATGGTGACTACCTTGGACGGTACAAAGAGATCGATGCCTTTGAGGATAATATCAGCTACTGCCGAAGTTATTGTAAGAGAAGTGTTGGCCTGAAAAAGTGAGTCCCAATCAGTTGAGTTGAAGAAATGGGATAGCTTGATTGACCGGGCCTCAGAATAATTCCAGATTCTTCTATTGTAACATTGTTCTTTTGATATCTTAGATTTTAGGGTTATCTTAACGGACGCATGGTCTGATATACCTTCATCGCTTACCTGTGTAGAGGTTATAAAATTTGGGGAACTTACAATGATTAGGTCGAGAAAACTGGAAGAAACATCAGTAATTCGGGTTGGCTCTGTCACAAGTTGTGTTAAGTTAAAGCGAGCAATGATATTATTGAGTCTATTAGTAAGAGGCTTTAAGAAATTAACATTGAAATCTCCAAGAATGAAAATGGGTTTGTTTTAGTCTTTAGCCTTACCGATACTCTCTTCTATAAGGTTCCAATAGTCAGCTGATTCACGTTGGCTTCTATAGAAAGAGCCTATGAGGAGGTGATAGGATTTGTTACTTACCTCTGCCCATACAGCTTCAACTCTGGATATTTTTAAATTGGGTAGGGGCTTGAGGGATAGTCGTTTATGAACAAAGATAGCAACCCCTCCACCTGGTTCATCTTCTCTATTGCAAGGGTTGTGATAATAAGGTCAAAGGTGTCATCACTTGTCAGACTCCGGACGTTTTGGTGAACAATAGACAATTCTGATTGTAGGCTATTGGGTCCTGGATTTTGCTCTATATCATTGCACAGCAGCAGTAGTAATCGGTAGAGATATGGAACTGAACTTAAAGAGAAAAACAGATGAGTTAAACTTGAAGAAAATAAACAACAACTGCAAGAGAATGCCGAGACACCAACATCATTTAACAATCCTTTTATGTATATTAAGCTGTTCCTGGTCAGATCCCGTGGTGCACCAATATGAGGAGAACAAAGTTATTGAAACAAAGGGTAAGAGTCTGCAAAGAGTAAAGGATAGTAACAAGACGGAATAAAATAAGTAACAAGTCGTAGGAAAGAAATAGTAACAAATCAGAAGAACAAACAAATAGATAAGAAAGACATAATATAAAAGGAGTGTAAATATATGTTGAGGAGATATGAACTCATAATTGAGAGAAGCGCTCATATCATGATTAGGGAGGCTTATTTTTCTGTTAGAGGGATATTTGGTTCATAACTAAGAATGATTTTAATCTAAAAAAATTTGATTTGAGTGTCATAATACAAATATGTTATAAGTTTGGCAATTATTATCAAATAAACAGTATAAAATACTATAAGTGTAAGCAATCTCAAAATTTTGATTTGAAATGTTTAACCGTCAACAATAGAAATATATTCTAAGACAGTTTTAAGATTAGTTTGACAATTATTATCAAATAAACAATATGCATTACTATAAGTGTAATCAATCTCAAATTTTGATTTGAAATGTTTAACTGTCAACTATAAAACATATGTAATAAGACAGTTTAAAGTCAAGTTTGACAATTATTATCAAATAAACAATATACAGTACTATAAGTGTAATCAGTCTCAAAATTTTGATTTGGAATGTTTAACTGTCATAATAGAAAATATATTATAAGACAGTATAAGTTAAGTTTGACAGTATCAAATAAACAGTATACAATACTAGAAGTGTAAGCAATCTCAAATTTTGATTTGGAATGTTTAACTGTCATAATATAAATATATTATAAGACAGTTTTAAGTTAAGTTTGACAGTATCAAATAAACAATATAAAATATACTAGTATTTGGTATAACATGTAATCAATCTCAAATTTTGATTTGGAATGTTTAACTGTCATAATAGAAATATATTATAAGACAGTATAAGTTTAGTTTGACAGTATCAAATAAACAATATAAAATATACTAATATTTGGTAAGTGTAAGCAATCTCAAATTTTGATTTGGAATGTTTAACTGTCATAATAGAAATATATTATAAGACAGTTTTAAGTTTAGTTTGACAGTATCAAATAAACATTATAAAATATACTAATATTTGGTAAGTTTTGATTTGGAATGTTTAACTGTCATGATAGAAATATATTATAAGACAGTTTTAAGTTTGGTTTGACAGTATAAAATAAACAATATCAAATATACTAGTATTTGGTATAACGTGTAATCAATCTCAAATTTTGATTTGGAATGTTTAACTGTCATAATAGAAAATATATTATAACACAGTTTTAAGTTTAGTTTGACAGTATCAAATAAACATTATAAAATATACTAATATTTGGTAAGTTTTGATTTGGAATGTTTAACTGTCATAATAGAAATATATTATAAGACAGTTTTAAGTTTAGTTTGACAGTATAAAATAAACAATATAAAATATACTAGTATTTGGTATAACGTGTAATCAATCTCAAATTTTGATTTGGAATGTTTAACTGTCATAATAGAAATATATTATAAGACAGTTTTAAGTTTAGTTTGACAGTATCAAATAAACATTATAAAATATACTAATATTTGGTAAGTTTTGATTTGGAATGTTTAACTGTCATGATAGAAATATAGTATAAGACAGTTTTAAGTTTAGTTTGACAGTATCAAATAAACATTATAAAATATACTAATATTTGGTAAGTGTAAGCAATCTCAAATTTTGATTTGGAATGTTTAACTGTCATAATAGAAATATATTATAAGACAGTTTTAAGTTTAGTTTGACAGTATCAAATAAACATTATAAAATATACTAATATTTGGTAAGTTTTGATTTGGAATGTTTAACTGTCATAATAGAAAATATATTATAAGACAGTTTTAAGTTTAGTTTGACAGTATCAAATAAACATTATAAAATATACTAATATTTGGTAAGTTTTGATTTGGAATGTTTAACTGTCATGATAGAAATATATTATAAGACAGTTTTAAGTTTAGTTTGACAATATAAAATAAACAATATAAAATATACTAGTATTTGGTATAACGTGTAATCAATCTCAAATTTTGATTTGGAATGTTTAACTGTCATAATAGAAAATATATTATAAGACAGTTTTAAGTTTAGTTTGACAGTATCAAATAAGCAGTATAAAATATACTAGTATTTGGTATAACGTGTAATCAATCTCAAATTTTGATTTGGAATGTTTAACTGTCATAATAGAAAATATATTATAAGACAGTATAAGTTAAGTTTGACAGTATCAAATAAAACAACATGAAATGCAGGAAGTTATAAGCAATGTGAACATTTTTAATTAGTTCCTTCTGAGTGTAATTTTAATTTTGACTTTATCCAAGAGGGAATTGAAGTCACGATCACTTTTAAGGACTTCGATTTTGTCAGAAATCTTAGTTTTAACAAAGATTGTTCCATCAGTGCACCAGGTACTTTCAATTTTCTTTTAAAAGGCATCTAGCTTTATAGGCTAATGTTGAGCGTTTGTTTGTCAAATCTTCATTTATAAACACTTTCTTGTTTTGGAGGATTTTAGGGGGTTGGAAATTTGAACTGTTGGAGCTATTGTTTTCCATCTGGTTGTTATCTTTTATAAGACATCTTAAGTTTTTCCTATGTTTAATAAAGGCTCGTTTTGTATAATACCCTTTAAATCTGACTATAATGGGTCGTGGGTTGTTTGAGGGGTGATATTTAGCAGGTATTCCGACTCTGTGACTCCTATTTATGTCCTTATCACTCAGTGATGTTGATACCAATAGTTTTACCAACTTGAATTACAAGATTGTCAGTACTTTCGTCAGTGGTCTCAGGAATACCAACAATTCTAACAGCTTCACGTCTACCATATTGCTCCAGGTCACCAATTTTGTTTTCGAGATTTTCAATAACTTTATCTTTTTCAAGATATGCCTTTTCAAGATCTTTGATTTTGAGCCCAAGGGAACTGATGATGGCGTTGACACTTTTTTCTAGCTGGGGAAAAAGAATGTTAGCAATTTCATTTTAGATCACTAATAAGGCAGTTTTATCCCTTGATAATTTAGGGTATTTGTTTGTGATATCGGACGGTAAGTCCAGATCATCGAGTTCATAAGGTTTCTGGAGATGGTATTTTGTGGAAGTGGACTTATGATGGAAGGCGATGTTGAATCACTCATGTCTGCTGCTTCGATTTCGATCTCGTCTAGATTTTCACAAAGCTTTTTACCTGGGCTGGGCTAGGCTTGGATGATGATGAATTTAGTCTCTTCTTGATTTTGTCTAAGGCGTTTGACATGGACATCACTATTTTAATAGAAATATTACAGTCTAGAATTGTTAAAGAGCACTACTCACTCACACTTTTTTCCCGTCGATACCAGATTTATTAACAACATAAATAGATGTTAATCTACCAGTTTTGATATAATAGCTCCTTTTTTTTTAACTTCGTGCTAATCCTAAATGTAGCTCCAACTTAGTAGAATGACCAGAACTGTACACAGTTTACAAATGTCATAATGACAACACACTGACGTCCATATTGGTTTCGTGACTACAATTTACAAAGTCAAATTTACCAGCTCGATACTCATAGCTTCGAGAAAAGAAAAAGCTTATTGTAAAATGAACACATACATATTACGGACCATGTTTAAAGTTCTTTAACCACACGTAATGTCACTTTTCACTTAATCCCACTCTAACACAGAAAGTTTTTTTTTAGAAAGCACGTTGACACGACTTCACTGTCGACGCCATCTTGAGTTTTTTCATTTTTCAATAAATATATCATGTGGACAAATTTTTATCTGTGTGCAGCATGGGGTGAAAAGTGATCTTTTTTGGTCAATTTCAGGGGTGGGTGGGGACCACACCCACCAATAATTATGCAGCTGACAATTTTTGTGATAAGTGACCTATCGGCAATATGTCTTAAGTGTCAAACCTTCTATGCTCAATGGGGTGGAATAACCTGTAGTGAGCTCCCAGACAATTACTGTACTAATGTTTAATACCGAATTAAGCATTAAGAATGATTAATTGTGGCAGGGATTGTCTTCCGTATTTTATAGCTGCCTGCTTCATTCACGAAAAGAAATTATCAAATGAACTGGCTGAATGTCGGTCCGACTTGAGACCCCCATAAAACAATGATGGTTTATTAATAGAGATGGATTTTCCAGCTTTTATATTTATATAAGGGATTTTCCAAACCAGATTATTTTTAGATATGATAAAAAAAAAAGTAAACTAAAATGCAAATTCAGCAAACAAAAATGAGAAATAAATAGAATTGTAAAAGTCATAATCTAAATGAAAAAAATTAAACAAGCCAGAGTTCCCATCAATTCTGTATTTTATTTTATGTTTTATATGAAATCTTGGTTCAGTTCGATTTCACAAAATTACATTTTTTGAGTTATTGCCATTGACCTACCATAAATGTGTCAAAATTCGTTTGTGAATTGAGACCTATTTCTTGTAGCTCTCGCCCATGTCTCACTAGCCTTTTAAGGTGTCAACATTTATTTTTTCCGATTTTAAACCAATGCACCTTGGTTATGTTAAATTTGGCTTGCGAATTCAATGACATTTTATGTGTTGGTTTATATGACTAATATAATATTAAGTTAAAATTTTGGTACGACTTGACGAGCAGGTTGAAGTATGTAACTTTTTTGGTGCACAGATTGACTATTGATAGACTGAAAAATTTTCATTTCAGATAAATAACAAACTAAACTAGTTTTATTTAAGCTCAGAAATATATATTTCTCCAATACATTTCATGATTTATAAGTTCTTTGATACACCGAAAAAAAATAAAAAAATAACTTTTTACTAAATTTAAATATCAATTAGGCCGACTGTTAGGTCACAAAAATCTCCACATTCAATAAAGCATTCAAAACATCCAATTATTTAAGGAAATAGAGTAGATCAGCCATTACTTTTGTTGTTTTAATTATTACTAACAAAGGGGTTAAATTACCTATGCAAAATTCAAAATATTAGTTACATTTAGTTCACAAAAAAACGGGGAGAATACTAGTAATACAATGTCTCAATCCTTATTCTAGATATAAACACTGGTTTTATATAAGGCTTTGTACTTAAATATATATGATAACAACCAATATAGTTATCGAGGTATTGGGTCATGTCTATTTTAGTAGCATACTCATCCGTGTGTAAATGACAAGGAGCGGCCGCAAGGCAAGAGAGATTTGGATAGAGAAATACATCTGAGCGCTACATTACAATTGTGTAATGGATGAATAATAAACCTGTATTGTTAGTATTTAATTTTAGCCTCTGCATTCTTGTGTGGAGATTACATACAAAACATAACCACAACTAGTGCACTTTTACTACATTAAAATAATACCGGTTAGTAGTCACCACAACCTCTATCTAGACGTTGTGAAAACGTTGGTCAAAATGAAATGCGAAACAAATTTTTTCTATAATGAAAACGTTGGAAGCTGCTTTGCGTGTTCTGATATCTGTGATGATTTGGAAGGAACTGGTAATAATATTAAAAACTGTATAAAACATTGCCCAGGTAAGCCTCATTGCTACATTATTAGACTAAATGCAAGTATTATTCGTAAAAAAATAATATATAATACATGTCCATTATTGTTTGCAATACTATGCACTGGGCTTGCATTAATCAGGAGAAAGGAGGGGGTATAATCAGGTTTTCCTTTCCCAATTTCTATTAGTTGGAAATTTGAAAGTGAGGAGGGGGTATTGGGAAGTCACTATAACTGAAGGGTCATTGTCATTTGGGTTCAGAACACGTCGATTAGGCACTGTATACTTCTTTGGACACGAGATATAAGCAAAATGTCAGTTTATAAGCCCACATGAATATATATTCAATTTAAATAGTATTACAGTATTATTTTATAACTTTCGATATAGAACATACATTTATATAAATTTAAAATAAAGTAGAAAATACCTCTTTTTTATGCACCCACATTATTATATAAAACAAATAAAAATTTAGAATTAAAGTTTGGTCTTACTTGTAAATGTATCAATATAATATCTCGTACAAGTTGAATTTTTATGCGAATTTAGGTAAACACTTCAAAATTATATCTTATTCAGCCTTTTGTAGCCTTTTTTATACGCCCACATGAATATATAGCCGTATATTGTCGTAGCCCCTGTCCGTCGGTCCGTCCGATAACATTTGTTGTAGACACTATAGTAGCTACAATTTTCAATTGATTTGTATAAAACTTAGTGTGAGCATTAGAATTGATAACACGGCGGTCAAGTTCGATTTTGATGATTTTTTGATGAACGGTTTTTTAATTATTGCCCCTGCCTCAATATTTGTTGTAGACACAATAAAAGCCACAATTTTCAATGGATTTTAATGAAACTTGGTGTGAGCATTGGAATTGATAAGGCGGTGGTCAGGTTTCGAATTTGACGATTTTTCTGGCAACAAATCTACTTTTTATGGTACAGGTATAAAACTATGGAACGATCTTCCAAAGGAAATAATATCTATAAAAAAAACATGCAAAATTTCAAACATGCAATTAAAAAACACTTATTTAAGAATCAGAGTCTGTAAATTTTTGGAATTTTCTATCTGTGATACTTTATTATTTGTTATCAATTTAATTATATATGTTATACACCACCATTACTTCCTCCCAACAGATTTCATGATTTGATTCCTCTCAGGACCCCATTGGAAATAAGTTAATGAGGATATATTACTCATGCTTTATGCATTTCATATTTCTATATTTTTTCACTTTCCTTTAATAACTTTCTGTTCTGGTCGAAAGCTATTTTCTTTCATATGTCATGTTTTTAATTTATCTTAGAATAAAAAAAATAAAAAAAAATAAAAATCACTGTCTTGATTTCCCAAGTCAGTTATAGTCCTAGTTATAAAATTTAGCTTATTTTATATAATTCTCTAAATCATGTCAATTATTGTTTTTTGTTTATTTTTATCTAGAATATTATGAAAAATATATTATAAAATTGATGTCATCCACAGAAACTGAACCAATACACGGAAATGGTGCAAATAGCGGTACGTTAATTCATGGGAGGCAAATCTGGTTTTTGAAACCAACAAAGACACTTATGACTTCCCTTGACAAATTCAAATACCATAACGTTGACAACAGGTCAATCATTTTACTTCATTAAGAAGTCGATAGAACATTAATTGAATAAGACCATTATTATGGATATAGGTCAATTATTCATTTTGCTTCCTGGTCGTAAAATAGATTGATTTTGTTACATCACAAAATTGATCTGTGTCCTCGTTTTAATGCAATCATATTCCAAGCCAATGATATGTTTTGCCTTCAGAATAGAATTTGTCAATGTGAATAGTATATGCGCTACCTCACTATCTAAATATGTTTAACTAAAATGCTTGTAGATCCCTCCGAAAATTCTGCCTGATTCTACTTTCAGATACATTTTTAATTGTTGGTCTACCATGTTTTGCTGTGTTAATTTTGATTGTTACCATCGGAATAATAATGTGTCTGAAATATCGACAGAGACGAAGGCCAATACAAGAAAGTGGCGCAGAGGAACAAATGATGTATACAGAAAATCCTGCCAAAGCATTAAGGACCCAAAATCAGACTGACTCAGGCATTAGTTCTCAAGGTTCTGCTATGTCACTGTCTAGAAGATCGGAGACAGAATCATTAACTGACAGGGCAAACGTTTGATAAGTGTAAAACTAACAATAAACTGGTGGTACATGTATTAGTATTTATTAGCTTACATTGTATAATATGGAAGATTAGCAGTAGCCAACAAGGAAACCACTTTGAATTAACTTCAGCAACGTTTCAATCGATTGCCCAATACGGCAGAGTCCAGCAACCGTCACGTGTGGGATCCGGATTTAATTTAATTACTTTGCCATCATACAAATTGCTAAGTGAATGGCCACCTATTAAATGGAGGAAATAATTTCATACTCAATGATACGGAAGCTCAGTAACGACATGTTTATGTATTTTTGAATTTCTAATTTGAAATTTTCTTCTTGAGTCCGAAAATTAACAATTTAACATAGAAGACATGAGAAGCCAACCAGTAAACGACTCGATTGTTCTATTATAAGCCATACCACATAGAGTGAAAAATTGTTTCATACCCAATAATTCGGCGTTTTTTTAAATTAAAAAGAACGACATGTTTATGTATATTTGAATGTCGAATTTTCTGTAAAGTCAAAGAGTATAAAGATAATCTATTTAAAAAAGACAATATCTAAAAATAACTATCTTTGTGGTCCATGGCGTATATTAGAGGCTTTCAACTCGTAGTCTTGATTAAACCAATCACTAAATAAGAAAATAAATTCAAAAAGACAAGTTCTAACTCGTCATTTAAAATTACATAAACGTGTTGTATTTGAGCTTCCGTACAAAAAAAAACAACAAAAACGACCATATAGTTTCGATAGTTGCAATCCAATTAATATTTTTGTGACAAAGGCAAACCTATCCCTAAATTTACTTTTGGATATTTTAACCTTGTATCCTTCAAGATACATGACGAAAGGAATATCCAAATTAAAGTGAAATTATTTAGAAAAATAGAACATTATATAGCATGAGAAGCTAGCCCTACCTCTTTGTATGTGTAGTAATCCAAGATATTTGACCTATTTTCATATACAATTACGTCATTTATCATAGATATGCATTTTTATCAACATGAATTATTTCCTTCTTCATTTAGGTTGGTTTCAGAAATTATGTTGTATAACGTCCTGTACAACACTACAAATGAAATGTTTTAAGGTGAATCGACACCACACGGGCTATATAGCACCTGAATACGATTTAAAACAAAAACAAAAGAAAGGCATAAATACATTAAAATAAAAAGGTATCACAGAATTCCTAAAAGAGGCGACAAAACAATGCTAAAAACAATATCACAGAATAATTATAACCTACAATGGGCTAAAAGCAAACTTGCAAAAACAAAACTATAACACAAAATATATTTTTAAATTTAAAATAAAGATTAATCTGTGTTAAAAACACAACACCTTCTCATAAAGACAAGATTTCGCAAACAGTTGAAACCAAGATGCAGCACGGTAGAGGATTTAGATGCTTGCACTCACCCAGAATGTGTCTCACTGTCAGGCGAACCTGGCAGTGCTAACAGACTGGTTGAGGCTCTCGCTAGGGCAAATATCAGTCTCGTGTCAAAGACGAGAGCGACACAAAAAACTTCATTTCTCTTGTTGGCACAATAGAATGGCCAATCCCCCAAGACAGGCTTGATGGGAAGAAGTTTGTATCTGCAGCATCCCATCTTTGCTGCCATCGTTGCAAAAATACAAGTCCTTAACACCAACTGCATCTGCCTGGTCATTCCCCCTTATATTGGCTACACGTGATTGGGGAGCCAACAAAGGACAATGTATTTTCGGCCCAGAGAGAATCGATTATTGGGTGCACAAGCTGGGTGTTATGAATAGCTTGTAATGCGGACAAAGAATCAGAATAGATTATACATTTCTGTAACTATGATGGGGACTGAAAGAACTCGAGTGCCTGTAAGATGGCCACGAGTTCTGCTGTGAAGATAGAGGCTGCTGGTGGAAGAGATGCAGACAGGACTTCGGATGGCGTCACTGTCGCTGCTACTACCCTATCCTCATCCTTGGACCCATCTGTATAGAAAGGAGCATAATCTCAATATTTATTCCTTAAATTCCACAAATTTAGAATTAAAGACGATGGAGCTTGTCTGTGACTTCTTATTGCTCAAATAGGCTATCTGAAATGGAGCATTAGACCACGGAGGAGTTGTGGTCATTATGCAGTCCGCAATACTGTCGTGGCTGATACCTTGACATAAGGGGTTGGACTCCAAGAAGAAATTGCACGGGGCTTGGTTTTGTACAAAGCGCAAAAACTGATGGTGTATTGTGTCAAGCTTTTTGAGATAGGAAGGACGAGCTGAACCATACACCTGGCGCCCATACTCGAGCTTATAACTAACCAAAGCTCGATGTAACCGGAGGAGAACCTTACGGTCAGCTCCCCAGTCAGTGTTGGATATGACTCTCAGTATGTTGAGAGCTTTCAGACATTTGTTCTTGAGGATTTTAATGTGTGAACGGAAGGATAGCTTGCTATCAAATGTAAGACTTAGAAATTTGAATTCCTGTACAACAGGAACGACAGTATTGTCCAGATGTAGCACTGGGTCAAGGTGCAAACCACTTCTTTTACAAAAATGCATGCAGACGGTCTTGGATTCGAAAATCGAAATCAATTGTAAGTTGCCCATTGTCAGTTGCTGCAACTGACGCTCGATCGTCTGCATGTTTGTAGAACCATTACACATCTGAAAGTCATCAACATACAGATGGCCATCAACCCCCCGTCTAAGGCACGACGTGATGGAATTTATTTTGATGGAAAAAGGGGTAACGAATAATATTTTTTCCTTGAGAAAGTCCATTATCTTGAGGAAAAGGGTCGGAAAAGTCGAACCTTAAACGTCCTATGATGTAGGAATTTGGAGATAAATAATGGCAATCATACTCGAAGACCGAAGAATGCCAAGTGTAATAATATGCCCAAAATAAAAAAATATGGCTACTAAATGGTAATTTTGAATGAAGGCGTCCCTGACGAACGATTAAAATCTAACGAGATGATCAGGAGTGCTCCTTTCGGACCGAAATCCACATTGGAGGTAAGTAAGAAGATTGTTTGACTTGAGGTGCCAAACAAACTTTCTATTGATCATCCGTTCCTTGGTTTTACAAATACAGCTGGCCAATGCAAAGTAGAGGTATATAGTAGGATTCGTACGATCCTACCAGGATTAGGGGTGGGAATAATAGTAGCAATCCACCACGAAGGAGGAAAGACAGTCATCCTAAATCTTGTTAAATATAAGTAATAGTATTTTTTAATGATGGATAGGGGAGATGTTTTAGGATCTGATAATGAATATCGTCAGGCCCAGAAGCTGTATCATGGACCTGTTTTAAAGAATACTTTAGTTCAGATGTAGTAAATTTTTCATTATAATATTCCTCATTTTTTAATGTAAAATTGAATCTTTTCCTCTCTTCCCGGAGACGGACTTCCTGGAAAGCTTTATAGGAAGATATGGAGGATGAATTAAAAGAAAAATCTCTCCTAACGAATTAGCAATATGTGGAAGTGTGGTGAGTGTTTAGCCATCTACTTCTAGATGGTTCACAGATATTGTATCCGCTTGATCCTACGAATCCGATCCCAGACTGACTTGGAAGACGTACGACTGTTGATCCTTGAAAAATACTCCTGCCATGACGACCTCTTTGCCTGGCGGATAGTCGAAAATGCAAAATGGGCCATGTCGTCATCGGAAGGAGCACGTTCAAGCAGTCGTAAAGCACGATTACGTTTTTTTTAGTGCTGTCTTACAGTCTTCATTAAACCATGGTTTACTAGTATTGGATCGTTTTGGAGTTGACGAGGCCTCACCCGAAATATCTTGTAAGATGGTGGTGAATAATTCCATCGGGTCTACTTCATCTAGATCATTTTGAGGAAAAGAAGAAATGCAAAGCGCCTCAAAGATGGCCCAATTAGTTTTAGAGAGTTTCCATCTATGTGGCCTGTCTACTGGTGAAGGACCATTATTCCGTAGAATTACAGGATAATGATCACTGTGGCAGAGATCGTCTCGGACGCCCCAAGAAAAATCTTGGAAAAAACATGGTGAACTAATTGTCAGTGTTTTTGTTCTTGAGCAGTAATATGTAGGCGATTCGTCATTAAATCGTGGTTATATTATGAAGTCAGCTATTATATTTCCTCTGTTGTTGTCATCAGAGCTACTCCAAAAAAGAATGGTGACCATTGAAATCTCCGAACAAAATGCAAGAAGGAAGGTCATACAATTCTCTGGGATTAAGAGTTAAATTAGGTGGCAAAAACTTGGAGCAGAGGGTAATCGTCATACCTGCAGAGGAGAATTGAGTGTGATTTCGGACTGGGCAACGTTTCTATCGAAACTAATAGAAACACCAACTCACAAGTGCCACAATGGTGGTAGAAAACAAAATGTTTAAATGATACTAAATGTAAATTCGTTGGCTTGAGAATATCTCTTGGAGACAAATAGCCAATGGATTGTATTGTTGAATTAATAGCTGAACTTCATTAAGATTATGACTTAAACCTCGACAATTCCATTGTATTTTATTAGTTTTTATACGCCCACATTATAATGTGGTCGTATATTGTGTCACCCCTGTCCGTCCGTCCGACCACAATTCTTCGTGAACGCGATAGAGACTACAGTCTTTGTCGGATTTAAATGAAACTTGCTGTGATCATTTATATTGATGAGATCTCGGACAAGTTCGAAATTGGCGATTTTTCGATAAACGGTTTTTGAGCTATTGCACTTGACTTAGTCAAAACGCGTCAAAATTGGCTTGTGAACGCGATAGAGACTACAGTTTTTGTCGGATTTAAATGAAATTTGCTGTGATCATTTATATTGATGAGATCTCAGACAAGTTCGAAAAAGGTGATTTTTCGATAAACGGTTTTTGAGTTATTTCACTTGACTTAGTCAAAACGCGTCAAAATTGGCTTGTAAACCCAATAGAGAAAACAGTTTTTATAGGATTTGAATGAAACTTTCTTTGATCATTTATATTGTATGATCTCGGACAAGTTCGAAATTTGCGATTTTTCGATGAATGGTTTTTGAGTTATTGCACTTGGCTAAGTCAAAACGCTGCGAAATGGGATTGTGATTGCGATAGACATTATAGTTTTCATGTAATTTGAATGAAATTTGATGTGATCATTTATATTGATGAGATCTCGGACAAGTTTTCGATAAACTATATTTGAGTTATTGCCCTTGACTTACATGTATTTATACACATGTACTTGTGTATTTTTAAAATGAATTGTACGTTGAAATGATATATGGTTTTTGCTGTCATGTAGTTGATCACCGGAAGATAAATCTGTCCATTTTTATACGCCCACATGGAAATGTGGACGTATATTGCTGTCGCCCCTGTCCGTCCGTCCGTCCGTCCGTCCGTCCACATTTGTTGTATCCACGATAGAGTTGAGTTTTTTTTGCTTTAGCAAGTTTATTTTCTCTTCGATTTTGACCGGATTTTCAGATTTGAAAACTTCAATGTATTTGTCAACTAACAATTATGGGTTTTATGCAATTAGGTTAAATATTTTACCCACGATTTGCAAGGGTCATCGGCAAAAATTTCAGACCGTGATTTCTCGTTTAATATAAATGGTAAAATTTTGAAACTTTACCAGTTGATAGGCGATATGATTATAATTTTTGAAAAACAAAAATTCCACTTCCGGTTTAGCCTCAAGTGACGTAATTACGTAACTTCCAGTCTATAACTGCTAGGTGAAAAGTGAAAACTGTTTTATAAATAACTTGTCAATAGTAATTGATTTGACCTAAATAATTAGGTCAAGCTGCCATATCGGCCGCCATTTTGAATTTTCGTTTCAATTCTTAAATCCGAAATTCAGATACTACTGATAGACTGATTTTGATGAAATTTAGCACGGAGATACAATGGATCATTATCTACATTTTCTTGGAGGCCGATTTTTAAATTTCGTATTTTTTTTCCGAATTATTCAAATTTCGATTTTTTCAAAATTAGGTCACTTTAACGGCTACGGAAGGTGTGACCCACTTAATCTATGACCTTGTAAATTAAGTCAAATAATATTCAATATATTGTCTACGAGTAGGTATTTTTTTATTTGGCTTACTTAAAAAATTTACAGAGATAAGTGTACTTAAATACAGCAAAAATTTATAATTTTCATATTTTCGCCATTTTTAACCGTTACGGAAGGTATGACCTAATTATTTTATGAGTTTGAAAACTAGGTCAAATGATATTCAATATATTGTCTAGATGTAGGTCATTGCAAATTTAGCCTACATAATATTTTAAGGCTCTCGAAATACGTTCATAATTGTAAGCAATTCTAGTTTTTGTTTTTTTCGGCTGCTTGGTGCATGGCCGCGGGAACTAAATATTTTATTCATTTTATAAACAAATTGTACGTTGAAAATCTGTCCATTTCATGCACATGTACTTGTGTTTTTTTTTAAACAAATTGTACGTGAAGTATTGTTTATATATTTTGTGGTCATGTACTTGACTGCCGGAACATAGATCTGTCCATTTGAAGCACATGTACTTGTGTATTTTTAGTATTTTTAGACGAATTGTATATTGAGATATTATGTATTTTCGATTTTATTTTTTTTCCAATGTATTTCCCCATGGGCTGAATGTGAGACATGACCATGTCCTATTGTATTGAGACTAGGTTTGATCTGTTTTGAAAGAAATTTGGTGTGAACATTTATATTGATGAGAGGTTGGAATAGACCTAATTAATGATGGAGTTTCTGCCTGTGTTAAAACAGAAAATATACATTAAAGTGGGCGTATCTTGCTAGGCAACCGCTTGTTAGTTCTATTGTCAAGGTGGTTTCATAGGTTACAAGGTGTGCGGTCAACCTCCATCCTTACTTCCTTTTTTATACGCCCACATGGAAATGTGGACGTATATTGTCGTCGCCCCTGTCCGTCCGTCGGTCCGTCCACATTTGTTGTATCCACAATACAGTTTTTATCCGATCTTAATGAAACTTGGTATACAGGTATATATTGATGACAATCCCGGTCAAGTTCGAAAATGGAAATTATCGCATGAACGGTTTTTGAGTAATTGCCCTTGACTTAGTAAAAACGCGTCAAATTTAGGTTGTATCCACAATAGAGACTACAGTTTTTATCCGATCTTAATGAAACTTGTTATACATGTATATATTAATGATATCTCGGTCAAGTTCAAAAATGGAAATTATCGCATGAACGGTTTTTGAGTTATTGCCCTTGACTTAATAAAAACGCGTCAAATGTGGGTTGTATCCACAATAGAGGCTACCTTTTTTATCCGATCTTAATGAAACTTGGTATACATGTATATATTAAGGATATCTCGGTCAAGTTCGAAAATGGAAGTTTTCGCATGAACGGTTTTTGAGTTATCTCTTGACTTAGTAAAAACGCGTCAAATTTGGATTGTATCCACGATAAAAGCTACTATCCGATCTTAATGAAACTTGGTATACATGTATATATTGATGGTATCTCGGTCAAGTTCGAAAATGGAAATTATTGCATGAACGGTTTTTGAGTTATTGCCCTTGACTAGTTAAAACGCGTCAAATATGGGTTGTATCCACAATAGAGGCTACAGTTTTTATCCGGTCTTAGAAACTTGGTATACATGTATATATTGATCAGATCTCAGTCAAGTTCGAAAATGGAAATTATCGAATGAACGGATTTAGAGTAATTGCCCTTGCGTCAAATTTGTGTTGTATCCACGATAGAGCCTAAAGTTTTTATCCAATCTTAATTAAACTTGGTATGCTTGTATGGAAAATATCGAATGAACGGATTTTGAGTTATTGCCCTAGACTTTGTAAAAGCAATATAGATGTGATGTATACTACCGTTGCGCCTGTCCATCTGTTGGTCTGCCCTTGACCGTCTGTCTAGTAATAACAATATGAATGTATATTAGGTCCGTCCGTCCATCCCTCCCTCTGTCCGTCCGTCCCTCTGTCCGTACATCAGTCCGTCTCTCTGTCCATCCTTCTCTCAGTCTGTACATCAGCCCGTCCCTCTGTCCCTCTTTGACTTAGTACACACCAATTTCGTCTTGTTTGGATGTATATTACGGTTGCTCCTATCTCTGTCAGTCTACACTCGACGTACCAAAAACCCATCAATTTAAGCTTGTAAATGAAATGAAATGAATGGAGTTTTACGTCCTACTTTTCTGCACCTTATGGGCTAACGAGGACGGGCAACGCCACGCAGTGTGCTATGAGGGAAATTTTGCCAGGACAGCGGCATTAGCCGTGTAGCACACGGGGCCTCGGTTTATTGTCCCATCCGAACGACTAGACGTCAGTCCATGTCAGTCCCTCCGACCTGCATCACTGACAAGGGAAAACCGGGCTGAAAAATCCGAAGGTTAATCTGGGCCTTTGGCCCCTTTCTCTGTCACTCGACGTACCAAAAAACCATCAATTTAGGCTTGTAGCCATGATAGAAGCTTGACTAAGATCATTGCTGATTTGCTGTGGAGTTTCAATTCATACAGTCTTTTATGCTTCAAAAATCAAGAATTTACTGGGGGGTTTCTCTCTACAGGTAAAGTTCACTTTATTTAGATCTTAATTCTATTTCAAAATGTTTATTGGTCATCCATGTTTATGTTGATATTTCTTTTTAGAAAAGAAATAAATCAATTTTACAAGTCAGTATCTTAAGAATATTTAGAACCTTAAATATGGTTATAGCCTCCTCTTCCTTGCCGAGCTGTGTGGTAGACAGAAGACAGAATTCCATTGAATGGTCTTACAGGAAGAATTGCCCCTGCCTTGCCGAGCTGTTGGGGTAGGCAGAAGACTGTATTTCTTTAAATGGTCTTACAGGGAGTAGCGCCCCTGCCTTGCCGAGATGTGCGGTAGGCAGAATACATATTATCTTGAAATATTTAAATATCTTAAATATCTGCAAGATAATATTCCTTTTAATGGTCTTACAGGGTTAGCGCCCCTGCCTTGCAGAGCTGTGTGGTAGGCACGTTTTATGACTTCAGTAGAGGGAAATAGCATAGATTTTAGGAGCTCACCTCTAGTGACATCATAAAATGCACAGGGAACATCTAAGGTAATACAATTAATGAAGGTAAGCTAATATACATGTTCTTAACTAACTTCAACTTGCCCATATTGAATGCTATACAAATGATTTATTGAAATATAAGCTTATATACTGTTGGTTATTTAAACAAAGCTACCTGTGTGATATTGATAAAATTCAATATCAAATATATCCAAGATCAAAGTTGTCAATACATAAAGCTATCAGTTAATTACTTTCTTGAATGAATTAACAAAATAATGCGTCATACCAACTGTTGCATTTACATTTACAAAGCTGCCAGTGGGCGTATGTTACCTTGCCTGGCAAGCTATCTTTGGAATTGTGTTATTACTTTTTTTAAAGACTCTTTACCAGTTCCTTTGGGCTGTACGTCTTTGGGCTTCACAGCCTTGCTGGCATCATCTTTCCTCAGATTCTCAGTCTGAGAAGCCGATGTTGTAGACTGGCCAGGTTGAATTGAGGGTATCACGTGAAGTTCAGAAAGCCAGGTTAGATCAGTTTGGCATTCCTCAGATCTAGTGCAAGATTTAACTACATTAGCAAATGTCTTACCAGAAGGTGCTGATGAAGTTTCACCTTCTACAGCTTTCCGCGCTTCGGGATAAGAAACTTTGGTTTCAACCTTTATCTTTTGAATGCGCTTTTCCAGTTTCCACTTCGGGCAATCCTTGGAAAAAGCTACATGTTTCCATTCACAGTTACAACAACAAGAAGTATCATTACATTCCTTATAGTTATGCCCGTACTTGCCACAGCGCGCACATCGTAACGGGCTTTTACAAGTCGGAGAACCATGCCCGAAGCGCTGACAATTATAACACCTGAGAGAGTTCGGTATATACGGTGACACTTTGATGTTAAGATAATCTACTTTGACTTCTGATAGTAAGTCGGGTCTATTAAAAAAAGTATTTAAGTATTTGTTATTTCGTATTGGCCGTCACGACGGATAGATATTCGATCAATGTCCTCGACTCCAACATCAGCTCTTCCTCCCTCTCCTCTGAGCGAGAACCACTAAGATCTGGGTGTGCCACAACACCTTTAGAGTACTTCATGGAAGAGTGAGGAGTAACATTGATCGGAATACTAATTCATGGTGTGTTTTTCCTAAGAAGTTCCGAATGAATTTTGCGATGGCATTCGAGTAGGAGGGAACACTTCTTGATGGATTTCGGTTCGCTCGCTAAGCCAGCTATGCCTTTAGCAATAGCAATGGCGACAAAGATCTCTCAGGGTCACTACTATTAATGACTAGGAACCATGGCCATGAATCATTAGATAAATTGGAGGATTCAGTAGATTCGGTCTCGGTTAGTCTACGTTTATTGTTTTGGATTTAAATTAGCCATGAAGGAAGGGAAAAAGGTTCATCTTCCAAAACCCCGGACCACGACATCCCCACGGGCGATGCGCGGAATACCAGCGCTGGCGTCATATAGGGGTAATTGGGAGATTTACCCAGTCAAAAAATAATAACAAAAGCTCTGGGTCTGGGCATATAAATTCCATGAATCTTTATTTTAATTTTTTTTTTATCCAATGACCCAAGCCAGTGAAATCAGTGAGTCAGTGAAATGAAAAAAATGGAAAAAGACAACTCCTTCAAGAAAGAGTTCAATCTATTCTGACTATCGACTCATTAGCTCAACACAACAAGCCGATTGATCAGGTGGGTCACACTGGCCATCCGTCTAGGAATCCCCTGACCTAAAGTATTGGGAAGTATGTTACCCTCAACCACCAGGAGTCAATTCAAATCCGACACGGGTCGCACCTAACGGCAAACGACGAGCCCCAATCCAGTCGCCTTTTACGACACGCATTGAGGGACGGTGGACCTATTCAACCCCGTCCACTGGGGGGGGGGGGGCAACATTACATCCAAGGGTAATTAAAGTTATAGAAATGAGTAGTGTAGTGTACTGAATGGTCAGGGACATTGGGAGGGGACCGAATGACTTTTCAATATAGATTGGTATTATTTTTTCCTCATATGTTTGAAGACTATAAAAATCTGGAGAAGATAGAACCCGGAAGTATTAACTAAGAAAGGTAATATACGCCCACTGGCGGCAGCAATGTATTTAACCAAAAACTTAACAGTTAAAAAAACACTGAAGTTACGAACTCGATTCAGCGGACATCGCTTTGATATAATTCATAGCAAAAATAGACCAATTTCTCATCATTTTAATTTACCTGACCATTCCATTGAAGACCTTCTTATCTTGCCTATTGAATCAATTCCTGACTCTGATCTTATCAAACCAAAAACCAAACGATTACAGAGAGGATGAACCAACTCCAAACAGTGGCTCCAAATGGACTTAACATCCAAATGATTCCATTTGTTGCCACCTTCAATCATACAGCTGTCAAAACCTCGTACATCGTCAAACAGTATTACAGTGAATTACAGAACAAATTTCCGAATGTATATACCAAACGACTTGTAATTGCCTATAAACGTAACAAAAACCTAAAGTAATTTCCTGGTCCGTGGTAGACTCGAACCCATAGCTCATTAAGTATAACATATTCTAATCATTATACATAGAGTTTTATCTTTTCAGAACCTAATCATACTCTCTTCTTTTAGACTGGTAACAAGAAAAATTTCATATTATGGAATATTGTTTTTTGTAGATTACTTGTGGGTGTTTTTTAACTCAATACTAACTATGCTAACTTCACCTTATCTTGTATCGAACATTTATCTCTTTATTTGTGACCTTGGCCAGTGCTTTACACAGAAGTTTTAGGAACTTCTTCACTCTTCACACTGGCATGAAATACTCAACCTTCAAACACTCTGGGATGATAATGTACAATATTACTAAGATTCATTAAAATCTGTCAACAATTCTACCTTCTATCAACTCATTAAATATTTTTCGGTATTTTTTTCATTAGGGTTCATCCTTGGCTGATAAACAAAATTAGCAAGTTTAGTCAAAATCCGTAAAGAATTGTGCTTTGTAGGGTGTTAAGGAGCCAAAAATCCCTTTGTAGTCGTTTCGTTTTAGGTTTGATTGTTGTAGAGTCTGGTATCTTTTCTATGGGCATAACCAAAAGATCTTCAATGGAATGATTGGCTGAATTGAAATGGTTCGCGATTGGTCTGTCGTTTTTATGGAGAATGTCAAAGCGATGACCGCTTTAACGTCGATATATTCGGAAACTTTGTAAGATTCACTAGAGCAGTCAGATATAATCGGTCTGCCCTTGGGTATTCTGTTTGCGACATGCCATTCAGATTCAGTTTTTTTTTATGAATTTTCGGTAATGTATATATATGGTGTTGACGTACTTCCGGTCTTGCACTAAGATAGTCATATCGAGAATCAGATAAAAAGCTTTTTTGTACTAAAATATTTAAAATATTGTTTATCTGCTTAGCAGTATCCAGAAAAATTGGTTGGTCCAGTTCGCGGTAGTGATTTTTATTATTTAGTTGGGATTCTACTTCAAAAACACAGTTCTCGCGATTTTGAATAACACAGCAATTGCCCTTGTCACTCTTGCGGATTATAATTGTCTGATCATTATTCAAAGTGGTCAAAACAGAGCGTTCAAAATTGGTAAGGTTCTTTTCATTTACCAGTGGTAAACGGGAGACTTCTTCGTATAAATTATCGCATTTACTCAAAATATTATCGCACTGTCTCGTGGATTCCAGCCAAACTTTTGTATAAATGGAGTTCGCTTTCCACGGCCTAATTTTTCAAGAAAGAAATAATTTAGTTTAAAAGTCGTAATGACGTGCTCAATCAACGAAACGCGTGAAAGAGGTTTTAGATGTAGGGATGAAAGTCAGCCCTCTATCTAAAACTCTTTCTTCAAGATGGTCTGGCCTAGTTTGACGATGCCCCCCCCCCCCCGCGTTAGGTTTAAATGGAAACCCATTGAGAATAAATAGCTTTGGCAGTGGGGGCCATCCAGTGGATGTGGTCCGAAAATACACCAATCATTCCATTGAAACGGGGAATGGTTTTTTCGTCAATGGAGGGTTTATGGTATAATAGGTCGTTGAATCTTCTGAGGTTAGTGGCTGACTGCATGGGGATCTGAAAGTTGGAGATTTTTGGAGAATTGAATCTGGGTTTCAAACAGGGAGGCTGCAGGAAATTTGGATTTAGCCATTTTTAATCAATTCCATCATCCTAATGCCCCGTCAAAGACATTTGTACACCCTTCCGAAAATCCACAAAAATCCCGAAAATGAGTGGTTTTCACCCAATAAAATTCCCAAAGGACGGCCAATAATATCTGACTGTGCAAGTGAGTCTTATAGGGTCTCAGAATATATAGATCACTTTTTACTGCCACTAGCTTCAACACATCCTGCCTATATCAAAGACACAAACGACTTCGTTGAGAAGATAAAAACGCTTAAAATCCCAGCAGATGCCTTATTAGTTTCTTTAGACGTCAAAGCATGTATACTTGAATTGACAATGGGTCTGGATTGCGCGCTGTAAAGCAAGCATTCGAGCGGAAGCCCGATCCTGATAGACCGGATAAAGAAATTCTAGAACTGTTAGAAATTTGTTTGAAACGGAATGACTTTATTTTTAATGAAAAACTTTATCTTCAGGCTTCAGGAACTGCCATGGGAAAACGATTTTCCCCCTCCTATGCAAATATTTTCATGGCAGAATGGGAAAGATAGGTATCACTTCTCTGCCCCAGACAACCAATTTTTTATGTACGATTCCTTGATGATATTTTCTTAATTTGGACTCATACGATTGACGAATTTTGGGAATATTTTAATATTCTCAATAACCACCACCCATCTATAAAATTAACCTCCAATATTAGCGAAAAGCAAATTGTCTTTCAAAAACTACGCGAACGTGGCTACTCAAGAAGATTCTTGAGAAGTATCAAAAGTTCCACATTAGCTGAAATCTCAGCTAAAAACGACTCGAACCTTTTACGATTACCAAATTCTTCTGTTCATCCATGTAATACAACCTGCTGTCAAACATGTCCCTTTATTTTGCCCACTGATTTTTTTAAAAATACACGTACAGGTTCAATTTTTCAAGTTAATGACAAACTTAGTTGTACCAGCAGTAACATCATTTTTTCTTATCTCCTGTACAAGATGTAGCCAACAATACGTCGGCGAGACAATGAATTCGTTAAGGGTTCGCTTTAATCATCACCGATCTGACATCAATCTCAAAAAAACAAATAAAACAGTATCTTAACACTTTAACCAATCCAATCATCAATTAACAGACCTAAAAATTATTCCAATAGAACAGATATATGAACAACCTGGTATGAATACTAAGAAAGTTCGATTAAAGTGTGAAAACTTTTGGATTAACAAATTACAAACCATGCATCCGTTCCGTTTCAGATTATACCCTTGGTTATTCAATACAATAGTACAGCTGGTCAAGTTCCTCGTATAATTATCCACCTCTACAAACAATTGCAAGAAAAATTCCCAACAGTTTTTACAAACGATTTAGTTGTCGCCTTTACCCGAAATAAAAATTTAAATGATATCTTAGTCCGTGGTAGATTACCTCCCCTTCCTTAGATTCATTTCTTTTCTCCTTATTTCTGATGTAACCACTATCTATAGAGTGCCTTTCCTCGTCATTATCTTCAACATGCTTTAAGGTGCTTCGGAACCTTGCAATAAATGAGCTGAGTCCAAAAATATTGCAAAAGCTATTTCAGTTGCAACAAGTGGCCACCTTGGATACAAAAGCTCAAAATATGCACATAAACACCAAAAACCAAATTTTGTGAACGTTTCCCTTTAAATCATCAAATGCACTGAATGACCCCAGCTTTTTAGTCTGAAAATAAGACAAAATAACAAATCTCTAACAACAATAATTCTCCACAAATACACATACATAATCCTTAAAAGATACACAGAAGGTAGCTCACACGTTATAGGTACATCACTCCAACCTTAGTTTTCCAATAATAGGCACCTATAAGCCACACTTCCTTGATTTATGGCAAGTGCAACACATGGTAAAGAAAATGGCGGACAATATGGCGGCTCTTCTGTCTGTCAAAAATGACTAAAATGTACACTAATTCCACTGATTTCCAGAACACATACATCCATACACACAAGATTGAAGCTGGGAATCTCTTCTCTTCGGTAGTACCAAATCGCCTTACACGGATTCAAGGATTTTCGGTCACTAATACCAATTTTCACATCACGGTTCACATTTGTTGACACGAAGCTTCGTGCTCGATGCATGACATATCCTTGTGCACGGCAATACAACCCAAACAGTTCATATTTTTACGCTGGAAAATAAGCGTTGAGAATAATTGATTAATTGATGCATTTAAAAACTGACTGAAACGAAAACTTTATTTGAAAACATCAAAACCACACAGAAGTCTTTGATGTGCGTAGGTCTTCGTTCATAGGGAGTCAATCGGTATTTCTCAAGAAAAATGTCAACATAGATGAAATGTGAAAGATCGGATAACTGACATGAGGTTACATTATGCAATCCTTTAACTTTGATGTACATGGAATAATACAATCAGCATAAAAAGGAAATAAATATCTCGAAAATAAAAGAAATTTACCTTCAAACAGGAAACCGTCAATGTAAACATACAGACCACGTGATGGTGCAAGTCTCACAAGTTTTGTTTATAAAGTTTCGAAATTATTCACCAAAAATATTTTAATGACATATTTTTATGTAAACGGTGATAATTTACCGAATAAAACATTCATATGTCATTGTAAATTAAAAAAAAAAATGTTTTAGTATTTACCACAATATTTACCATAAATGGCATGTGTTTACGGCAGTCCAAAGAGGTCATAAAAATTTTGTTACACCTAAGCCTTGAGTTTACTCCTGTAAACGAACGCAAATTACAGTCAAGCTATATTCAGTTATTAACCTGAACCGTGTAAACTTTCGAAACATCACTTCTTGCAAGTTTTGGAATCATGTGGAATCAGGTGCTAGGCCCCTACGATGGGAACTATAAAATGTGTGGCCTAGGCTAAGGGCCTATCTATAAAAGTGACTTTTGAGTCCACATATAACTCAATAAGTAAATATGGACCAATGTAATATGAATATTTCTCCAAAACAAGAAATGAACAGTAAGGATTTCTTCCTCAGTTACGAATATGACAATGAGAGAAATTTTTACTTCCAGAGTCTTCCATAGTGATGGTTATTACGTCACCTCTTTGACCACGTGACGGAAGTAACACGATTTCTCCGTGCAGCAATCTATAAAACGGCACGCGACAGCGTATTAACGTGGACTCAGTCTCCGGCAAAAAGGCCAAGAAGAATCACAGAAGAACGAAAAATTAATACACAGAAGAAGCCAAAGCAGGTCGATCCTTACTCTACGTCTGCGATATGGTTTTTACACCATACCTACGTAGGCTTACAGGCAGTCAGCATGATAGTGTCTTAGAGCTCGCATCTCTTATACAGGTGAGGATTGCTATTCAAAAATGGAAAGGGTAACTTCAAAAATTTATGACCAAGGAAAGCTGCATTCCGAAGGAAGATAAGGTTTACACACCATTACTTTTCACAGATAGCAAGGGGAATCATTTAGAGTTTAGTAGATCTAGGCCCAGATCTGCTACTGCTAGGCCTAATGACAGTAATGATGTTGAAAGACAAATTGTCATTAATTCTAAAGGAGGAAGGACTCCCATGCCCTTGACTATCTGAGATAATCTTGCAGAGGAGATTGGGTTCCAGGCCCCCCTGTGTATGCTTGGCATGGAACCTGTGACTTGACATCCAAGGACAAATCTGGCTTTGTCAGTCTTGTATCTTGTGACAATTCATTAGTCAGGGATATAGCTGACAAATATCAGCAGTACCCTTACTTCTCCATATTTCTGTGGAACCAAAAGAGGTACCATAAAGATCCATCAGTTTTCGAAGACCAAGACCGCCAACTGGTAGCTCAAATTTCTCAACTGGACACAATCCTCAGATCTATAAATAATTACATTTGAAGTCATTCTCATTATTTCTACGTGGATCTTTACAGGGTGTCTAAAGCGTGCAGAAAAAGAAGTACCAGTGCAGAATCTGCTCAACCAACAACTCGCCGGTATTACAGCTATTAACTGTACAAGGATGGTATTCACCCAGGCAATTTAATTGGTAAAGTTTGGATGCAGAAGATCGCAGATCAGGCTACCAAAGACTGCTGGATCTAGATTTTTGTTACCACTCGTAGGGTGTTTGAAATTGCAATCATACTGTGAGGGCGTTCTTCGCTGGTGTGGTTGTTTATTACTTTCACTCCTGCATTGGTCAATGAAGTGAAAATCCAAATAGCTGATAAATATATCAACAAATACTGAGACTGGATATAAGCCCCTAGCAGGATTTATAAAATAGCAATTTGATTGTACAACTCCTGTTTTGGTTACTATCTTGTTTATTCTGAATTAGACCAAAAAGCATCATGGCTATCAACTGAGGAAAGAGATACAGAGCATTAAATTGACCACATCACCTACGACAACCACATCTGGTTCGAAGTGGTAGCCTACAACATAAACCTCCGTGCTGTATGGGGAAGTATGACGACAGGAAGTGGCAACAGCCATGTATGGGAACAATGGGGATTCCTAGCATGTCTACACATACTTTTTCGTCCATAGAACATGAAATTGGGAAATGGTGGTATGTTCTTATTTGGAAATCTTATTACTTTTGTATTGCCGTAAATTCAGATTTTTTGCTAGGAATTAATATGGAGAACGTAATATCTCTTGCAAAAAGTGAAATCACTACATTATCTTACTGGACTGAATAGTGCCCATACACATCACCATACTATAAAAAAAAAGTAGTACCGAAAAAATGGCCGCTTTTCTTTACTGAATTTAGAAGAAATTTAAAGGCCTTTTATTAAAATATCATTTATTTTTTCCAAATTTCACGATTGGAGTGCTGTAGTTTACATATCAGACCTTGTGTTGACATAAGAAATAGTTATTTTAATGGACATTTTACAGATGAATTTCTGTTGTTAGTGAATGTCTCAATTTTTTCAAATAAATGGTAATTACATCTTTCAAAAACATTTTTTTTTTTTATAAAGTTTTATTTAGGTGATTAAACATAATAGGGCATCCATATAACACAAAATATGAAATGATAAAGGTCTAATTAAAAAGTTCACTTCAAACATTTTCAACCTATTTTGCAAGGTTCCGAAGCACCTTAAGGCTATGTCCATTTTCTCCCTTTTTCCATTAAACTTTTCAGTTTCACAAGTAAAAAACATTTATTATAATTGATATTCCATTGATATTAATCTTCCTGTGGGAACCAGTAGTATTTTTTACATTTCAGATTATAAAGATTATAGATGATTACTTGAACTTTTCATTCCATTTTTTTTTTTTGCACAACTGCACATACAATTCCTTATCACTGGAGGTAATGCCTACATGCCTGTGCTTTCGTAGCATTGCTTAACCGCAATGTTACAACCTACAATCCCTAATGTAGGAGGATCCTATGATAAGGGTTGGCTTCACAAAAGTAGGAAGAGACCTTTTGGTTTTCATGGCGTCTTGGTTTACATAGCGGTGGTGTGTTTCCCAAACTCAAACGACGACGGGATGTGGTTTTGGTGATAGACTGTGGAGTTTGTGGATTTGACCTCGGGCTGGAATTCTGTGGTGTTGATGGCAGGAGAGGAAAACGGTTTGGAGATACAATGGTTGGTAAGGTATTGGGTCTTTTGTTTGGTGTCGGCAAATATGTTGAAGTGCTTGGTAACTGTGCCGGCGATGGTGTACGTTTCCGTTTTGGAGTGGCGACGATTCTATCTGAAAGCAGGTTGGTTGGTGGCAGTGTTAGACCTAACTGTAGTGGTTACGTACAAAGCCAATAGCTAATAAAAACATACGAAACGAAACTAATAAAATACGAACATAAGTTCAATAATTCATTTTGATAGTTATAATTTTCGATTGCTCTCAGCCGTTGGTGATACTAAACAATTTCAGTGAGTTTCGTCAAAATTAATAGGGTTCATCCTTGGGTGATAAAAAACACATCAAAATCTGTTAAGAATTGTGCCTTCTAGAGTGTTCATGTAAATGACTGTTACCTCATTCCCATGTGGGTGTATACAATCTGATTCTTAGTACTTCTCTTCAATTATGGAGACAAGTTTCTGTTCCAAGGTGATGTGGCATATTTGTCTGCATTTAAAGGGATAATAGTTCTTAGAATGAACATGAAAATTTGAAACCTGGCAAATAAGAGCTCTTTTCATCAGTAAATATACCTGCTGGCATAAATAAATCAATATATATTCAAAAATCTAAGTAATTATCCATAAAGATGCATTTGATTATCGAAAAATGATTAAAGCGTTTTTCAAAAATGACTAAGTATTGTGAGTTTTCCAGATTTATATGTTACTTTATGACACCAGGTAAGTTTACTGATGAATATAATGGTAGAACGGAGAACCGCACTTGAGTGTCTAGAGGTTTTCAATATTGCACTCGGAGCTTGGAGTAGTGATACCTCTTGTGACTCATATTTACCATTCTTGAGAAATTAAATGTTTATGCTAAAATGCAGTATCCCCTTAATGAAAATAATGTAAAATAATGCAATGATAAATCTATAAACCACGTAATGGATGGAGCCGTGGTGGCTCAGTGGGTAAGACGCTTGGTCACTAACCTGAAGGTCCCGAGTTCAATCCCGGCAAAGGCTGAGATTAACCTTCGGATTTTTCAGCCCGGTTTCCCCTTGTCAGTGATGCAGGTCGGAGGGACTGACATGGAAAAAGCGTCTAGTCGTTCGGGTGGGACAATAAACCGAGGCCCCGTGTGCTACAGGCTGTGCATGTTAAAGATCCCTCGAGTTGGAAATCGAAAAAAGAGCAGGCTAATGCCGCTGTCCTGGCAAAATTTCCCTCATAGCACACTGCATGGCGTTGCCCGTCTTTCTTAGCCCATAAGGTGCAGAAAAGTAGGACGTAAAATTCCATTCATTTCATTTCATTACGTAATCGATAATTCCAGCAAACTTGCATGCATATAAATTAATGTTATTTATTGTTTAAAGTTAATTGTTAGAGAAATATAATATACTATGAAATTTGTAAATGCTTAGCTTAATAGACCTACAAAATTTTGATTGGTTTTATTATAAAGGAATATAACACTTTAATATTTCTTAATAAATGCTGTTTTCCACTGTCATATACAAGTGGTTGCCTAGCAAGATACGCCCACTTTAAAATATATTTTCTGTTTTAACACAGGCAAAAACTCTAAGATTATTTAGGTCTAATCCAAGTTCTCGTCAATATAAATGTTCACACCAAATTTAATTTAAATCAGATGAAAAGTGTATTGTCTATCGCAATCACAAGCCGCGTTTTGACTAAGTCAAGTGCAATAACTCAAAAACAGTATATTGAAATGTCAATTTCGAACTTAACCAAGATGACATCAATTTCAATGATCACACCAAATTTCATTCCTATCAGATGAAAACTGTTGTCTCTAATCGTGTTCACAAGTCTATTTCTACTCAATTTGACTTGGTCAAGGCGAATAACTCAAAAATGTTCACAAAAATCGTCACGATCAAACTTGTCCAAGATTTCATTAATATAAATAATAACACCAAATTTCATTCAAATCAAATGGAAATTGTGATCTCTATCCTGTTCACAAGCCAATTTTGAGGTGTTTTGACTAAGTCAAGTGCAATAACTAAAAAACCGTACATCGAAAAAGCGCCAATTTCGAAATTGTCCAAGAACTCATCAATATAAATGATCACAGCAAGTTTCATTCAAATCCGACAAAAACTGTAGCCTCTATTGCGTTCACAAGCAATTGTGGACGGATGGACTGACAGACCGGGGTGACGACAATATACGACCACATTATAATGTGGGCGTATAAAAAAGTGAAAGGAAATATTAGTTACTAATATATTCTCTAATAAAAATGCTTGTACAGGCAGTTTTGCACCAACACCAAATAGTGACTATTCTTTTTCTTTTCATCTGGTTTATCTCATCCTGAAATGCCTTAAATAAAACCAAGTATTCTGGTAGTTTCTGCTTCTGATTGGCTTGATTTCTCCAATCAGTCAAATATCCATATCTGTCCCACCATTTATTGAACAAATTATTTAGTGAAGTTACTATCCTTTTCAATGTTCTTTTCCTGGCTAGTTTTGGGAATAAAATATCAATAAAAAAAGACTGTTATTTGAACACATTAAAAACCTCTTAAAGAGACCCTTTCACATTAGATGTCAGCAATATCCACACAAAATATCACTCCTCCTTTCTTCATAAATATCTTTCATAATATTATAATCATTGTTGGCATCCACCACCTGGAAAAAAATAGGTTTGATATGAAATTAAATAATTTCATTTGGAAAAGATATCTTGTCAGCTAAAATAAAACGTGTAGAATATGGAATAAAAATACTGCTATATTTTACTTTTATCACTTTAATAGTTACATCAAAGTTTTAATGCGAGTTGTTAATATGAACTTACAAGAACTGGGGCTGGTGATTTAAAGCTAGATTCCTGTATTAACCAATCTTCATGTAAATTATGAAGTTCTTCTATTAATTCCTAGAATAAAGTAAGTAGGCCTACTGATTTAGACATTTTTACATTTTAAAGTTAACACATTCTGTGGGCTGATAATCTAGAATACTTTAAATCTGGTTTCAACATTTTATTTTTGATGATTGTATACACTACAAAAATGTCTTATTTAGAAATTATGAACAGCTTCACGCTTAAACAAATCTTTTTATCTACAGATTGACATTTTTATATTGTCGTCACCCATGTCCGTCTGTCTGTCCACAATTGCTTGTGAACACAAAAGAGATTACAGTTTTCATCAGATTTGAATGAAACTTGCTGTGATCATTTATATTGATGAGATCTCAGTTTGATAGTGTCGATTTTCTGGTGAACCTTTTTGAGTTATTGCCCTTGACTTAGTCAAAACGCATTGAAAGAGACGTGTGAACACAAAAGAGACACCATTTTTCATTTGATTTATATGAAAATTAGTGTGAACATTTATATTGACTTGATGTTAGATAAGTTTAATAGTGATGACATTTCGGTGAACGGTTTTTGAGTCCTTGCCTTTGACTTAGTCAAAACGTGTTGAAATAGACTTGGGAATGAGATAGACAATACAGTTTTTATCTGGATTTGAATGAAATTTGGTGTAATCATTGAAGTTGATGAGATCTTGGTCAAGTTCGAAATTGATGATTTTTCTGATAAACTGTTTTTGGATTATTGCACTTGACTTAATCAAAACGCTGGGAAATTGGCTAGTAAATGCAATACAGACTAGGTTTCATCTGACTTGTGAACATTTATAGTGATGAGAACTTGGATTGGACCTAAATAATGTTAGAGATTTTGCCTTTGTTGAAACAGAAAATATACTTTAAAGTGGGCATATCTTGCTAGGCAACCGTTCGTTAACAATTCAAGATGGACTTACAAAGGGTACACATGATTCTTCTTCTCTCGCTCTTTGTTTTATTCTCTCATAACAGACTTCAGGATCTGCTCTCAAATAAACTTTAAAAAAAGGTATATAATACATTTCTAAAGAGATTTTGATACAAGAATTCTTTATAAAAGGAACAGTATGCAAATATTTGCAATTTAAAGATAGCTTGCAAGGCAATGTAATATACGCCAACTGGTAGCATTGATTTTGAAAAAAAATAAAAAATAATATATAACCTTCAATCATATACTTCTTTCCTAGGGTGATAAATGTAAAATATTACAGTTTCCTTACAATCTATCAAGAATTATACCTAATAACAAGGCAATAACTCATTTAATATTTTTCAGTATTATTGATTTTTAATAGGGTTCATTCCTTAGGTGATAATAAACAATTTCAACAAATTTCATCAAAATCTGTAAAAATAAACACTTGAAGAGTGTAAAAGATGGGCTTTCTCATTAATTAGAGCCAAAGTGAGCTTACTAATTGATCAATTGGGGTTTCTAATGAATAATCCATGTATTTTATTATTATTAAAACTTATTTAAATTCATTCATAATGTTTTTACAAAGTGATATTGAAACGTTTTATTGCCTTTTGCTAGAGATAATTATAACAAAATGACATTGTTGTTGTGGAAAATATTAAGGAATGTGGGCAAGTACGCATCCGTGCATACAAAACAACCACAGCGTCCGGTTATGTACCGAATTAACAGACTGGATGATCAAAAGGGGTAAATCCGGTCATAATTAGCCTAATTACAAGTTAACTAAGGACTTGTGGGACCATCTGGTATTTTTCCCAGTCATTAGAACACCTCTACTTTCTATTGATATATTACCGGTCAAATTATGGTATATATATGTATATATATGAAAATAAGGCAACCGTTCTTTAACGAGTCAAAAATCAAAATTGTATTAAAGAACAAGGGCAATAATTCATATAAAATATTTGGGATATTTCTATTTTCAATAGGGTTTATCCTATTAGGTGATAATTTCAGCAAGTTTCATCGAAATAGTTTAGGAATTGTGCTTGTAGATTGTATACGACCCAAAAATCGAACGCGTTTCAAAGAACAAGGGTAATAATTCATATTAAACATATTTCTATATTTTCAATAGGACTCATCTTTGGGTGATATCAAACAATTTTTAAATTGGTCAAGAATTATGCATTCTAGAGCGTCTTCATGCCAAACGTGTTTTCAAAAACAAGGGCATTTTACGAGCAATTGTGGATGGACAGACATGGGTGACGACATTCCATGTGGGTGTATAAAAAAAGATTTTCTAAAAATAGTTTTATATACAACTTGCATATAAGGCAAATATTGCTGATATTTGGAATAAAGCAATATTAATCAATTCATGGATTTTAATAGTGGTATTTATTCTGGTTTACAAAGGACCAAAGCATACAAGATTCAATAACTATGTCTTACCTATAAGATCTAACTGTATTTGTTGAGATTTTAATAACCAATCAAACCATTCACTAATAACTGCATGCTCTAAACCATTTAATGTTCCCCTGGAATATTACAGAAGTTTATAAGGTCTGCTACATCCATTTTTCAGTTTGTCATTGTTAAATTAAGGAAAAATATATATCATAATCCTTTATAACCTGTTTTACAATTTAAATACTTTTATGTACTTATACAGTACATCAGCCAAGATATGGTTTGAATTATCAGAAAGGAAATGAAATGAATTTTACGTTTTCCTTGATTGCGCCTTATTGGCCTAATGAAGATGGAAATAAGGGAAATTTTGTCCGAACGACAGATCTGAAACATATAAAGACTGTAGAAAATTTAACACTAGGTATATTCAGAAGGACTTGCTTCTATTTCCATGCCCCACATTCATCACAGACAACTTGGTTTTAAAATTTAATGTTATAATTTCGACTCAAAATGGAATTAAGCCCTTAACTTCTGAAGATGTTACGGTAAGTCACTATTTTCAATAAATGAAACATTATCTTACTTTCTGAAATCATTTTCAACAAAACAATACTGTGTGCTGTACAAAGATCTTTCTAACATTTTGATGGGTTTTTCTTGTTGTTTTTTATGCATCTGTATTCTGGTTAATTGTGCATACATATTGAATGAAAAACTCCATCTTATTGGATCTTCATAAAGTAATCCCTGAAATAAAAATAGATTAATCTAATGCTTTGCAGTAACAATCCATTTTACTGTTACAATAGTGCTTAATACATCAACTCACAGTTTCATGCCGAGATTGAAAAGAATATCAACACTGAATAACAACATGTTTCAGGTTCTACTTAAAATCTTTAAGCACCTTTTAGGCATCGATATGCACCAATAAGCACATAATTGGAGTGCTAAAACAATAGATTAGCACATGTCAAAACATCCCTACCCACCAATCATAAAATTTCTCTGTTTACATGTGACGTAATGATTTATGGGACATCACGTGACTTCTGGATTCCCCCAATACAAATCTGAACGACAAACGTAGAAAAGGTTTATTGAGCCAATGACGTAGTACTCAAAAATGTCAACTGACAACGTAATTTGTACGTCTACATGGAGGAATACCCAGTTGTGTTCTATAAATAGATTATCTTCACGGTCCGATATCTGACAAACTACTAAAGCGATTTTACTAGATGAGTTTTTTTTAATGCCAAATAGAATGGATATAAACTTAATACGTTTCTTGATTGAAATACACCTCGAACGATAAGGTTGTCAACCCCCTTAATAGAAATAAGATATTAATATTCAGTTATTTAAACAATAATTAACTCAAAAACTGTAAGCTTAACTGTGCTCACAACTATATACCAATTAATGCTACACTATGAAATACTTTGATCTTTACCAGCATAACATTCAACATTCTGTAAATTTAACTTATAAACTTACCAAAGCATTATGCCCCTTTACATTTGTCCACTGTTGTACAGGTTCAGGTATCGACTGAAATAATTAAAAAGATAGCTTGCCAGGGAAGATAACATACGCCCACTTCAGCAAACAGAATATTCCATGTTTTTCCATTTAATCAAGGGCAATAACTCATAAACCAACATCTGGAATCGCATCATTTTTGAACTTGTACGAGATGTTATTAAGATGAATACAGTTTCATTCAAATCGGATAAAAACTACAGCTTCTATTGCATACACAAGTAAATTTTAATGTTTATTCATTTAATCAAGGGCCATAACTCATAAACCGACATCTGGCCCAGATATTATCAAGATGAATACACATACCAAGTTGCATTCATATTGGATGAAAACTATAGCTTCTATTGCATACACAAGTACATTTTAAGGGTTTTTCATTTAATCAAGGGCCATAACTCAAAAACCGACATCTGGCAGGATATTATCAAGATGAATACACAAACCAAGTTTCATTCATATCGGATGAAAACTATAGCTTCTATTGCATACACAAGTACATTTTAGAGTTTTTTCATTTAATCAAGGGCCATAACTCATAAACCGACATCTGGAATCGTGCCATTTTCGAACTTGTCTGAGATATTATCAAGATGAATACACATACCAAGTTTCATTAAAATCGGATGCAAACTATAGCTTCTATTGTGTACACAAGTAAATATTAACGTTTTTTTCATTTAATCAAGGGCCATAACTTATAAACCGACATCTGGAATCATGCCATTTTCGAACTTGTCCGAGATATTATCAACATGAATACACATACCAAGTATCATTCAAATCGGGTGAAAACTACAGCTTCTATTGCATACACAAGTAAATTTAAACGTTTTTTCATTCAATCAAGGGCCATAACTCATAAACCGACATCTGGAATCGTGCCATTTTCAAACTTGTCCAAGATATTATCAAGATGAATACACATACCAAGTTTCTGTAGAAACGTGGGCGTATAAAAAAAAAACATACCAGATAAAGATGAGTGATACATTTTTTGAAGAATGTTTTTTTTTATCTTACAAATGGGGCTCATCCTTAGGTGATTTGTAAAGCTGCTTCTACAACTGTTTATATAATTAAAATGCATTTTAAATAACAAAGGTAGTAACTCATTTTAAATATTTTTAAAATATAATATAATTAAAAAAATATAGAGATAATGTACAAATCTTCTATACTGGTTCAACCAGCACCTACCTCAACATTGGGTGATTTTTGGTAATATTCCAATAATGTTGTTTTACCACAACCAATATTACCTTCAACAGACACCTGAAATTTCAAAATAACATTTTTAATACTTATTAAACTGAGCATAAGTATTAAGCTTGTGGAAAAATTTTATATTCTCTCTTATGGTTCTTCTCTATACCATATACATGTACTGTCATCATGTCTAATTCAACTGTCCAGTCATTAGGAAAATGTCATTGTAAAATAAAAATAGCCAATGAAAACAACTTCCACAGAGATCAGTATTATACTATTTGTTGGAAGAAAATATGAAAATGTTAGAAGAGAAAGGAAATCAGAATAAAGAGGAATTTAGACCAAGTGGAACACATTCATTTTACTACATCTTGCACAATAAATGACTGAAATTGTCTCTTATAATTCTTCAAATAAAATACAATATTCAAAACTTTCAGTGGCCACACTATTATCTTAAGTTCTGAAGAATTATTTGAATGTATTGTACCATTTTTTTTCAGTTAACTCATCCACTGAACATTATATTTCATACTTTTAATCGAGTTTATTGCCAATTCCAATAAAAAATTTCACTAATCTTTGTCAAGTCTCAAAAAACATAAACTTGTAGTCTTTTCTGAACAATAACAAAGACATGTCTAGCAAATTTTATTATCTCCATTTGTGATCTAATACAGGCATTTTGTTGGAGAATAGTAAAAACATTTCTGAAAAACTCAAACATACTGGACAATGATAAATTCAACTTTTCCTATTTTGCAGCAAATATTGTTGACCAATGATATTTAAGTCCTTTAAAAATGCTTTTACCGACTGTTATTTATCATTATTCTGTGGAAAACTGTTAATAAGTTGATACGATTCATCCAGGCCTGTAAAAGTTATGGATGTTGTATTTTATTTAAAGAAATACGGTATATAATTTCATTTATTGTACAGAAAAAAAAAGTTATGAACAGTTATGGGTGTTGTATTTAAAGAATATTATAATCTCATTTATTGTACAGAATAAGAGATGTATTAACATAGTAAAATGTCTTCATTCCACTAATTTATTATATTTTCTAAGCTTTCCTTGTTTCAATTTCTCTTCTGATTTCACATCAAGGAAAACAAATATATATATTTTTTCGACAAACAGTAAACTTATGATACTGGTCCTTTTGGTCTATTTCTCAACTCACAGTAAATTGTTTATGGTCAAATTCTTCATTAAAACTATCTTGTATGTGAATACCACTATCATTCAATTCTTCTGAAATATAGATGTATTGAAGAAAGTTAACTCGAAATAAATATCTACATTTAAAAAAAAAAGCTGGTTCCAGAATATTAGCATTGAACTCTCTGTATATTTACTGCACTATGAGTACGAGGGGCTCTCAAAAAGTTGGCTGCATTCTATTCCCAGCCATAGGCAATTTTAATTCGGTGGAGACATTTGCAGAAATTGGATTGCGTATCTTGTATGGCAGTAATATTGACAGTATTAAAGTAGTCTATACATTCAATGAAACTACCGAGGTTGTTGATTTGAAATTTCCAAGGAATCTACATATTTATTTCCAGTCCTGAAGATGCTAGGATTGGCAGGATAGAGTATCAATGAGCAATGTCGAATATGACTATGCAACATGAAGTCTTCACCAAGTGGTTCCACAGGATGCATCAATATGAAATCTTCACCAAGTGGTTCCACAGGATGCATCAATGTTTGGAGAGTGGATGAAGTAATTTTGAGGTTTTTTTCAAATAAAATATTGTTTTTATACCTTGTATCAATTAGATCTACTTTTTGAGTGTCCCTCGTATTAGTATTTAAGCTAGCTTATCCAGTCACAGTGCAGCGGTGAAATTCATGCTTTCTTTTAAATATTAATAGACTCTATATGAAGGCCTGAAGCCATGCTTTTAAAATTGAAACAATAGTCACATCCTTATTGATTAGAACTCAAGCAGTCTCCCAAAGCAATAGATAATTAAAAATGTGCCTGCTGAATGACATTTTGCTCAGGCCTAAATGCCTTAGTATACCTAAAAATAAATATTTGCCCAAATAAACCTGTGCTCTACATCTAATATTGTTATGCCCAATTATTGACTACTACATTGCCACTTTATTGTCATTCTAGTAATTGTTAAACCAAACCAACCTTTATCTAGTAGCTTATTTAAATTTAAAGACCCCAACACATTTTTCATGATATCTTTCGGACTTCTACTATACGTTCTCCTTTGAAACACCCTTTCAATGCTATTTCCACAAAAAACTTGATTCGCGCAAAATTTTTCTTGTGTTTGTGATGTCAAAAAAGGCGCCCATCGTCTGCATGATAGCAGGCGATTGGCCACACGACAAGATATCCAGCCTGCTGACATCTAGTGGCTTGTTGATGTACGATTTTAATAATTTTATCACTTTTAGTTCAAAAGATAAATTCACGATGCCGTCTCCACAAGCTAAACGGAATAGTTTCTTCACGCTCCAAAGATCTTCAGTGGTTCCACCGCGACACAATAAATTTATAAAACTGTTTTAAAAATAAAGAAGTTTCTATATTGTGATAAATGTGGCAATGTAGCCCCTTGTCTTTATTTTGCATGCGCTTGAAAGTGATGTAATTAAGGGCAATAACTCCAAACTAAAGATCATTTGTTCCAACCACAACTAAATAATTATAAATCAACGATAGTCCTTGGCACCATTGAACTGTACACAGTATACAGTTCTATGTTGGCACTGCTGTTGGTTAACCTATTTAATAAAAAAATAGCGTTAGCAAACGTAATACACCCACATTTGTAATGGCAGCCAATTCGTCCAAGAGGTTTACAAGAGTTATAAATGGTGAAAAAAACCGGGTATGATCAAAATTTTCACAAGATGTCCTGACGGCTGAGCCAGCTCTCTTTTGGTGTCCAAGATAAACGCGTTTTTGAGAACAAGGGCAATAACTCATTAAATATTTTTTATTGGTCTGATTTCCAAAAGGGTTAATCTTGGATGATCGCATGAATACAAAGTTTCGTCAAAATCCACCGAGAAACCAGCTCTCTATTGTGTCCAAGAAGAATTCAAGAACAAGGGCAATGACTCATACCAAATATTTTTTGATTTGTCTGATTTTCAATAGGGTTCATCTTTGAGTGGTTATGGAGAATAACAACAAGTTTTGTCATAACCCATAAAGAAACCAGCAATAAATCATGCCATATTTTAATAATTTTTCTGATTTTTACTGTCGCTCAAATACAACATTATTATTCACTTTTTTATTAGGTCAAGGTGAAAAGGCAGTGATAACTGGTAGTTTTTAATTAAAATCAGACAAAAGACAGACAGAAGTACAGCTGTAGACTTTCAAATGAATTACTTAGAGCTTACATGCCTGGACACTATTTTCTTTGCATTATTTTACTATATGATTCTTTCATTTGTATTCAAAAGGGTTAAGCATATTAATGCTACCAATTTTTATTTCAAAACATATTGAAATCATGATTTTTCACTTAGATCATGAACATAAACTAGCATATTTCTTATCCAAGTTCAATCACTAGAATATTTTCTTGTTCTTTCTTCTTTAAACAATTTCAAATTCCTATAATTTTCCAACTCACTTCATTAACACAGAAGTTCTGAGCAAAAGTTCATGCAAACCCTTTTAAAACACTATCAAGAATTGTATATAAAAATTTATTATTGGAAATATACATTTAAAAATTAGTAAAAATATAAAAGATATGGATTGTATAATTATAAAAACAAGAATGATAGCTTATTTACAGATTTTGCCTAAAACTACAGAATATTGTTTGGTTTGGTGTATATTTTTTACACCATGACAGTAGGCTACCTACTCATCCTTCGGATACCGACGTTTACGTAAAATTCTCAACATTACGGTACTCATAAAAAAAAAAAGACTGGATTGCGTATATTAAGGCATATTAAAATGGAATGATAAATTATAGTTTAAGGGATTGTAAAGAGATTTCTTGTATTAGTATGTGTATCAAATTCAGTGAGGTTTCTGCTTTTAAATTTATCATTTTTTACATAGTGGATGAATTTCCTGTAGCTTCCTTTGGAAATTTGGTAACCCCTTTCCTGATGTTTCTCAGAAACACCTCTGATCAGATACACATCTTGCTTCCAATTTGACTAATCTGATTTCTTGTTCAACTTCCTATACTGTAGCAATAATAAAATATCAAAGTACTGTTAGGAATGATATTCAAACAAAATAAGGAAAATTGGAAGTCATAATTTAACATTTATTTTCATGGAATGAAGAATAGGGTGTGTTTTTATCACCAGATTGTATTCAAGAGTGACAAAGTCAACCAAAGTCATCTCCTTGTCTATATTTTCTGATTATTGAATTTCAAATGACATATGAGAAAAATGACATTGACAATATAAACAATTGCCTTGGTATTGGAATAACTAAAACCAAAATGCTCAATGGTTGAAGATGACAATATGATAAAAGAAATAAAATAAAAATGGCACAAGATGATTACAAGTCAGATTCTGATGCACGGGAAGAAGTTTCCATGTATCCTGCAGGCTGTCCAAAATCCGCATCTAACACAATCCTGTCCCTGAAATTTGAAATGAACATTGATAATAATAAAATAAAAATTGATTACAGAAATCTTATTTTGTGAGTAAAAAGCAATTTTGAAACATATTTCTGATACACAAGGAGTTCTGAATTCCTTCATCTCAAGGCCGATTCTAATTTTATTAAATCAATACTTACGGAGGAACAAATCCACTGGCATCAGCTGGTAATTTAGGAGCACCTCTACCAGCTCTACGTCCTTCTTGTCTTTGATGTTCAGTCCTTGGACTAGATTGTCCTTTGGGGCCTTCAGGTTTTGGACGTCTACCTTCAGAACGATCTCTTTCTCTTTTTTCTCTTTCTTTTCTCTCCCTATACTCCCTCTCCCTCGGATCAATTTCACCCATTGCCTCACGCTCTTTTCTCTCCGCTCTCCTCCTTGCTTCTTCTTTTGGATCACGTTCATCTCTTGGCCTCCTATCTCTATCATCTCTTGGTCGCCTTTCCCTGTCTTCAGGACGTCTTTCACGGTCATCTCTTGGTCTTCTTTCCCTGTCATCAGGTCTTCTTTCATGGTCATCTCTGTGTCTTCGCTCACCATCAGGGCGTCTTTCTCTCCTATCTCTATCATCTCTACGTCTATCTCTGTCTTCCCTATAAGCTTTGTTCTCATGACCTTCACGCTGCCTCTGAAAAGTGAAATAATCATTTCTTATTGAAATACATAGAAATAAATGCACTGAAAGAACAAAACAAAAAAGCCCCTAACAAGGTAAGGTTTTCCATTGCTTCACAAAATCACTATTACCATTTTATCCTTGGCAATTATAATATGCATTGAACATACCCTTCCTGAATATGCAGCAGAATTTGGCATAACTCCACGATGGGGGGTAGTTCCAGATTTTAATTCAGGTCTGAAAATAGAAAAATACATGTATTAAAGTTTTCTTCATAATTGTACATTCTCATACACTTAGTCATTTAGACATGGTACTTCAGACACACTTCTAAGGCACAAGCTCATTTGGGCACCTTTTCAATTCTAATCACATATTTAGTGATTTAGGCACATCATCAATGAGGTACACTAAAGTAACAAGTAACAAATTCTTAAGCTACCACAACAGTTTTGATTTTTTACTTAGATTCAACCCAATGAGAATATGAAGTCAATATTGACAAACTTAAGGAAAAGTTATTCACTTACTTCTGTTCCTGTTCAAATTGTAGATTACTTTTATGAACCACAGCTACACCAAAATCCCCAATTGGGCGAAACTGAAAAAAGCAGGTAAAATACTATTAAGTAGGCCTATAAAACTATTTATAAAAGAATATAATATAAAACCATACAATAACAAAAAAAAATATAGTATGAAAACTGTTTCTTTTCTAAAAGTTATAAATATTTTGATCATAACTTTAAAACATGATTATCCTATGTCAGGCTCAATTGTACCCTACAATAATAGTTTCTTTTGATAAACCTCAAATGCAGTGTAATCTTCTCAGTTTTTTGTATTATTAGTCATTGATTTAATTTCCTTTACTTTTCTACAAATCTTCAAGACATTAAATGCAGGAATGTTGTTACAGATAAGCAGCTTGAATTGATGAAAATGTCAGGAATTAGTGCATGTAACAAGGGTAGCACTTTTAAAGTGTCAAGGGAGATAATAACTCGTTATCATAATAAAGAGGTATCAGACTGAAATTTACCCTCTATGTATTTGAGTCTATGGAATTTCCAACAGGGTCAACCACTTGAAGAGGAAATTAAAAAGTTTCAGTCCTACTGAGCATCAAAAAAAATCTCAAAGATTAGCCATATATAGGGTTACCAGATATGGTTTGAAGCAAACCGGGACACTAAGAACCTAGGTGCTAATGCGAAGTGCACAACAGCTGGAGGCGCATTTGGTTACCCTAGCCATATAAATCTCCCACCACAATAAAATAATACTTACAAATAGTTCCCTTCGATACAAGTTGGATCTACGTTTAGCTATGACCAAAAGATATGTAGCAATTGAGGCCAGGATAAGGAAAGCAATTATAAATGCAGGTCCGGTAAATTGTGCCCACCAATCAATGAGGTAAACATGTCGATGTCTTAAGGCAATGATTAAAACACCTGAAATATCAATAGATATTATGAGTTATCATAACAAAACCATTTAATAAAATATAATATAATCAAAGATATTCATCAATTCACACTTGTTACATTCCACTTGAAGTATCAGACCCTCCCATTTCCATTGTGTGACTGGATAACCATGCCTTCTTAGGCAATCGTCAATCGTTCCCTAGAGGGGTATATGATATTGTAAAAAGTTGAGCGTATGTCTGAATCCAAAATGTTTTATTATTAAAATGTGCGAAGCGATTGACTCTTTCTGTGCTTAACCCTGATTCAAGCCCTTTCACATCACACACTGTAGAGATACTGATATTTAGTCCATTTTACAGACCAGTTAAATTTTTGGTTATATCTTTGGCCAATATACTATAAGGTCTATTATTATTCGTATGAACATTATGGATGCCTGTGTTATACATATATGCTGCACTTGCTACCTAGCATGCTCTTCCTCCCGTAATTAATTTTTATTCATTCATATCATAACAATTAATATAATTTCAGAGTAGACATATATCAGCATGAGTGTTAGTGTTGGTCTATGCCAACATTTGTTTTTGATTTTAAAATTCACTATTCTCACCATTTCTTCAAATTATGTTCAGATTAATGTGAGAAATAATGATTGAGATTAGTACACATGTAATAAAGGGATAATAGGTTTCAGAATGAACATATAATTTGAAAATTTTAAACTTGGCTAATAAGAGTTCTATTCCTCAGTAAATGTACCTGCTGCCATAAATAACTTGAACAAATATAAAAAAAATTAAGTAATTATCCATAAATGTGAATTTGATTATTGAAAAACACTTAATAGATTAAGCGTTTCTTGAAAAAAAATGACTCAGTTTTGTGATTTTATGGCACCATGCAAGTTCACTAATGAATATATACTCATATTGACCATTTTTGAGAACTAAAATTTTATGTTCATGCTAAGATGCAGTATCCCTTTAAAAGGAAAAGGAACATAAAAATTTAATTTCACTCAAATTTAGACAATAACAGTTTATTCCCATCAGTGGACTTACCTGGTGTCATAACTATACATCAAAATCCCTCTATTATCGGATAAATCCACAAAATCAAGCTTAATACCTCCATTCAGCGATTTTCAAATTGCGTAAATATAAAGGGAAGTAACTCTAACATGTAGGTTTTCACGCGTCCTTGACCCCTACTGTTGAATTGCACAATGATGTTCTGGCGTTGATTTACCAGACGCTTTATTCTCAAACTGAATGGAATTGTCGCTGGCTCACTTTTTTTTAAAAATCCCTATATATTTTTTTTGTCGCTTTTTAAAATTTGGTAAAGTGTGGGATGCATACTTATTTAACTAATGGTCAATTAGTCAATTGGTCAAATAGAAGCCGTAGGATGAGTGTATTCTAACGCCTATTATCCCTTTAAGAATGGAAATGACAAATAGCTTTATTAATCAACTGGTATTTCAGATTGGATTTCTCCCAATCAAATTTCTTTGGGTAAGCTAATCAGAAATAATCTACAGAGCTTACCTTTGAAATTTGAGCCTTCAAATCCATGTGTATCCATACATAATTATCCGTGTTTGAAAAATCATAATTTCTTAAGAAGTTACGAACGTCTCGCCATATTGGAAAACGGTTCGTCTTGATAATCAAAGAGTTATCCTTCCCGTCATGCAATAGCTGTCATCTATATAAATAGACTACAACGCGTTTTCAATTGTAGACTTTGTCAACAGGACACACAATTTTCAGACTGACTGGAGACCAGCCGCGTATGGCACGGAAAAAAAAGTGAAAAGTGAAATTTTTTGTTTGAGGTATATTTCAAGGTATTTTGCAATTTTCTTAGAGCTTGAGTATTTCTGAGGACTGTTTAAATGTAACAAAGACCCAAAACGACCCCTAAAAATCAAGCCTGGGCCCCTTTAAAGGCAGTCTTACAATAATTTAGAGTAATTAATTAAAAATATATTCAAGTCATAAGAAACAAACTGTTTACTAGTATATTCCTAAATATAATAAAAAAATATCAATATGACTCATGAAAGAGTTATTTTTCTGTGTCAAAGTCTGTTTACCTGTGATTAAACTGATAGTTGATAAAATGGCAAACAAAATTGCCATTCGACATGGAAGCCAAGCGTGTCCTATCCCCAACCCATTTAAGTCACTTCTAATTCTCTGTTGGACAAAGCTGTGATAAGCTACAATAGTATCCTTATCTAATGTCTTCTCCTTCATTTTGTAGTTTTACTTTATTCTAACGGTTACATTTGGTGATAAATGGTCGCTTTACCTTCCCATGATTCATCAAATTCTTCTACCTGTACACCACGCAGGCGCTTTAAAGAATTTACCTGTAATTTAGGCTACACGATAATTTCACTTGTCAAATGTCTTGAAAAGCAAGACTAAAATTAGCTCACCTGTATTTTTCGAATATCCAGTCCAAGTAGAATGAATTATCAACTGGATGATTGAGACTGAAAAACTGAACTCTTTTATCAAAGGAGATAAAGTTTCTCTTTTGAACTTTGAGCAGACATCATGGCCGGCGTTTTCAAAGTTTTCAAGCGAAGTTTTTCATCGAGTGCTTCTACAATGGCACAAATTAAGCACGTGACTGTTATTGGCAGTGGTTTAATGGGCGCTGGCATTGCACAGGTTATTATGGGCTCAATTAGTATATAAAGTTTACATATACATAGGATTGGACAGGACTGATAAGGCGGCGAGGGCGAAAACTAAATTGGAGTAGAAAAACGAAGGCAAAATGTAGGCCTATAGATTGGCTATTGCTAAATGTCAATGTCCTTTAGAATGGATATTGGACAAGTTTCAAATTTGGTCAAAGATAACTCGCACAGCTTTTCCAATAATAGATCTATTTGCAATAATGTTTTAGAAAGAGAACTGAAAAGTTACACTGATTTATAATTAGGACTGGAATTCATATTTTTTCAAAATCAGGAATATGGCCTTGAAACGCACCAATGATTTTCATATAATTTTAAAATGTTAAAGGGGCACAGTCTTGATTTGTTTTGGACAATCATCCGACAGCCTCAAACACATGAAATCTTTTGCTTAGCTAATCAGAAATAGTCTACAGAGCTTACCTTTGAAATTTGAGCCTTCAAATCCATGTGTATCCATAATTATCTGTGTTTGAAAATCATAATGTCATAAGATATTACAAACGTCCTGCCATATTGGAAAACTGTTCGTCTTGATAATCAAAGAGATATAAATAGACTACTGCTGAGGCTGAGGCCCACACTGATAAAACAAAAAGAACTTAGAAAGTAATAACAATTGTAGACTTTATCAACAGGACACACAATTTTCAGACCAGCCGCGTACAGCACGGAAAAAAATAAAAAGTGAATTTTTTTGTTTGAGGTATATTTTAAGGTATTTTTGCGATTTTCTTAGAGCTTGAGTATTTCTGAGGACTGTTTAAATGTAACAAAGGCCCAAAACGACCCCTAAAAATCAAGATTGTGCTCCTTTAAGATTATTAGACGTGCAAAAATATGATAAAATTTTAACATTATACCTGTTTTTAGCCCGGTTATTAAAGCTATCTTAGTAAAGCATTTTCAAAGACTATGTTGCATTTTCAAAGACTATGTTGCATTTTCAAATTTAGGCTCTATGAGTTGCATTGTTATTGAAGGTCAAATTGTGAACTTAACATGCATGTAAACATGAACAACATATTCACTAATATGTACACCGCAATTATCCTGATTGTCATCAGCGTTTTGTTTGGCTGTTTGTCATAGTCAAGATAATGAACTTTCAACATATCCACAAAAATAAACAACGCAATTATCCTGATTGTCATCAACGTTTTGTTGGGCTGTTTGTCATGGTCAAGATAATGAACTTTCAACATATCCACAAAAATAAACAACGCAATTATCCTGATTGTCATCAGCGTTTTGTTTGGCTGTTTGTCATAGTCAAGATAATGAACTTTCAACATATCCACAAAAATAAACAACGCAATTATCCTGATTGTCATCAACGTTTTGTTGGGCTGTTTGTCATGGTCAAGATAATGAACTTTCAACATATCCACAAAAATAAACAACGCAATTATCCTGATTGTCATCAGCGTTTTGTTTGGCTGTTTGTCATAGTCAAGATAATGAACTTTCAACATATCCACAAAAATAAACAACGCAATTATCCTGATTGTCATCAACGTTTTGTTGGGCTGTTTGTCATGGTCAAGATAATGAACTTTCAAAGCAATTGACATCCAGTTTCATTGTGTTGGACCCTGTTATACAGGGATAATTGTTTGACTAATGTTGAAGTGCTCATTATTAAATGGATATCTCTTTTCATATTAGGTTGCAGCTTCAACAGGACATAATGTTGAATTAGTTGATCAAAACCAAGACATTTTAGATAAATCCATGGGTAATCTCACAAAAAGTTTACAAAGAGTTGCCAAGAAGAAATATGCAGATGATGCAGCAGTAAGTAACATCAAAATTTGTATTGGGCATAATAGTTTGATTAAATAGCTCCATGGTGCACTTTAACAATAATTTAAACAAAATAATAAAAAATCCACACATTAGGATATCTTTAGTTTTATGACAGCATTATAGGCCCCAATATCTTTGATGCTAACAATAATTTATCATTATATTGTTTGCCTTTATAAAAGAGATAATAGCCGTTAAAAGAAACATTAAATTTTAATTTCACTCAAACTTGACAAATAACAGTATATATCCATCAGTGAACTTACCTGGTGTCGTCATCACTAGACATCAAAATCCCTCTATAATTCGATAAATCCACAAAATCAAGTAGTTAATAATAAAACCCTTAATAAATCCATTAAGCGATTTTCAAATTGTAATTATAAAGGGAAGTAACTCTAACATATAGATTTCCCCTAAGAATGTTTTAGCGCTGATTTCACAGAAGCTTTTATTCCCAAACAGAATGGAATAGTTGCTTGCTTACTTTTTTGAAAAAATCTGAAAATAGTTATATTCTCGCTTTTTGAAAATTCATCAAGTGTGGGATACATACTTATTTAATAGTCAATATAAAACACAAATATTAGATGTAGGACAAGAGTATTCTAACTGATATTATCCCTTTAAAGATAGTCAGTTTTTAAGTGAAATCCAATTTTTATTTTAAAAACCCTTTTAAAAAATTTACCGTCAGGATTTAAACAGAATGACTTAGTTCATTCATGAAAGCTGCCATTTTGACATGATATAACATAAATATTGAAGGTTATGACTTCACATCAAAGATAGAAGTGTAAAAAAAGCAATTTGGCTGCCATGAAATATTAGTGCATTGAGCAACATTATAATCAGTCTTATTGCATAAATTTATCAGATGATGGCCATGACCTGTGTTTTCCAGACTTCGACAAACTATGCAGATTGCAGGCACATGTATTCAAATCAAGAATATCTGCACTTCAGTTTGTAGGCATTGAAATGAGAATGACGCCATTTATATCCAACTATTCAGATCTCAGTCAGTGTCATGTTAATGCCAAAAATCTATTAGCAGCAACCTTATTTAAGAATCCATATTTCCCATATTAGCATTTAATGACGTGCTAATTTTCCTATAAAGATTTCAAGGCCAATTTTGTATATTATTTAGCAATAAATATATAATTTCCATATTGTTCACAGAGCAATGTGCCTAAAATAGTAGTATGAAACAAAATTTATGAATTCTTTCAGGGTGGAGAAAATTTTGTTACGGATGTATTAGGGAAGATTACAACAGAAACAGATGCAGCTAAATCAGTATCTAAAGCAGACTTGGTAATAGAAGCTATTGTTGAAAATTTAGATGTAAAAAGAAAGTTATTTAAACAACTAGATCAAGCTGCTCCTCAGTAGGTATTTAGAATATGGACTCAGATCTCCTAAATAATTCGAATATAACTTCCCCAAGTGTGAAATGACACTGCAGCAAGCAAGTCTGACCAATAAGATTAAAATTTGAAACATTTAAAAGACTAGTAACATGTTTTTTTTAGTCAATTTATTAGAGCCTACCAGTACCAATTTACCAGGAAAAATAAAACAGAGACACCCAAATTTGCATTTAGATCAGATTGAAGGTACCTAGAATGCCTTTTTAGCTAACAACCATCTTACACACTGAGCTGTCTTGACTTGTCAAATAACAGAATGTTTCATTTCATGTGTTGATTTCAGACATACAATATTTGCAAGTAATACATCATCCTTACCAATCAGTGATATAGCCACATCAACTAAACGACAAGATAGATTTGGTGGTTTACATTATTTTAACCCTGTTCCAATGATGAAATTAGTTGAGGTAAGTACCTGTAATAGAATTAACAAAAATGAAAATCTGACTATAGCCCTATTTATTAATGAATGTATTCCTTAGTAATAGAATAAGTCACTATTACATAATTCACTTAAGAAAAAGAATATATGCGAATTCAAAAACATTTCTTAGCATGTTTCAAACTTGTATGTTGGATTATTACCAAGTTTTATAAATTTATTGGATTATAGAGAGAATCTGTTGTTAACTATTACCGTATAATTCCGAATATAGTGTGCAGGCATGTATAATGCGCACCCCTTCTTTGCCTCCGCGAAATCGGGTAAAATTCATGTACCCATGTATAGTGCGCACCCCTTTTCACGGCAAAAATACGACTTTAAGTTGGCATTTCACAGACACCAATATCGGGAAATAGTTCATAGATTTTTTTTATAATAAACACTGTTCCACTGCTTTTTACGTTTCTACTATTTATTTTTATGATAAAATCCATTTTAATCGCATATTTATTGCTTCTAATCTCTCATAATGGTATTATTGAGTGTTATTTAGAATCATGTATCATGCTATTAAATTACTGTACTGTACCGAGGATGATATTCTATTGGAATAAAAATGTGCTATTACCCGGTAAACTTAAACTAACCTGATTCGGTTTTTTTAATGCTATGGACGGTACCGAGGATGACATTCTTCTTGAAGAAAAATGTGCAATTACCCGGTAAACTTAGACATATTAAAGAAGATATCATTGACAGGAATTCGAAGGGCTATCGGTAACTGACTTGGTGTAAGACTAATAGGCCCCATTTTACTTGTAATCATAATGCGAATAATAATCATGATATTGCGTCAGTTCATTTTGTGTGAATACTTGATTATTATACTAATCGATAAATTGTACACAACTTTACTGAGATACCTCGCTATTCAATTACGCTACTCACCTGATTCGGTTTTTTTAATGCTATGGACGGTACCGAGGATGACATTCTTCTTGAAGAAAAATGTGCAATTACCCGGTAAACTTAGACATATTAAAGAAGATATCATTGACAGGAATTCGAAGGGTTAACGGTAACTGTCTTGGTGTAAGACTAATAGGCCCCATTATACTTGTAATCATAATGCCAATAATAATCATGATATTGCGTCAGTTCCTTTTGTGTGAATACTTAATTGACGTGAACCTTGTGTATCATATCTGATGAATAATTAGGAAAACAATGGATTATATTAAAACCCAGTTATTCTGGTAACCGTATTTATATTCAGGCAAGACTCGATTACGTATTGAGGCATGTCATCAAGCATGACAATCAATTGTTCCTACTATAAAAGCCATCCAAAATACTTGCACCGTGATTATTATTTTTGGTACCTCTCGTCTTCACGTATATTTTCCATACAAATAACACAAAAATTAACTTTAATCCTTCAAGTTTTGTTCAAATATTTAACAATAAATATTTCATTTATAAGATAATAATCATATTGAGCCATTATTAAAATCATAATTCGATCTTTTACACAAATCAATTTTACCGCGAATGTCGATGAAGGAAGACAAAATGGCGGATCCTCAACATCGACTTGCGGCATTTTCGTTGGGAAAAAATACCCCATATTTATTTAACTGCATATAGTGCGCACCCCCTCTTTGTTGGGCCCATTTTATGGCAAAAACCTGCACATTATACACGGAAATATACGGTAATACCAGGTTAGTCCACTGATGAATACAGACTCTTTTCTGCCAAGTTAAATACTTTCAAGTTTTTGTCATATTCTTAGATACTCTTTTCCTTTTATTGTCAAAGATGGTTATGTACAAAAAACATTTTTTATATGCCCACATGAATATGTGATGTTTATAAAATGAAAATGAAATGAATGGAGTTTTACGTCCTACTCTTCTGCACCTTATGGGCTAATGAAGACGGGCAACACCATGCAGTGTGCAATGAGGGAAATTTTGCCAGGACAGCGGTATTAGCCTACTCTTTTTGCGATTTCCTACTGTCGAGGGATCTTTAACGTGCCCAGCCTGTAGCACGCGGGGCCTCGGTTTATTGTCCCATCCAAACGACTAGACGCTTTTTCCATGTCAGTCCCTCCAACCTGCATCACTGACAAGGGGAAACCGGGCTGAAAAATCCGAAAGTTCATCTCGACCTTTGCCGGGATTGAACCCTGGACCTTCAGGTTAGCGAGCAAGCGTCTGAGCCACCGCGGCTCCCATATGATGTTTAAAATACACAGGAATATGTGGACGTATATTGTTGTCGCCCCAGTCAGTCGGTCCGTCGACATTTGTTGTAGACACTATAGAAGCTACAATTTTATATGGATTTTAATGAAACTTGGTATGAGCAATGGAATTGATAAGACAGTAGTCTTAGTTCGAATTGGACGATTTTGTTGATGAACTTTTTTAAAGTTTTTGCCCTTGACTTTTTTTTGCAAAGAAAGTTACATTTTTTTAGCAAAAAAATTTACATTTTTTGATTTTGATAAAACTTGGTAGTAGTATTGAAATAGATTTTGCTTTTTTTTCATGTGAAATAACAACTTGTTATTGCAGGTTATAAGAATTCAAGATACAAGTGATGATACACATAAAGCTTTAGTAGAATTTGGCAAAGCAAATGGTAAAGTCACAGTGGAATGTAAGGTAAGAATATTATTTAGTTATTTGGATTGAAAAGAGAGCTGAATTTGCCATAGAAGCAAAATTTTGTAATTTTAAGCCTTTTTTTAAGGACATTCTGAAGCTTGAACTGTAATGATATTAATTTTTTTTGCAGGACACTCCAGGGTTTATTGTAAATAGATTATTAGTTCCCTATATGATGGAATCTGTTAGGCTGGTGGAAAGAGGTGAGGAATGCATTTTACAAAAAATATAACAAATTCAAAAATCCATTACTACATTAACAGTTTTGATCAAAAAGTATGTGTGCTCACTAATACTAAAGCCTGAAAAATATTTTCAGATATTTGCTACATCATCAAAAGAACATTGATTGTTCAACAATGTCAGCTGGTTTTGGAAGCAATATAACAATTTTTCAAGAATAAACTTTAGTTTAAATTTTACTGTTTATTTGATGTACATGTATAACTATTATTCAACTATAGTGGTTAAAGGGATAATAGGCGTTAGAATGAACATAAAATTTTAAGTTCACTCAAATTTGGACAATAACAGTATATATCCATCAGTGGACTTACCTATACATCAAAATCCCTCTAAAATCCGATAAATCCCCAAAATAAAGTAGTTAATCATAAAACGCTTGAGCCATCCGTCAAGCGATTTTCAAATCGTGTAAATATAAAGGGAAGTAACTCTAACATGTGAGTTTTCACGCGTCCTTGACCCCTACTGTTGAATTCCACAATGATGTTTTAGTGTTGATTTACCAGACGCTTTTATTCTCAAACTGAATGGAATCGTCGCTGGCTCACTTTTTTTTAAAATTCCGAATATATTTTTATTGTGGCTTTTTAAAATTTGGTAAAGTGTGGGATGCATACTTATTTTACTAATAGTCAATATGAAACACAAATATAAGCCATAAGACGAGTGTATTCTAACGCCTATTATCCCTTTAATATATACTTTAGGTGATGCCAGTCCAAGAGATATTGATACAGCCATGAAGCTAGGTGCAGGTTATCCCATGGGACCATTTGAATTAGCTGATTATGTTGGTTTAGATACTGTCAAATTTATTATTGATGGTAAATTATTTAAAATTATTTACTGCTGTTGATTCCTGATGCAATGTATTGATAGCTTGAAGCAAATGAAAAATATGATCAATATTTATATCAAAGTAGCCAGTGAAAGTAGCCAGTCGGTATATATATATACATATATATGAAAAGCTTTACTTTATTTTTGACAGGTTGGTGTGAGAAATATCCTGATAATCCCCTGTTCCAACCATCAGCAATGGTCAATAAATTAGTATCAGAGGGTAAACTTGGTATGAAAACTGGAGAAGGTTTTTATTCACATAAGAAATAGATTTAATTCAGCATAAAATAGAAATTTACCAACATACAAATTTTGAATAAACATTGGCTGGCCACAAGGCAATCTTTCCTACATAACAGATAAACATTGACTTCCTTATGTTGTTTGTAGTGTACTGAGCATGTGAGTTGACTGGTTATATTTATATAAATGTATTCTGGAAGTATTCTATTGTAATGAAATTGCTACATTGTCAATTATTGTTCAAGCAAGTGGTTGGTTGTTCCAAATGATTTCTAATTGTAATCTAGATAATAATCCTGGTTTTAAATACCCTATTGATGATAGTAATTGCTCACATAAGTGTGAAAAAAACAATGACACCGCATTTTCGTGATAATTAAAAACATATATATATGTACTTCTTTGTCTTGATAGTTTTTTTTCCTATACCCCCACATGAAAATTTGGTCATATTATGTTGTCACCACCTTGTGCATCGGTTAACATTTCTTTTGTGAATAAAAGAATCAACTTGATAAGAATTCAGAGTTCTTATCAGTTTTTCAAGGATTCAGATTTTGAGTTATTGCCCTTTGTTTAGATTCGTTTGATTAGATCTTGGACAAGTTCCAGTTTCATAAGTTATTGTTATTGATTGCCGTCAAATTTTTCTCGTGAGCACAATAGAAGCTGGATGGATTGTAAAATTGGCATAATCAATAAAATTGATTATAGTATTAAGATTATTGAATAAGAACTTATAATTCATACTGCTCTTTATTGATTCTTAACATTTAACTACTATGTGGGCATTTCATGGGCTGGTAATCTATCTTACCAATGGTTGATTGTAATTAATATAATTTAAATGAGGTTTTTTTTATGTATCATGTATCGTCCATCCTGTCCGTTGGTCCACAATTGCTTGTGAATGCGATTGGGGATTTTTCGATGAGCGGTTTTTGAGTTATTGCTCATGATACTTGGATTTGAATGAAACTTGCTGTGATCATTTATTTTGATGAAATATCAGACAGGTTCGATATTAGCGATTTTTTGATGAACAGTTTTTGAGTTATTACACTTGACTTAGTCAAATGCATCAAGTTGGCTTGTCTACACGATGCGGACTACAGTTTTCATCGGATTTGAATGAAACTTGCTGTGATCATTTATATTGATGAGATCTCCGACAAGTTTGAAATTGGAACTTTTTCGATGAACGGTTATGAGTTATTGCACTTGACTTAGTCAAGAAGCATCAATTTTGACTTGTGAATGCTATAAAGTTTTCAACTGATTTGAATAAGATTTGTTGTCATCATTTTTATACGCCCTCACATGAAATGTAGGGCATATATTGTGATCAACTTTCTGTCTGTCGTCTGTTCACATTTGCTTGTGCTCACTCTACAGACTACAGTTTTGATTGATTTAATAATTTTTATACACCCACATGAAAATGTGAGTCAAATCTAAATTAAAAAACACTCATATAAAAAACCATATTTTTCCAACGTTTCCCTCTAATACAATAGAGCTTCCTCAGGGAGGGCTAAATACAAAATGAAGAGGAAAAGACAGTACAAAAATTATGACGTCCTAATGCTAATGACCTCACCAGTCCTACATAACAACATTGATGACAAAATTTCATCAATGGAAAAGTACCAAAATTTTAAAGAGAGTGTTGATCTAAATTATAGGAAGTGATAGTTATTTGGAAAAGTTTTTCAGGCTGTCAGGATTATGTTCATTTAAGCCATTAGGCCACACAGTATTCAGTCTATGTATCCAGAATGACTCTGCCAAATCTAATTTATGTTTGTCTTCATGGTATATTTTCTGAAGGATAGTCCAAGTTAAGGCATGACCTGGAATGTTAAAATGTGGAGCCACTCTAGGTGCTTTACCATCTTTCTTTAATTTAATGTTTGAACGATGCTTATTAAGTCTTACACTAAATGAAGTAACAGTTTGCCCTACATATTGAATTCCACATTCCGAACATGTTAAACAATAAATCACATAATTGGATGTGCAATTAACTGCATCTTTGATGAAAAACACTCTAAGAGTCTTTACTTGTTATTGTATTGGTGGTATTGATGGTGTCACACGCTTTACATGGAGGCCTTCGTTGTAAGCAAAGTGAGCATCCCCAAGTATCTACATTCGTAGGCCTATCACTTTTATTCCGTAACTTATTAGCGTGAAGGATGTCACCAATAGTCTTGTTTCTTTTTTCTGCCATAGTGATCTTACTTTTGTTCATAACTCTCTTCATTCTTTCACTGGTATCTAATAATGTTTTATCTTTAGCCATATTTCTAATGTTAGGTTGGCGAGGATCATATGTTGTAACCCAGGGTATGATCTTTTTGTTGCTGTCATTTTCCTTTATATTGGTCTTATAGTGAAGGAGTTCTTGACGAGTTTGAAGTTGAACTTTATTGAAAGCATGGTATAGAATTAAAAATATGTTTAGGATGACAACTGGTTGGTGGTAAATAGTGATGGGTGTCTGTAGATTTAGAAAATAAATCAGTTTCTAAATGATCCTCTTCTCTAATCACATTAACATCTAGGAAGGAGACACATTTTTCCCTAAAATTCATGGTGAATTTGATAGTAGGGTCTTGATTATTTAGAAGAGTCAGAAAGTTAGTACAATCTTCATTGGATAGCAAAGATATAGCCCAAATATCATCAATGAAACGAAAATTAATGTCTGGTTTATTTGGCAGTGGAATCCAATACTTTTTTATCCAGTATGACATGAAAATGTTGGCGTACGTCACTGCAAAAGGTGATCCCATGGCAGTGCCGGAGATTTGTTTATAAAATAATCCATTAAAAGTGAAAACATTGTTATTAAGTGTGAATTTAGCAAGTTGAAAAATAGCAGTAACTTCATCATCATCCAAGAGATCAGTAATTAACAGTGCTTCTTGTAAAGCTTCAATTCCTTCTTGAATAGGTATGTTTGGATATAAACTTATGACATCGAATGTTTATAATTGTTTAAAATGAACATCCTTCAGAAAATATACCATGAAGACAAACATAAATTAGATTTGGCAGAGTCATTCTGGATACATAGACTGAATACTGTGTGGCCTAATGGCTTAAATGAACATAATCCTGACAGCCTGAAAAACTTTTCCAAATAACTATAGGCCTTCCTATAATTTAGATCAACACTCTCTTTAAAATTTTGGTACTTTTCCATTGATGAAATTTTGTCATCAATGTTGTTATGTAGGACTGGTGAGGTCATTAGCATTATGACGTCATAATTTTTGTACTGTCTTTTTCTCTTCATTTTGTATTTAGCCCTCCCTGAGGAAGCTCTATTGTATTAGAGGGAAACGTTGGAAAAAAATGGTTTTTTATATGACAGTGTTTTTCAATTTGGATTTGACTCACTTTGTATCCTATCATTAGAATCCAACTTATTAATTTAAACTGTGATCACCATTATCTTCTTCATAATTGGTTTGGATGTTCAATCATTATTATTAGTTTTATGGTGCACATGAAAATGTGAACATATATTGCCATCCTGTCCGTCGGTCCTTCCGTCTGTCAACAATTACTTGTGTACGCGATACGGGCCAGAGTTTTTATCCGATTTGAATGAAACTTGGTATGTGTATTCATCTTGATAATATCTCGGACAAGTTCAAAAATGGCACGCTTCCAGATGTCGGTTTATGAGTTTGGGCCCTTGATTAAATGAAAAAACGTTAAAATTTACTTGTGTACGCAATAGAAGCTGTAGTTTTTATCCGATTTGAATGAAACTTGGTATGTGTATTCATCTTGACAATATCTCGGACAAGTTCGAAATTGGCACGATTAAAGATGTCGGTTTATGAGTTATGGCCCTTGATTAAATGAAAAAACGTTAAAATTTACTTGTGTATGCAATAGAAGCTGTAGTTTTCATCCGATTTGAATGAAACTTGGTATGTGTATTCAGCTTGATAATATCTCGGACAAGTTCGAAAATGGCACGATTCCAGATGTCGGTCTATGAGTTATGGCCCTTGATTAAATGAGTATTTTTGAATGGATTTTAATAATTTTTGGTACGTGAGTTCATGGCATCACAAAGAGGAACTGTATTGATTTTGGTGATGATCGGATAATTTTTAGCGGAGATACAGTGTCCAACTTAGCGGGATTTCGGAAAAATGAGAGTAACTGTCTTGTGCTCACTCTACAGACTAATTTTTAACGGAGATACAGTGTCCAACTTAACGCGATTTCGGAAAAATGCGAGAAACTTTGTTGTGCTCACTCTACAGACTACAGTTTTGATTGGATTTTAATAATTTTTGGTATGTGAGCTCATGGCATCACAAAGAGGAACTGTATTGATTTTGGTGATGATCGCATAATTTTTAGCAGAAATACAGTGTCCGAAAATGGGAATAGCTGTCTTGTGCTCACAGTTTTGATTGCATTTTAATAAGTACTCCACTAAAGTGACAATTTTGATTCATATTTAGTCTAATTTCATGGTACACCTATGAATTTTTACCCATTATCTGATAAGCCTGAGGAGGGCGTATCTGCATGCTTTGCGTGCCTATGTTTATTGATGAAATCTTGAAGTTTGATAAAGATTTTCAGTTAACTGTTTTTGAGATAATGACTTTGACTGAGTCAAAACAAATCAAATGGTGGAACAACAAAATTAATGTTGCTTATGTCCCTTATTCAAAGCTGCATTTTGTGGCCATTTTACTTTGAAGTGTACATAATACATCTTGAATTTCAAATATCTACATCTGTAATTCAGCATTGACATTTATATATATCTTTTAAATCTTCGACAACTATTTATTATTTTCGTAACCAATTGAATACATTGAATACACACAATCATGAATACAATAATTGATTTTGTACATTTTGCAAGTGTTAATGGTGGGGCTTACATATGTCAGTAAATCGTGCTATAACTCGACTTAAACATTGTTATAGGTAGATAGAACGACAGGTTAATACAAGACAATAGGATATTCACAATTCATTTTATAATTACTTTAACATAATAGTTGATGACATACATTCTGTTTTTATGAAGCTGTAATACTTAAACACTTTCATTGAAATCAAAATAACCTTCTGGAAATAAATGTTTGAAAGTGTTAGCTTAATATTCATATAACTTTATACCTTAAATCATTATCGACTTAAAAATGACAATACTTTTTTAGGACCAAAACTGTCAATTTGAAAAGCATGATGATAACAAGTAGTTGAAATCGAATGCATGTTTTCCTTAGCTTTATAATATTTGGGCAGTCATTAAAAACAACCCTTAAATCATTGAATATAATAATATAACATCAATATTTCATTTATATTCAATGATTTTCTCAAAATCTGATACCTATTAAAATCTTTGCATATTATCATAAACATCAAATATCACAGTTTGTGGCAGGACATAGAGTTTTCTTTAATTGTAATTCTCATTTGTATTGTGGACAAACCATCATTATTGCACTTTAAAACAAACCAATACAGACTGTGAATCTATTATAAAAAAAGAAAGATACAAGAATATAATACACATACATGTAGATGAATTTTGAAATGGTGATTAAAATTCATCTCTGAACCATATCTTGCCAGTCCAAGGAGTAATCTTGAGTATAATTTATCCATATCTAAATTGGAATGAATTTAATTCTTCAATAAATTAACGAATAAAAGTGCTATAAAATACTCATTGATATATTGATTGACAGGTGAGTTGAGTTGTTCTTAAAAACTACACGTGCAGCGAACATATAGAAATATAGGTCATCAACACCTGTATACATAAGTTGATATATTTCAGTTTGCGATGTACAGACGCAATGTCACAGTATTTATGTAAAGATCACGATAACGAAGACATTATTTTTTCACAAATTTAGACGATATAGAAAAGGAATTGGCAGTGATAATATTGAGAACAATGATCATGATATTATTTTTTCACAAAATTTAGACGATATAGAAAAGGAATTGGCAGTGATAAATAATATGGATAACAACTGGGTGTGTACAAAATGAAGACCCAAAGACCTGAGACCTAAAAAAGGAAGACCCCACGAGGTAAATAGAATTCTTATAGACGATACAGAAAAGGAATTGGCAGTGATAAATAATATGGATAACAATGATCATGATATTATTCTTTCACAAAAGTTAGAAAATATAGAAAAGGAATTGGCAGTGATAAATAATATTGAGAACAACGATCATGATATTATTCTTTCACAAAAGTTAGAAAATATAGAAAAGGAATTAGCTGTGATAAATAATATTGATAACAACGATCATGATATTATTTTTTCAAAAAATTTAGACGATATAGAAAAGGAATTATCTGTGATAAATAATATTGATAACAACGATCATGATATTATTTTTTCACAAAATTTAGACGATATAGAAAAGGAATTGGCAGTGATAAATAATATGGATAACAATGATCATGATATTATTCTTTCACAAAAGTTAGAAAATATAGAAAAGGAATTAGCAGTGATAAATAATATGGATAACAATGATCATGATATTATTCTTTCACAAAAGTTAGAAAATATAGAAAAGGAATTAGCTGTGATAAATAATATTGATAACAAAGATCATGATATTATTCTTTCACAAAATTTAGACGATATAGAAAAGGAATTGGCAGTGATAAATAATATTGAGAAAGATGTGATCTCATTTATTTTGAAATGTTGTCACCTTGAGTTAACAAGTTGACTTTAAGCAAAGTAAAACTGGGCGAGACCTTGATGCTTTGCCAAGATACTCCCAAAAAATGGCCACCATACAACAACTAGTGAAATTTTCAAGTTGTAGCACACCTAAGCTCAATCAAACAAGGTTAGAAACCAGAGCTTAACTCAACTTCAGCTCCAAACTGCATATTAGAGGCGTTAATAAAAAATCTTTTTAACAAACCTGGATATAACATATCTGTATCATGTAAAGATGAAACAACCCATTCACAAGCATCTTCAGTACTGAATCTTATAAAAACATCATCATATCAGAAAAAGGATACACCTCTTACAATCGCTGGCTTTAAAGCAGTTTTATTAAAAAGCTAAGCGCAAGCATTATGGTGTTATCAAATAAAACTGGATCTCTCACAAAGCTAATTCATTTTTAAATACATTCTTTGCAACAAGTATTTGTTGTATGATCACAATTTGTATAGCAATAATTGTCTCGGCTATATAATAAAATATGTAAATAGAACATACTAACCTATATCTTATGGCATATTTGCCATTAATAACTTGAATTTGACTTTCTTCAATCTGACCAAAATTCGATAAAGTGTCATCTAGAATATTTATATCACAAGCAATAGGAATTCCCTCTAACTGCACCACACAAGGACCAGTTATCTTCCAATCTAACATAGTATTATGCTGAGTCTGATTTTGAATATTTTCTATGGCACAAGCTTCAGTATTTGTAGGATTAAAATTATTGAGACCACTAGTCACTGTTGGTTTCACTGTTGCCACTAAGTTTTGTTTAACACATTTAGAATTGTCCAAAATTGATTTTGGTATGCTAGGAAAACCTTGAGATGCTTGAGAAATATCATCTACATCTATCTTATTTGAATTGTGTGGGCGTTTAGTTGAAATGGTATTGAAACTATCATGAGGTATCTGTCCTTGACATATATTCCCATCAGAGTAGGAGTTCATTTGATCTATGCTATCTGCTGCAGAGTGAGAATTTAAAGTATTGCCAACCATTGTAAGATCATTTTTAATTATGATAGAAGAATTTAAATTGCTAGTTCTACCAGAACTGGTCATCTTTGAATTCAAAGAATTTTCTGGAGTAGTTTGAATACCTTTCTGTAGAGTTGGAAATCCCTTTTGAGAAGAACAGACAGTCTTTTTTTTATCTGAGATCACATAATCTGATATGTGTCTCATGTTAGAATTCTTAGACTTAACACCTTTTACATTAGGCTCTGACTTCATCCATTGCATTGATGAACCTTGAACTTCCTTTCGTTTTCTTCCAGCAGGTTTCTTTTTAAGAGATGATACCTTGACAACTGACGATCCATCTGAATCCTGACTGCCCAATAGAGGAAAATCATCAGAGTTGAAATCATAATGATTTGGTTTCACAAATGGTCGATTAGGTAGTTTAATATTTCTCTGTGAGGGTAACAAAATTGGTTGGTCTAGGACATCATCAGAATCACTAAATTCACAATCACCAAACATTGAGCTAGTTTCTGAACCACCCTAAGATACAAAAAAAATAATATAATTAGAACCGTGGATTGTATTGATGCAGTGTGCAATGGGCTTCTTACATTGGTCAGAAGATGGATTTTAAAGTCTTAGTAGGATACTTCAGCGAGAAGAAAAGCTACACTAGTAAAAAGCTGATAAACCAATAAGCGATTGTCGGTAGATATAGACACTGTGACATTACGCACAGTTACTTAGTTGAAGTCAGTACAAAAATATCAAGTTATATATATCTGAAAGAATATATCACGTGTAAAAAAAAAATATGAGAGAAATATTGCCGTATGTAAATTAGGTCACGTGAAAGACCTCTTTGAAGTTAAAAATCATGATTTTCAAATAACTTTAAAACCAGAAGTTAACAATGCACAACGGAAATGAAAATATAATGGGTAGATCTAGACAGGGGCTACAACTTTTGTTTAGGTCACAAGGTCGCCAAATGTCAAATTCACAAGAAATGAGCTATGGAAGTTTTGGCCATTGCTGAAGTCACTTGACCGTAAATAAAAAAGAATTGCTTAAGTATCATTCAAAACATGGATGATTTCTTGATATAAAGAATATGTGAGTATGAACTTTTACTATTTTGAAATAGCTAAGATCTAGGATTGATCTGTAATACCTACATTAATAGAGGTTGAATCCATGGTAGAAGAGGTATCAATGTTCTCTAGACAATTCATTGCATCATTAAAATCTTTCTTTAATCTCATAAAGTGATCCTCTCTTTCTTCTAACATCTTGGCTCTCCCACGACCTCTACTCTTTGGTAAAGCATTAAATGCTGCTTGCACGTGAATCTACAAAATGATCAAGCAAGTAAACATTTAGATAACATTTAGTATTTTAAAGGTACAGGTTTACCATTTTCAAGGGGTTGATTTGGGTCTTGGAAGATGTACTAGATGAATGTATGTATTCAATATCTATGTGTCTGCTTTACTTTGTTACCGTAGTTAAAGTATTACAAGACAAAAAAGTACTAGAAATACACACTCAAACTATTCAATATACATGGTAATAGACAGCCACTGGCAGCATTGACTTCATATAAATACTTGACAGTGCAGTAACAATTACTGGAATGATATATCCAACCTTCAGCCATACACTTCTTTTCAGGGGTGATTAGTTAGTACAACATTACTAAGTTTCATTAAAATCTGTCAAGATAAAACTTCTAATAAGGCAGTAACTCATTCAATATTAATTTTTATTTTTAATAGGTTTCCTTTGGTGATAATAAACATTTTCAGCAAGTTTCGTCAATATCCATAAAGAATTGTGCCTTCTAGAGTGTTTTTGGCTAAAATACAAGGTTTCAACTTTTTTTTTCTATATATTGCAGAATCTAAAGCAAGATAATTATGGACCCACATGGATTAGATGGCTCAAATTTGGACAGTGGGCTATAACACTATTACTGATTAGCTGAGCAAAAATATTCTGTTCCTGAGACTTAAGTATAGTTAGGCAAATGGCAACCTGTCCCTTTTTCATTTTGCCCCTTTCCAAATTCGCCCCTTCCCATTTCACCCCTTCCCATTTCACCCTTTCTCAGACTTGTGCAGAATTCGAACCTGGAACAAGCACAATTTTTTAATGGGGAACAGTCTTCATTTTTGTAGGTTGATTTGGGTTAGTCAGAAACCATAATTATCCGCATTTGTCATATCCGTCATATATTAGTGAGACTATGCAATATAGAAAGGATATTTCTCGAACTAGATAACTTTCTAATTTATGGTACCTTTATTTAAGTATGTATTGTGTACATTTGTTGTAGTACATCAGAAGACCATTTAAGCAAATGAACCCACGGAAATGAAGACTGTTCCTCTTTAAGTGGAATAAGTGATTTTAAAAGGAAAAGAGGGGAGGGGGAGGCGAAACGGGATAGGGATGGAATGTGAAAGTGGCGAAATGGCAAGGGGCAAAACTGGCAAGGGGTGAAATGGGAAAGGGGCAAAACAGGAAAGGGGCGTACGGGGAAGGGGCGGAATGGAAAAGGGGCGAAATGGAGAGGGCAAAACGGGAATAGTTTGGGGCGAAGTGGGAAGAGGAAAAGTGGGAAGGGGCGATATTGATAAGACACCCCTGTCCCTTTATAACTAGTGTACCGTTCTGAACTTTTAAAAAAAATATAAGCATAACCACTTTGATCGTTGTTACTAGAATATCTATACCAGCTGGATTAAAAACAATAATTATAAGCATTGGAGATTATGAAACATCATTCACTAATCCAACAATCTGAGATTATACAGTTTGATGCTGTGCTATATAGGATGTTATACTTGAAAAAATTATCACCTGAACAACTCAGATCTGCTTAAAAAATAAGGTGAATCTGTTATCTGATACAATATATTGTATTTGTAGACCTAAATTGCATCATGGATATGTTCATTTTCTCAACATTGAATTATTTACCTTATTTGAATAGACATCTTTACTTTTAATACCATGAGGCAGACGAGGTATTCCTATCTGAGCTAGAGTTAAACCCCCACAGTATGTTTTGGTAGCGATATCGTGTTCCTCACTCTCTGTTTCTCTATTATCATCTTTGGCTGAGAAGACATCAATATAATCATCAATCTCTGGTGGAATCCACTTCATCTTTATACCTCAACAACCAGACTCTAACATTCAAAACATAATCATTATTATCACTTTTTGTTGTATGAACATCATTGCTGTATAAGTATTCTCTTTACACACTTGAAAAAATGTCTCTAAAATATTCTTCTAATTAAATTGTGAAGATCTAACCTAATCCCAAATGATACTGTTAAGCAAAGAGCAAGCATGCTTTCAATACCCATTTCTAAATCCTCAAATAGCCTAACTAGGACTCAATCGTTTTCAATTCATAATACCATAAAATGCCAGACAGAGAGCAGTCATGGACATAGGCCTAAGCTAGTTATTAGTAGCCTATGTATCATAACGTGCATATTGCATTTGCGTGCTCTTTTTGTTGAATGAACATCATTGCTGTATAAGAATTCTCTTTACACATGTGAAAAAATATCTTAAAAATATTTTTCTAATTAAATTGTGTAGATCTAACCTTTTTACCCAACGAGAAATAAATACTGGAACCAATATTGTCTTCCATGAGAAAATGTTTTTCAGAGTTATCTTCCCAATATTATTCATTGGCCGGTAAAATAGATCAGCCAATCACAAGGAAACAATACCTAAATTGAAAGTAGTTCTAATTATTTGGCAAATAAAATTTTCAGTATGGCAATTACACAGCCACGCGTATCACAAAAACCACCCCAAAAAGGCAGTTTTCCACTCGATCATGAAGGTAACAAATTAACTTAGATCTAATTATTTTATCTTGGTTATGTGAATATGAATTAAGTGAGTCTATGTATTTTCTGAATGATAAACTTTAAAGGCAGGAGATATTTACCACGTATGGTAGGCCATTCAAATAGATCTTGTTGTAAAATTACATATTTAAATATTTTAAAAGTCTATTTGAATATAGTATGCTTGAGGCATTTAATTTCATGGTTTTAACATTAAAACCAAACAAATATTTCAGAGTAGGACGGCTTAAAATGAATTTAAATAAACTATGAAAGAAAGGTTGAATTTCAAAGGCCAGGGTCAGTTTCGAGCTCATACATGTAAATTTTACTGTTGGGTGAAAGAATCTTTGCAGCTCTATTTGCTAGACATACACATAGACCAACTAGCAGCTTTAGAAAAGATAAAAGAGTATTTTGTGATTAAAATGGTAATTTAAATGATCTTTATTATTGGAAAGCTTGTTTCATCCAAAACATGCATTAGCTGGAATAATTAGGCCTAAATCCCAAAATTTGCGCTTTCACAGAATTTGCCACTAGAACCACTGATTTTAATGGTACCTCTAATGGTCAAATAGTTTTCAAAAAAGTGCGAGAGCAGGGGTAAAGGCGATAAACGATACCTTTGCAGCATAAGATGCATAACACTTTCAGAAATTGAAGTAAAGAAATCTAATCTGTTTTTACAAACTTTCTGATCCAGGTCATGCGGTTCTACAAGATGTAGAATCTGCAAGTAAATTCAGGATCATTAAGAAAAAAAAATTTCAAAATTTTTGTTTTCATTTGATACTTGTCAGCTAAAATATTTGACTTTTTAGGTTGCAAGTTCTAGGAGGAAACTCTTTCTTCTTTCCATGTAACCTTACAAAATATAATATTTTATCAAACTATAATGGTACTATTTTGAGGCCATGACATTATAAAATATGAGATTTTGATGAAACTTGGTGTGAGAGTGTGTTAGCCTATAACTCACAGACAACCTGTTAAAAATCAGTGAAATCAAAAAACATTTAGTATAAGTTATTGCCCTTGTTTTTGAAAACACATTCACTTTTGGCACGTAATCACACTAGAAGGCACGATTCTTGACCAATTATGATGAAACTGAAATTGTCTGATATCAACTAAGGATGAACCCAATTGAAAATCAAAACTATCGAAATATATTTAATATGAATTGTGGCCCTTGTTCTTTGAAATGCATTCACATCGCACTTTACCCAGAGGCCCCATTTTCAGATTTACAAAAATTACATTTCAAGATGAATTGGATTTTTTTTTTTAAACCGGCCAGTTTTTTTGTCCAAAGATATTGTTCACTGTTCAGCACAAGTTTCAATGTCCTATGACAATAAGACCGGAAGTGGGGCAAAATATTTGACTATGCCATTTTGTTCAGATTTATAGTTTCTATTTGCACATTCAAAAAAATTCAAAAAACTTAAAAATTCGGCAAATGTCTGCTACAAATTTTCGAATTATTATTTGTTGGCCTATTGCATATTAAATGTTAAAAGGACAATTTTCAGGGGAATGTAAAAAAGAAATCACAGAATTCATGGAATGTTTAAAGCAGCATGACAATAATCATGGTGAATGTAGACATGCTTCTAAGGCTTATTTACAATGTCGGATGGACAAGTAAGTATATTAAAATTGCCTTCCCTTATTTTCATATATATATATATATACCATAATTGGAACGGTAATACTTCTAATATCAATAGAAAGTAGAGGTGTTCTAATGACTGGGAAAAATACCAGATGGTCCCACAAGTCCTTAATTAACTCGTAATTAGGCTAATTATGACCGGAATTCCCACGGTAGGGTACTAACATAGGTATGTACGTCAAGTCTCAAATGTCGTTTTTTTTTATCATCAAGTCTGTCAATTCAGTAAATAAATCATGACGTAACCGGACGCTGTTGTTATTGCCCACATTCCTTAATATTTTCCACAACAACAATGGCATTTTGGTATTCCATTTATTATCTCTAGCAAAAGGCAATAAAACGTTTAAATATCATTTTTATACGCCCACATGGAAATGTGGACATATACATGTATTGTCGTCGCCCCTGTCCGTCCGTCCACTGGTCCGTCGACATTTGTTGTATCCACAATAGAGGCTACAGTTTTTGTCTGATCTTAATGAAACTTGGTATACATGTATATATTAAAGGGATAATAGGCGTTAGAACGAACATAAAAAATTAAGTTCACTCAAATTTGGACAATAACAGTATATATCCATCAGTGGACTTACCTATACATCAAAATCCTTCTAAAATCCGATAAATCCCCAAAATAAAGTAGTTAATCATAAAACGCTTGAGCCATCCATCAAGCGATTTTCAAATCGTGTAAATATAAAGGGAAGTAACTCTAACATGTGGGTTTTCACGCGTCCTTGACCCCTACTGTTGAATTCCACAATGATGTTTTAGCGTTGATTTACCAGACGCTTTTATTCTCAAACCGAATGGAATCGTCGCTGGCTCACTTTTTTTTAAAATTCCGAATATATTTTTATTGTGGCTTTTTAAAATTTGGTAAAGTGTGGGATGCATACTTATTTAACTAATAGTCAATATGAAACACAAATATAAGCCGTAGGACGAGTGTATTCTAACGCCTATTATCCCTTTAAGGATATCTTGGTCAAGTTCGATTATGGAAATTTTCGCATGAACGGTTTTTGAGTTATTGCCCTTGACTTAATAAAAACACCTCAAATTTGGGTTGTATCCACAATAGAGGGTACAGTTTCTATCTGATCTTAATGAAACTTTGTATACATGTATATATTAAGGATATCTCGGTCAAGTTCGAAAATGGAAATTTTCGCATACACGGATTTTGAGTTATTGCCCTTGACTTGGTAAAAACGTGTCAAATTTGGGTTGTATCCACATTAGAGGCTAAAGTTTTTATCCAATCTTAATGAAACCTGGTATGCATGTATGGAAATTATCGAATGAACGGCTTTTGAGTTATTACCCTTGACTTTGTAAAAGCAATATGGATCTGATGTATACTACCGTTGCCCCTGTCCCTCTGTCCGTACATCATTCCGTCCCTCTGTCTGAAGCCAATATAATGTTCTTAACTAACTTCAACTTGCCCATATTGAATGCTATACAAATGATTTATTGAAATATAAGCTTATATACTGTTGGTTATTTAAACAAAGCTACTGTGTGATATTGTTGTCAATACTTACAGCTATTAGTTAATTACATTCTTGAATGAAATAACAAAATAATACGTTGTACCAACTGTTTCATGTACATTAACAAAGCTGCCAGTGGGCGTATGTTACCTTGCCTGGCAAGCTATCTTGTAAAAACATTATTAATTAATTTAAATAAGTTTTCAACTCACTAATAATAAAATACGAAATCAATGTTTAGACGCCTTCATTCATATGACATCATTTGGTCACGTGAACAAACATGGAGTCTAAATTTAGCGTTTCAAAGCAGATCAGAGTCAAATGGATTCCACAAGCATTTCTACGTCCACATAGGCCTTTTGAACTTGAGAATACATGGATTATTCATTAGAAACCCCAATTAATCAATTAGTAAGCTTACTTTGGCTCTAATTAATGAGGCAACCCATCTTTAAACGAAAAATCAATTAAACCAGTTACAGAACCAAGATATAATTTACTTTTTTTTTAAAAAGAAATACTAGTTTATGGGATGAACATATGATAAGCTCCTGAGACTGAGGGTACAAATATGGGAAGAAAAGATAGATTTGATATATTCTGACATATTTTGGGACAAGAACATAATGATTTGGAAATTAAATAGGGGTTCAAACTTTTTTAAGGGTAAATGTTCCCCCATTCATGCTGGTGCTGCTGAACAGATATATGTTAGCAATTAATATAATTGTAGATGAACCAGACATTAGATATTAAATTGAAATTAATAAATTAAATTGAGGTTTAGCATTAAGAAATATTGTTTTCAATAGACAGATTTCTTTATTGGCGTAGTGTCGGTGAAAGCCATGAAAACATAACTTAGTTTCTATTTGGCCAGACCACTATGTTTTCTTGTTTCACCGATTTTTTCATCAAAAAAAAGCAGAAGGGCAGGAGAGAATTTTTTTTTTTTCTTTTCTGAAAGCCCAGATTGCCCTCAGATTTAATATAATCTTTTTATAAACCTAGAAATATTTCCCTCTGTTCACATTTCGCTTGTTCTTGGTGCTCACTCTAAAGACAGAAATTCTTTATAGATTCTCTTGATTTTTATTTTGTTGGTCAAGTGTCATCTTGCAGATGATTCCTATTGATTTTCATGATGATAGGATACTTTTTCACCAAAATTTCTTGTCCAACTTGCATTTTACTCTTGTTAGCTATAATGTTCAACTAAGGCTCAGTCCAAATAGATTAACAGATTTGATTTGTAGGTCAATGACTTTATGAAGATGATTCCTTTATTATTTGCCCACATGATGTATGTGGACATATATTGTTATCGTCCCTGTCTGTCGGTCTGTCAATATTTGTTTTAGACGCAATAAAAGCTACAATTTTCAATGGATTTGAATGAAACTTTGTATAAGCATTGGAATTGATAAGGTGGCAGTCAATTCAGAATTTGTAATTTTCAACGAACAATTTTGATTTTTTGTCTTTGACCTAGTAAAATTTCATCAAAATTTTCTTGTGGGTACAATAGAAGCTACAGTTTTCAATGGATTTTGATGAAACTCGGTATAAAATGGAATTGATAAGTTGCAGTTAAGTTTGAATTTGATGATTTTTCAAAGAACAGTTTTTGAGTTATTGCCCTTGACTAAGTAAAATCTTGTTAACAATTTATTGTTGATGTAATAAAACCTACAATATTCTATGGGTTTTGAACTTGGGGTGAGCATTGGAATTGATTAAACCTCAGTCATGACAATTTTTCAATGAACGGTTTTGAGTAATTGCCCTGGATCTAGTAAAATTGTGTTAAAATTCTATTGTGGTTGCAGTTTTCAAAGGATATTGATTAACTTGGTGCAAGCATTTGCATTGAAGACCAATTTTCAATGAATATTTTTAGAATTATTGCCCAATTTATTATTCAAATTCAATGCTGCCAGTGGGCACAACTTTGCCTGGCAATCTTTTGTAATCTTTGGAGAATTTTTCACTGAATTGATGTTTCACTCTTATTAGTTATATTGTGCAACTCATGCTCACTACAGGGCTACAATTCCTTACATATTCTTTGATTTTTCTTTTGAGCTTCATTGTCATATGAAGCTGATCCACAGGCCTATTGATTTTTGTGATGATCTCATTACTTCCACCAAAATATTGTGTAAGTGAACTGATTGAAAGTTTTAAAGGAATATCTATGGCCTATGTAAGAAGTCCATTATTAATTCCTTGACATGTGAATGGTTAATTCCTTTGTAAACCTCAACAAAGTCCAAAGTCAGTCAATAACCAATCAAAAAAATATTTTTTCTAGGAATTTAATGACAAAGGAAGAATGGAGTAAACTAGGATATAAGCCTAGAGATAATGTTGTGGAAAAACAAAGTGGTTCCTGATATCTGATTTTTGTTTGGAATATGTGGAATGTATAGTAACAATATCTTAAGTGTGCTGAAGTTAATAACATATCAAATATCATTTTGTATCTGTTAATGTATCATCAAATGGAATAAAGAACTTTTAAATATACTTTCTAATTTTCTGTTTGTCAGCTTATTTACTTTTTCTAATACAAAGACCTCCCAAAATCAATTGCTTTTAGGGCAACCAGTGGAAACAGTTTGTAATCATCAGACATATTTAGGCAAAAACAATCCTCAATTCTTCTTTCTGTAATCCTTAAGCACACCATAGACTTCATTTGTAGATGAATGAAAATAAGTGTTAAGCAGACAAACAACAAATTTTTCTTAAAATTATGAGGTGGGAGGGATATATATTAATAATTTTGTTATTGAGAAGATTTTTTTTTTTTTTTTATTCAATTATGCTGTTGATCAAAACTAGGTCTTTTTTTTGCAGCTTTCTCTCTAGTTACATTTGCAGAAGATCTCAAAACACGTTTTTTAATTGAAAGTTTCTTCTGTTTGGGTTCAGACATTCTCTCTAATACTTCTTCTTTCATTTGTTTAAGTTTTTCACCTAATCTAAGGACTGTGATATTGGGTTCAACATCAGGATCAACAATACGTTCAACATCTGGATCAACATCAAGATCAACAATAGGTTCAGCATCTTGATCAACATCAAGATCAACAATAGGTTTAACATCAGGATCAGCATTGGTTTCGATTTCAGAAACATTACAACCCTTATTTGAGAAATCTTCAGACTTTTCTCTTTCAATGTTATAATGATGATAAGTCAGACTTAATAATAAACTATTAGTCACCCTATTTTGATCATATTTTGACAATGACATTAAATAGTTCCTTAGTGTTGATGAGATCCTACATTTATATTTAGATTGTCCTTTTATAATCTCGTTCATTATTAATAAACCACTTGTCAATTCATCGCCAACATTTAAATTTAAAAAATTTCCCACTGTCTTTTGTTTAAATCTTACTACTTTATAGTCTAATGAATGTAACAGTGTCAATAACATTGTTTCTACTGTTGTTATAGAAAGTGCATGGTTAAAATATTCTTTTGTCAGATAAAGAGAAGGCAATATGTATAAATCAGCTACTGGTATACACTCTTTCAAATCTTCCAACTAAAAAGTAAAATAATGATCAACCAATTTATAGCAAGCCATCAAACAGTGTCTCACTGAAATAATTCTATATAAGTTTTAACTCCCAATTTGACATAACAACTTGCTGTAGTTGGTCAGTGGTACGATATTTGTTGGAAAGAGAGGCAATTCTTATTAAATTTTCTAGTACTAGTATACCTGAATAATTTCCTCCACTCCTAGATATTAAAGATTGGGGATTATTCAACAAAATGATCAATTGGGCCATAGACTACTTCAGCTTGTATCATCATTTAATAAATAAAGACATTGTCACCTTTTTCTTAAAACCGTAATGAGAAGATAGTTGTGTGCCATATAAATGTAGATTTTTACACTCTATCAGATTTAAATTTCTATCTAATAATGTCCAACCCAATCCTCCAATATTTATATCAAAGCCAACTATCAAATTAACTTTCTGTAAATATAAGAGTTCCAAATATTCGTTCCATAAGAAATGCTAAAAAAAAAAGGATTTGCTCAAAAGTCTATAGAATTACACAGCAGTAAATTTCCTCAAAAAAGATTTGTGGTCACAACAATATACAGTACATCCATATTCTAATGTTCAGTCAGGAAAATGTATATAATTTAATATGAAATCCACCTATAAATAAACAGAAGGGGTGATTTAAAGTAATAAAACTTCTGACTCACACTTATTTCTTCATCTTTTAGATTTGGATAAAATGGTGAATCTGTTTTTCCACTTGTTAGTATCTTCTCACAAATTGTATGTAGAACATCTATTCCAATGTTGCACACTTTCAAGATGTCAGATAGGGTTTTAAATTTACCTGAATTCTTCCGATATTCAATAATTGATTTTGCTTGAAATTCGCTAATAGCAAATTTCATCACTATCTTTTTCTCATTCTTATTATTGAAATGAGCTAAAATCATACATTTGTCTTTTTCTGAATACATGTCTTCCAAAGAAAGTAAATCAGATTTAACAGAGTATACTCTTTGTGTATAAGCCTAAAATAAACCAAACAGCAAATCATTTACAATACATTAGAGCATTAATTAGTTTACTTCTGAGTTAACACTTAATTTAGCCTATACCATATGAAATAACCTCGCTACTCTACTTTATTCATAACAATTTCAACCACTTTTGGAAATTTGTGATAGGCCTAGGGCCTACACTGTATTAGAAATATTCATATAAGAGGAACATTGTAGCAAATTAACTCCCAAAAATGAAATTTAAACCCAACTATCACTGATTTCCAAGAAACTAATCTACTCAAATATTCATCAAAATTGACATTATGATTTTTTTTTAGTCACCTTGGGTTTGACTTTGAACTTACCTCAATCTTACAACATCCAGAGATATAAAATTTATTGTTTTCGAATCATTTAAAGTTCAACCACTGCCATGCCCATATATTGCCCCCCTCCACTTCCAAAAAAAAAACCCAATAATACATTGTATGATATTCAGATATTGATGGACTACGGTACAAAAGAAATTGAACTAAGCAGGCAAGCTCATCTCATATTCTTACCTGGTAGCTAAAAGTACGTGGTCTGTAAAATATTTTATATACACTTGAAACAGCATTTTTCAATCTGCTTACAATAAATATGTGTCTCATATTTGTAGGATGAAGTGTGTTCAGGTTAAAAGACCATTTGATACTTTATCATGAAGATTTTTTTCAGGAGTTATCCTCCCCTGTTTTGGCTTCAGACAACCCTTACATTAATCGGTTCAGAATACGGTATTCTTACTGGACTTCCCATTGTACTAGGATATTCTTACTGGGTTACTGGTTACTCATATAGTACCAGGGCATATTTTCTGGGCCTTTGCCCCGCAATATTATCATTGTTCTAGTGTTTCTACCCGATGTAGACCACATGTTATGCCTTTAACTGGGCCTCATGTAATACAAGGGCTGTATTTCTGGTCCAATGACGAGGCCGCAGGCCGAGGGTTATTTCTAATATTTAACCGAGGGCAAGAGGGTAATATTTTACATACACATCGACATCGCATTAAAACTAGTTTTAATCACTTTAAAGGGATAATAGGCGTTAGAACGAACATAAAATTTTAAGTTCACTCAAATTTGGACAATAACAGTATATATCCATCAGTGGACTTACCTATACATCAAAATCCCTCTAAAATCCGATAAATCACCAAAATAGAGTAGTTAATCATAAAACGCTTGAGCCATCCATCAAGCGATTTTCAAATCGTGTAAATATAAAGGGACGTAACTCTAACATGTGAGTTTTCACGCGTCCTTGACCCCTACTGTTGAATTCCACAATGATGTTTTAGCTTTGATTTACCAGACGCTTTTATTCTCAAACTGAATGGAATCGTCGCTGGCTCACTTTTTTTTTAAATTCCGAATATATGTTTATTGTGGCTTTTTAAAATTTGGTAAAGTGTGGGATGCATCTTTATTTAACTAATAGTCAGGGGCGCGGGAACAAATTTCAGGTTGGGGGGGCAAACTATTTCAAAGTCAAAAAACTGTTATCATTCATATACCTTTTTTTCAAAATTAATCGAATTTTGGGAGATAACTCAAAAGAATTAAGACAAAAATTATTATTTATTCAAATAATTTGATTGTGATAGAGAATCTTATATTATTTACCAGCTTCAAAGGTTAAAAAACCAAGGAAATTTACAAATATGGCCTTATGAGACAATTACATATTTAGGCTACCCGGTACATGTAATTATTTTATTTCATTTTTGGGGGGGGGGGGCAAAAGATATTTTTGCCCCCCAACAAAAAATTTTTGGGGGGGGGGGCATTTGCCCCCCCCCCCTGCCCCCCCTGTTCCCGCGCCTATGCTAATAGTCAAAATGAAACACAAATATAAGCCGTAGGACGAGTGTATTCTAACGCCTATTATCCCTTTAATCATCCCTATATTCCACATGGGCCCTTCCATATCATCCCTTGTTTGTTTTGTAGTTATTTAATCATTGATTACTATTATGCACAGGTTGATTAATAACACGTAACACTTAAATAGACATGAACGTGCAGTCAACAACAAATGACTCGTATGAAGCATAATAGAATGTACTTGACCAAATCAAATCGTGTAAATATAAAGGGACGTAACTCTAACATGTGAGTTTTCACGCGTCCTTGACCCCTACTGTTGAATTCCACAATGATGTTTTAGCTTTGATTTACCAGACGCTTTAATTCTCAAACTGAATGGAATCGTCGCTGGCTTACTTTGTTTTTAAATTCCGAATATATTTTATTGTGGCTTTTTAAAATTTGGTAAAGTGTGGGATGCATCTTTATTTAACTAATAGTCAGGGGCGCGGGAACAAATTTCAGGTTGGGGGGGGGCAAACTATTTCAAAGTCAAAAAACTGTTATCATTCATATACCTTTTTTTTCAAAATTAATCGAATTTTGGGAGATAACTCAAAAGAATTAAGACAAAAATTATTATTTATTCAAATAATTTGATTGTGATAGAGAATCTTATATTATTTACCATTTGCTAATAGTCAAAATGAAACACAAATATAAGCCGTAGGACGAGTGTATTCTAACGCCTATTATCCCTTTAATCATCCCTATATTCCACATGGGCCCTTCCATATCATCCTTTGTTTGTTTTGTAGTTATTTAATCATTGATTACTATTATGCACAGGTTGATTAATAACACGTAACACTTAAATAGACATGAACGTGCAGTCAACAACAAATGACTCGTATGAAGCATAATAGAATGTACTTGACCAAATCAAATCGTGTAAATATAAAGGGACGTAACTCTAACATGTGAGTTTTCACGCGTCCTTGACCCCTACTGTTGAATTCCACAATGATGTTTTAGCTTTGATTTACCAGACGCTTTAATTCTCAAACTGAATGGAATCGTCGCTGGCTTACTTTGTTTTTAAATTCCGAATATATTTTTATTGTGGCTTTTTAAAATTTGGTAAAGTGTGGGATGCATCTTTATTTAACTAATAGTCAGGGGCGCGGGAACAAATTTCAGGTTGGGGGGGCAAACTATTTCAAAGTCAAAAAACTGTTATCATTCATATACCTTTTTTTTCAAAATTAATCGAATTTTGGGAGATAACTCAAAAGAATTAAGACAAAAATTATTATTTATTCAAATAATTTGATTGTGATAGAGAATCTTATATTATTTACCATTTGCTAATAGTCAAAATGAAACACAAATATAAGCCGTAGGACGAGTGTATTCTAACGCCTATTATCCCTTTAATCATCCCTATATTCCACATGGGCCCTTCCATATCATCCCTTGTTTGTTTTGTAGTTATTTAATCATTGATTACTATTATGCACAGGTTGATTAATAACACGTAACACTTAAATAGACATGAACGTGCAGTCAACAACAAATGACTCGTATGAAGCATAATAGAATGTACTTGACCAAATCAAATCGTGTAAATATAAAGGGACGTAACTCTAACATGTGAGTTTTCACGCGTCCTTGACCCCTACTGTTGAATTCCACAATGATGTTTTAGCTTTGATTTACCAGACGCTTTAATTCTCAAACTGAATGGAATCGTCGCTGGCTTACTTTGTTTTTAAATTCCGAATATATTTTTATTGTGGCTTTTTAAAATTTGGTAAAGTGTGGGATGCATCTTTATTTAACTAATAGTCAGGGGCGCGGGAACAAATTTCAGGTTGGGGGGGCAAACTATTTCAAAGTCAAAAAACTGTTATCATTCATATACCTTTTTTTTCAAAATTAATCGAATTTTGGGAGATAACTCAAAAGAATTAAGACAAAAATTATTATTTATTCAAATAATTTGATTGTGATAGAGAATCTTATATTATTTACCATTTGCTAATAGTCAAAATGAAACACAAATATAAGCCGTAGGACGAGTGTATTCTAACGCCTATTATCCCTTTAATCATCCCTATATTCCACATGGGCCCTTCCATATCATCCCTTGTTTGTTTTGTAGTTATTTAATCATTGATTACTATTATGCACAGGTTGATTAATAACACGTAACACTTAAATAGACATGAACGTGCAGTCAACAACAAATGACTCGTATGAAGCATAATAGAATGTACTTGACCAACTTGTTGCGGTTGTCGTCATACGGTGCATTATGCTATTTAGTCACTCCTATCGCTTGTTGTTATTTTTCTTACTTCCGCCCACTGCGCTATGGCGCTAAATTAAATGTTGGGTTTCGATTTCGATGTTAAAATGGTTACAGAGACTCATGGAGGTATTTATCGGTTATAATTTATCGTTTCGAGGTTTACATATTCTATGATTTACGTATTCATGCGATTCTAAGGGTATATTATTGTTCATTTCAGTTTTCACGTCAAAACACAGGGGAAATCGAAAGTAGAGAGATGAGTAAACAAATGGTATTATATGTATGTTATTATCGTGCGATTGTGAGAAACAAATAAACATTCATTTTACTTTTCATTAATTTAACTTGTGTTTTGCCAGCAGAAGCCCAGGTCCACCATTTTCGTCATTCCTATCGTAGGCCTATGCGTTTATCTTAAAGAGAAGCTGACATGGATTTTAATATCGCTTATAAGACACCTTTTTAATTAGTAATGACTATCTCATATCATTATCAAAATTTCTTAAGCGATAATACAGGTTAATACCCTCAAAAAACACTTTTTTCTGTCGACCCCGCAGCGTGCGGTTATCAGTCGATTGTAAAAAGACACCATACTTGTGTGACGTCATGGCGGTAACCCAAAACGATGGCGGACATTGAAATCAATAGTAGAAGCTGTCAGAGTTCGAGATTAATATTGTCTTATCCCGCTATGAGAGTTCTTGTGAGATAGAAAATGCGGACAGTGAAAGTGGAGGTTTTCTTGACCAATTTGCCGAACAAAAAGAAGCCTGCCGTAACTAGCCTTTATCCATACGAACCTTAGCCTCCGATGCCGAAAGTCGCGATAGCGGTAGGCCTTGTGTCTATCTAGTGATGAAAATGATGGCGAACCAGCTGCTGATATCGCCTTACCTGTCGATTTAGGTCGACTGAACAACGTTCATTGGTAAGTTTGAACAAACTGTTTAATAAAAATTGAACTAAAGTCGGAATTGCAATGATTTAATAGATTTTGTCTGCTTGAATCACGTGTTACTATAAATAGACATGCCACGCCTCTGGTTTGTTTACAAATGGCCTCCAACGATGAATAATGTTTTCTCTAATACTGTAAGGCCATCAAGAAAGCATTTCATTCAACTGCCTTGTTGCCTATAAGTATCATAAGTATAACAACAACAAAACCTATCCTATCATTTCAGATGTCCGTGTACTTACGTACACATAGGGAATCCCGAGGAGTCACTGGAGTCTGGAGTGTGTGTGTGTTGCAGGGAGCTTGGGTGATGGACAAGAATGAGGGTCAACCTGGTGACTGTATTACTACAGCATCCTGCTTTTCTTATGGTGTGTTTAGATCAAGGTGTGCTGGATCTTGCCTACAGCCATTACAAGCAGCACTATGGATAGCTGAACAAATCTCAAATGCGTAAGTGAACATATTTGAGAAGAAAAACCATCTTTTGCAACAAATAAATTTTTAACATGAAGTTGAGTATCTCATAGCATAATACTTTATCACATGTGTATGTTTTAAATAATGTCAAATAATGCAGCATTTAAGTATGCATTCTAAAAAAATATTAAATGAATTTTTATTATAATTATATTTCAGGCAGCACAGACTGAGATACTAGTATACTGCATAATACCATTGATTTGTATAGTGGATATGGATTTCCTTAGTAAGAAGAGCGGGGAACCACTGCCTGAGTTTGATAACAATTTCCATCACCATATAATGGAGGTGGCTGAATAAACTCTTTTTATTTCTTATGGTTCAGAATAAGGTTAACTGAATGATAATGACATGGTCCGGGGAAAATCATAGATACAATGAAAAAACAAATTCATAAAAAATCCAATTATTTCTTGATATTTTAGAGTTCACTTTAGGGATCCAAACCGTAACACAGTCTCCGCATTATTTGGATGTTCATATTTAAATGCAAGTGGTGGTGGAACATTGACTGTTTCAGACTCGTCTGTTATTGTCCCATCCAAACAAGCCTGGCAGACCTCTCCCAATAATTGGTTGATAAACACTGAAAAAACAAACAAAAGGGATGTATTAGCTTATGTAAATTTTGATTGTATCATTTTCGTGTTTACTGAAAAATTTAAAAAAAAGAAATACCCAATGTTAAACTCCTTTCCCTGATTTGCAAATTTAATGAAATGAAATGCTGGTATGAGTATTCTGTAAGGGTAAAATACAATATATGTGCAACTGAAAATAAAAACTTTGATTAAAACAGTATTTTGTGTAAGTTTACATTGCATTAAGATTAAAACAATCAATGAGAATTCGCCGAACAAGTCCCAAATTATGGTTGAAAATTGCTCTTTGTAAAAATAAATTTTAAAATCATGTGTGCTCATGTTGATATTTTCAAAAAAGACATTCCTAGACTAACAGTACTATTTTGAGGATGCTATTCCAATTCTCATAAAATATTGCTAAAAAGACCTTGCTTAGACAATAGACCTAGAACAAGTAGGCCTATCCTTCATCGGTCAAGTCTATAATAATAATGTGTGTTTACAATATAGAATTCTTAGGCCTGGATCTAGGCCTAGTTATTCTTTTCAACTCTATTCTGCTCAACAGTGTTAATTATTTCGTTGGTCTTACGTAAAAACAAATATAAATGGAAAGTTTCAAACTTACTCTGGCTTTTTCCCGTTTGTCAAAACTCAAACTGTCAAACTTCAAAGGCTCACCGCTCATGCTTTGTTGGCACTGAGACATCGTCCTCAATATCCCTGCCCCCGGAGCCTTTGGATTTATGAAATATTGTCCGAACTGCATCTTACTTCAAAAGCTGTCTTCTTGTCAACTGTGTCCCCATTTCAGACATGAACCTTGGCGTACTGTTGAAGTAGTCCTTGGTGAAATTGGCCCTGCTCCATTTTGTAGATGTCTAATCCGTACGGGTATTTTGCACTCTTTCCTCTCAAATTCGTTGTAATTTCTGGTCATGGGGGAACAGGTGAATACTGACATTCATGTTGTCATTTTTTTCGTTCGAACAACCACTTACAACAAATCTTCGAGGCATTTTGCATAAATATTTATTCCTTTATCACCAAAATTCACTTGATCAAATCAAAAGATATTTCTGAATCTGACCTAAACAAATTTTCTGCGGAAGCTATCAATTGGGCAAAAAAGTCATTTCGTCGACTTCAAAAAGAAACATTAGATCAGTATGCGCGAATCATTGATAGTTTGAAATTCAGAAGTGTGGTAGAGGATATGGATATCCCTCGTATTTCACCAGCCAAGCAGCCCACCAAGTTAACAGCACGAATTGATACACCTAAACGAAAACGAGTACCATCACCAGAATCATTGCCAAGTACATCAACGCCAAATAAAAGACTGAACCATCACGTTGTGCCCGCTAACTCTCCCAGTCCTTTTGCCTCTGTCCTCACCTAACAGATTCGCACTTCCACCGTCAACACCCCAGAACACGAGTCCTCGATCAAACCCTGAAACCCCGGTAACAGCACGTACTACCCGTCGCCGCCTCAGTTTAGGTAATTCACCACCATCCAACAAACCAAGACGTCATAATAACCTGTCGATAAAACCAAATGGTCACTACCCGAGTTGTGGAAGCCCACTGTTATAATAGGTTCGTCAAATATTAGTAACATCCCCCTAGTTAATCCTGACACACAGGCTGAGTCGTATCCTGGTGCACGTATTCAGCACATTCATTCCCTTCTTTCCAAAATATCCCCATCTACAGTTCCGAAAAAAATATTATTCCATATTGGTCTAAACAACAGAGAAGATTCCGGTGAGTCCATGCATCAGAAGATGATGGACTTAGTTCAGCTAGCCAAAACCAAGTTCCCAGCAGCCGTTTTATTCATTACACAGATTCCATTCTCCAAAGGTCTTCAACTTTCCCATCCCCAAGCAGCCACCAACCTCAGAAGATTAATGATTTATTGTACCATAAGCCATCTATCGTCGCTAAAACTATTCCCCGTTTCAATGGAATGATTGGTGTCTTTTCGGACCACATCCACTGGATGGCCCCCACTGCCAAAGCTATTTATTTACAATGGGTCTCCCATTTAAACTAAATGCGGGGGGAAACACTGTAAAACTAGGCAGACCATCGTGAATCTGAGCTCGCGTAACCTTTCTCCCCTTGAAGAAAGAGTTTTAGATAAAGGGTTGACTTTCATCCCTTCATCTAAACCTCTTTCACGTGAACCAATTTTGTCATCGATTGAAACACGTCAATAGGACTTTTAAACTAAATTACTTTTTCCGCGAAAGACTTGGTAGAGGAAAACGAACTCGGTTTATAGAGAAATCTGGATGGAATCCACCAGACACCGCGATCGACCATAATATTTTGAGTAATGCGACAAACTATACGAAGAAGTTTTCTCGTTTACCACTGGTTAATGAGAAGAATAACCTTACCAATTTTGAGCGTTCTGTTTTAAATATTCTAAAAAATGATCAGACTATAATTATTCGAAAAAGTGACAAGGGCAATTGCTGTGTCATTCAAAACCGCGTTTGACTATATTTTTGAATTAGAAAAACAACTAAGTAATTCAAATCACTACCGCGAATTGGGACCAGCCTATTTTTATGGAAACAGCGATAAAGATTAATGATATTTTGAAAATTCTAGTAAGAAAATCCTTCATATCCGATTCTCAGTTTGACTATCTTTGTGCAAAACCAGAAGTTCGGCAACGTCACATTTATACATTCCCAAAAATTCATAAAAATCCAGAATCCGAATGGTGCGTTGCAAACACAGTACCCAAAGGCAGACCTATCATTTCTGACTGTGCAAGCGAATCATACCAAGTTTCCGAATATATTGATCATTTCTTACTGCCATTGGCTTGTAAACATCCTTCTTATCTTAAAGATACCACCGATTTTATAGAAAAAATTCGAAAATTAGATATTCCAGACAATGCGCTATTTATCTCGTTAGATGTAACAAGTATGTATACGAATATTGACAACAAATCGGGATTAGTAATCCATGTTCTGACCGTCCAGACAAAGAAATATTAGATCTCCTAGAATTATGTCTTACGCGCAATGACTTTACTTTTAATGGAAAAATATATCTTCAAACTTCTGGCACTGCGATGGGGAAACGCTTCGCGCCGAGTTATGCGAACATTTTTATGGCCCAATGGGAACGCGAAATATCATTAATATCCCCGTTTCAACCTTTCTTCTATGGAAGGTTTTTAGACGATATTTTCATAATTTGGACAGAATCTTTGGCAAACTTTTGGGAATATTTTGAAATTTAAATAATCACCATCCTTCTGTGAAATTAACTGCAAACATTTCCAAAAACAGTATGAATTTTTTGGATACGACAGTATTCAAAGGACCTAATTTCAATCAAACTAAAAAATAGATATCAAAGTGTATTTCAAAGAAACCGACACACACCAACTTTTGTTCAAAACTTCGTTTCATCCGAAGCACACGTTTTCTGGCGTAATTAAATCGCAAATTCTGAGATTTAACAGAATTTGCACGAGAAGACAGATTTTGATTCGGCGTGCGAACTAGTTTTTAGCAAATTGCGAGAAAGGGGTTATTCAAAACGTTTTTTGCGCAAAATTAAAAACGACACTATTTTGGAGATTCAAAAGAAAAATGACCCCCCTCCTCCGCCCAATGGTTTTGGCTCCATACCGTGTAGAGGTTCTAGGTGTCGTACCCTGCGAATATGTACATAGTTCACACTATTTCAAGAATAATAAAAACGGAAAAATATTTCAGATGAATGACATACTTTCATGTAAAGATAAAAATATAGTCTACGTAATTTCTTGTTGGTGAAACCCAAAATGCGTTGCGTACTCGATTTAGCGGCCACCGTTTTGATATACTTCATAAGAAAGATAGACCAATTGCGAATCATTTCAACCAACCCAATCATTCCATTGAAGATCTTCTGGTTATGCCTATCGAACAAGTTCCTTTTTTACCTACAGTTAAACCTAAAACCACACGATTGCAGAGAGAGAGTTTCTGGATTGATCAGTTACAAACTGTTATACCTAATGGACTTAACATCCAACATGACAACCAAATCATACCCTTTGTTGCAACCTATAATACTACAGCCAAAAATGCCTCTTTGATTGTCAAACGATATTATAAAGAACTCTAATATCAATTTCCTAATATTTACACTAAACGTTTGGTTACTGTTTTTAAGAGAAATAAAAATCTTAGTAATTTACTAGTCCATGGCAAATTGGACCCTATTCCATTAACTCCCTCAAACAATTGAATCATGTTAGTTATATGTATATATTATTTGCAAGTATTATTATATTTTAGTCATTCAAGATTTCATTGTTATCTTTAATTGTATTTTTAATCTAATCTTCGGAATCATTACTTTATGTAATAACAGAAATGTGAAGGAAAATGTATGTTCTCTTCTTGTGACCTTGGCCAGTGCTTCCATAGGAGAGTATCTTCTATAACACCCAATACCGTGATCAATGGCGCTTGTTTACAAATCGTTACCTCGATGACGTCATATCCGCCTTCTCCACTTCCACTCAACTATTGATCGGGGAAATTCTCGCGCGAATATTTAAAACACGAATAACTTCGTTATAAGTTATTTATTTATCATAATTTACACATTTTTTTGTTTAGTGTTATATTTACTATTCATTGTACGAAAGTACCCTGTGGCGTGTCAGCTTCACTTTAATGGTCTAAAGCAGTGCCCAACCTGTGGACGGTCATTACACAACTAATTCAGACAAAAAGTGGAATTTTTGGATTCTATATACATGTACTGGAAACCAATATTGATAATAACATGGACATTTATGTGGATATATCGGATGCAGAACACGTGGACGATCATGATGAACGTTTCAAAGTATCCAAGGATGAAGACATTTTGGAAATGACCAGTCATCAGTTTCTAAAATACACTGAGATGGAATAAATGGTTCGATAAACACTTTCAAAACGTAGGCAACATGGCGAACTCAAAGAAGGATATAGGAAAATATGGATTTGGATTTGGATTTTATGGATAACACGGATTTAAACTGTTGGCTGAGTATATTTTTTGTTGAAGTCAGAAAAACTAATGGAGATTTTTACCCACCTAATTCAATTTTCAGCCTTGTTATGGGATCGGTTTCTCTGGTAAGAAAATCCAACGTGGATATTTTACGCAATTCGGAATTTGAAGATTTGTACAAGTGAATCGTTTATTATATACTTACTGTGTAATTAATATAATATCAAAATAAAATAGCTTTACAATGTTTTTTTAATTTCCTTGTCAGAGGGTGATATCAGATATCATCCCTAGGGATGATATCAGTTATCACCCCCTGGTGACGTCATCATTGGGGTAATATCTCCACTATCGTTGGACAAAATCAAAGAGAATACTTCTACGACGTGTGTATATTGTTGATACTACCTCTAAACTAGAATTGCTTACAATTATGAACGTATTTCGACAGCCTTAAAATATTATGTAGGCTAAATTTGCAATGACCTACATCTAGACAATATATTGAATATCATTTGACCTAGTTTTCAAAGTCATGAAATAATTAGGTCACACATTCCGTAACGGTTAAAGATGGCGAAAATATGAAAATTATCGATTTTTACTGTATTTAAGTGTACTTATCTCATTGAGTTTTTTAAGTAAGCTAATTAAAAAATACCTTCTTGTAGACAATATATTGAATATTATTTGACCTAATTTTCAAGGTCATAGATTAAGTGGGTCACACCTTCCGTAGCCGTTAAAGTGACCTAATTTTGAAAAAACGAAATTTGAATAATTCGAAAAAAAATACAAAATTAAAAAATCGATGTCCAAGAAAAGGTAGTTAATGATCCAATGTATCTATGTGCTAAATTTCATCAAAATCAATAGTGTCTAAATTTCGGCTTTAAGAATTGTAATGTAAATATCAAAATGGTGGCCGATATGGCAGCTTGACCTAATTATTTAAGTCAAATTTATTACTATTGACAAGTTATATATAAAACAGTTTTCACTTTTCACCTAGCTGTTATAGACCGGAACGTACGTAATGACGTCATTTGAAGCTAAACCGGAAGTCGATTTTTTTTTTTTGAATTTTGTCAAAAATCATAATCATATCGCCTATCAACTTCTAAAGTTTCAAAATTTTACCATTTATATTAAACGAGAAATCACAGTCTGATATTTTTACCGATGACCCTTGAATATTGAATTGCAAATCGTGGGTAAAATATTTAACCGAATTGCATAAAACCTATAATTGTTAGTTGACAAATACATTGAAGTTTTCAATTCTGAAAACCGGTCGAAATCGAACTGAAAAAATAAACTTGCTAAAGCAAAAAAACCTCAACTTTCGTTTTATTTGATAACAGAAGATCAACTGTAGATTTAGAATTTCTGTACCTTTTACCAGTTTGTCTGCACACTCATCCGAGAATCGCAAAAAAAAAAAAAAAAATAATAATCCGAACGCGATTACAATACGTTTTCGACCAAACTCGAAATACGTAAAAAATGAAATAAAAAAATGAAAGTAAATTATTAACGAAATGAAAGTGAAATGAAAATAAATTTACATTTCAAAATGAAATAAAAGTAAAATAAAAACGAAATGGAAGTAAAATAAAAACGTAGTGAAAGTATAATGAATTCAAAATCAAAACTAGAATTGCTTACAATTATGAACGTATTTCGAGAGCCTTAAAATATTATATAGGCTAAAGTTGCAATTACCTACATCTAGACAATATATTGAATATCATTTGACCTAGTTTTCAAAGTCATAAAATAATTAGGTCACACCTTCCGTAACGGTTAATGATGGCTAAAATATGAAAATTATCAATTTTTGCTGTATTTAAGTACACTTATCTCTATGAATTTTTTAAGTAAGCCAAATTAAAAAATATCTACTCGTAGACAATATATTGAATATTATTTGACCTAATTTTCAAGGTCATAGATTAAGTGGGTCACACCTTCCGTACCAGTTAAAGTGACCTAATTTTGAAAAAATCGAAATTTAAATAATTCGAAAGAAAATACGAAATTTGAAAATCGGTCTCCAAGAAAAGGTAGATAATGTTCCATTGTATCTATGTGCTAAATTTCATCAAAATCGGTCTATCAGTAGTGTCTGAATTTCGGATTTAAGAATTGTAACGAAAATTCAAAATGGCGGCCGATATGGCAGCTTGACCTAATTATTTAGGTCAAATCAATTACTATTGACAAGTTATTTATAAAACAGTTTTCACTTTTCACCTAGCAGTTATAGACCGGAAGTTACGTAATTACGTCATTTGAGGCTAAACCGGAAGTTGAATTTTTTTTTCACATTTTTTCAAAAATTATAAACATATCGCCTATCAACTGGTAAAGTTTCAAAATTTTACCATTTATATTAAAGGAGAAATCACGGTCTGAAATTTTTGCCGATGACCCTTGAATATTGAATTGCAAATCGTGGGTAAAATATTTAACCTAATTGCATAAAACCTATAATTGTTAGTTGACAAATACATTGAAGTTTTCAAATCTAAAAATCCGGTCAAAATCGAACTGAAAATAAACTTGCTAAAGCAAAAAAACCTGAACTTCCGGTTCTCACTTCCTGTCAGAGATAGAACTTCCGGTTTTGTTTTATTTGATAATAGAAATCATTCTAAGATCAACTGTAGATTTAGAATTTCTGCACCTTTTACCAGTTTGTCTGCAAACTCATCCAAGAATTACAAAAAAAAACTAGAATTGCTTACAATTATGAACGTATTTCGAGAGCCTTAAAATATTTTGTAGGCTAAATTTGAAATGACCTACTTCTAGACAATATATTGAATATCATTTTACCTAGTTTTCAAAGTCATAAAATAATTAGGTCACACCTTCCGTAACGGTTAATAATGGCGAAAATATGAAAATTATCAATTTTTGCTGTATTTAAGTACACTTATCTCTATGAATTTTTTAAGTAAGCCAAATTAAAAAATATCTACTCGTAGACAATATATTGAATATTATTTGACCTCATTTTCAAGGTCATAGATTAAGTGGGTCACACCTTCCGTACCCGTTAAAGTGACCTAATTTTGAAAAAATCGAAATTTAAATAATTCGAAAGAAAATACGAAATTTGAAAATCGGTCTCCAAGAAAAGCTAGATAATGATCCATTGTATCTATGTGCTAAATTTCATCAAAATCGGTCTATCAGTAGTGTCTGAATTTCGGATTTAAGAATTGTAACGAAAATTCAAAATGGCGGCCGATATGGCAGCTTGACCTAATTATTTAGGTCAAATCAATTACTATTGACAAGTTATTTATAAAACAGTTTTCACTTTTCACCTAGCAGTTATAGACCGGAAGTTACGTAATTACGTCATTTGAGGCTAAACCGGAAGTGGAATTTTTCTTTCACATTTTTTCAAAAATTATAAACATATCGCCTATCAACTGGTAAAGTTTCAAAATTTTACCAATTATATTAAAGGAGAAATCACGGTCTGAAATTTTTGCCGATGACCCTTGAATATTGAATTGCAAATCGTGGGTAAAATATTTAACCTAATTGCATAAAACCTATAATTGTTAGTTGACAAATACATTGAAGTTTTCAAATCTGAAAATCCGGTCAAAATCGAACTGAAAATAAACTTGCTAAAGCAAAAAAACATGAACTTCCGGTTCTCACTTCCTGTCAGAGATAGAACTTCCGGTTTTGTTTTATTTGATAATTGAAATCATTCTAAGATCAACTGTAGATTTAGAATTTCTGCACCTTTTACCAGTTTGTCTGCAAACTCATCCAAGAATTACAAAAAAAAACTAGAATTGCTTACAATTATGAACGTATTTCGAGAGCCTTAAAATATTATGTAGGCTAAATTTGCAATTACCTACATCTAGACAATATATTGAATATCATTTGACCTAGTTTTCAAAGTCATAAAATAATTAGGTCACACCTTCCGTAACGGTTAATGATGGCGAAAATATGAAAATTATCAATTTTTGCTTTATTTAAGTACACTTATCTCTATGAATTTTTTAAGTAAGCCAAATTAAAAAATATCTACTCGTAGACAATATATTGAATATTATTTGACCTAATTTTCAAGGTCATAGATTAAGTGGGTCACACCTTCCGTAGCCGTTAAAGTGACCTAATTTGGAAAAAATCGAAATTTAAATAATTCGAAAGAAAATACGAAATTTGAAAATCGGTCTCCAAGAAAAGGTAGATAATGATCCATTGTATCTATGTGCTAAATTTCATCAAAATCGGTCTATCAGTAGTGTCTGAATTTCGGATTTAAGAATTGTAACAAAAATTCAAAATGGCGGCCGATATGGCAGCTTGACCTAATTATTTAGGTCAAATCAATTACTATTGACAAGTTATTTATAAAACAGTTTTCACTTTTCACCTAGCAATTATAGACCGGA
>JAUJPP010000003.1:45804622-46176364 GCA_030562195.1 Nipponacmea schrenckii | reverse complement strand
ATACCAAGTTACAAAAAGATTCATAAAGAAATGGAGTCTCTACAGTGTCCACAAGCTTTTGTTTACAAACAGAACAATTTGAAATTCAAAGTCCAAGAATTCCAGGAATTTTTTTCGAAATCATACCAAAATCGATAGGGTTCTTCCTTGAGTGATTATAAACAAGTATACCAAGTTTCAAGAAATTCCAATAAAAACTGTAGTCTCTACAGTGTCCACAAACAATTGTTGACAGACGGACCGACGGACCGACGGACCGACGGACAGGGGCGACAACAATATACGTCCACATTTCTATGTGGGCGTATAAAAAGTTTTCTCAAAATTCTGATATAGTTTGCATTTAACCATAATCAAATAGTTGTGTGTACCAAAACCAATTCGTTCAGGAAAGTGACAAGAGTTATCGGTAAAGAAAGATTTTTCTGATTTTTAATAGGTTTTAACAATGAGTGATTACAAACACTGGCACCAAGTTTCGTAAAAATCCTTCAAGAAACCAGCTCTCTGTCGTGTCCATATATATGAGCAGAAGAACAGCCAGGCTGGGGCATTAGTGTATGGGCACAATAACTTACCATTCCATAGATACCTAGTATTAGCAGGCATATCACTCAGTCCAGTTTGAGGTGCACTGAGATTAACTCGGGTGCTATCTATACCAGAATCACTGAGTGACTCAAGTACTTCATCGTCGTCACCCACTTCCTCCACTGTATATTGAACTGGTGGAGCTGGGGTATTAACATCTACAGGCAATTTTTTTTTACATCTATTATAACGACCTTGTCTTTTTACAAGGAATGTAGCAATAATGATAAATAAGACTGATATAAGACATATCGGGAGGATGATCTTTAAATAATTATCTGAAAACAAAATTATTATATAAGGGAGCATCTTTTCTGTTTAATCAGCAATTATTTGTTCCGAAATTTGAAGAGCAATCTTGCTCTTACTTTGACCACTAGGCCTACTAAAAACCTTTAATATACATGAAGTATACCTTAAATACAAAAAATCCCTCTAATTCGTCTCTCTCGCCTACCTTACACAGTCTATGAACCAGTTTTCCAAGTCAAGGGAATGTCAACCTTGAAGACCATGCCTTATGATATTATATTGTAAAATACTCACGTGATTCAGTATCAATTTCTGTTGTTTCATTTGACATGTAATCTGTAAGTAAATGAAGACCAAAACATGTATGATGTATATTAATTTTCAGGGTAATAATAATTTTTGGAAAACTGATATCAACCCCTCAATGCCAAAATACTTCAAAATGTGTTTCAAAATGGCTCTCAGTCACCTCAAAAACTTAAACAAGTGGTCACCAATTTCTGTAAAATCGTACAAAAAGATATAGGCCTAGTTGATTTAAACCAATAAAAAATTACAAGCAACTGTAGTCTATATTGTGTTCAGAAACAATTTTTTTATGCATTTTTATTGAGTCAAGGGCAATAACTCATACACCGACGTCCGTCGATGAAAATCATCAAATTTAGATGTAATCAATATAAATTAATCACACCAAAAAATGTTGTCTCTATCGTGCTCATATCATAAGCAATTGAGTACGTACTGACCATAGACATCTAAATATAACGTTATTTACATGTCAATGGTACTGACGGATGAACCGACAGTGATCACGGCAATATACGACCATATTATAATGCAGGGTAGGCTTAAAAGGCTACAGAGGATAAATAAGATATAACTTTGAAGTGTCTAGATATGAAGTCGACAACTTGAAAAAAGATTCCCACAAAAATTCAACTCGTACAAGATATTATATTGATACATTTATAAACTTTAATTCTATATTTTATCTGTTTTAACCACACTCATGCCGTCTACTCTCTTAATCTCTAAAAGATAGCTTGCCAGGCAAGGTAACATACGCCCACTGGCAGCATTTAATTTGAATAAATAAATAACTCAAAAAACATTCATTGAATATTTTTTCAATGCCATTGCTCGCACCAAATTTCATCAAAATGCTTCGAAACCTGCAGCTTCTATGCACCAACAATACCATTTTGATGCAATTGTTTAAGTCAAGGACAAAAACAAAACAAAAATTTCATGGAAAATAGCAAAATTCAAACTTGATTACCATCTTATCTATTTCAATACTCATACCATGTTTCATCAAATCTATAAAAATTGTAGCTTCTTTCGCACCCACAAAATATATATGGCCAAATTTTGCTAAGTCAAGGGCAATAACTCAAAAAATCGTCAAATTCAAACTTGACTACTGTCTTATCAATTATAATACTCATACCAAGTTTAATTAAAATCCATTTAAATTTGTAGTTTTTATTGCACCATCAATAAAATTTTGGTGCAATTTTACTAAGTCAAGGGCAATAACTCAAAAACGTTCATCGAAAAACGTCAAAATCGAACTTGACCACCGTCTTATCAATTCCAATGCTCTCTAATTCTAAATAGAATAATGTGGGTACATACAAAAGAGCTAATGTTATTTTCTACTTTATTTTAAATTTATATAAATGTATGTTCTATATCGAAAGTTTTAAAGTATTACTGCGTCTTAGAATGAACATAAATTTGAAGTTCTTAACAAATAGTCACATAAATATGCGTAATCATTGAAAAGCGCTCAATAAATTCAATAAGCGTTTTCGAATAATCAATTGTATTTTTATGGATAATAACTAGATTTTTTGGATTGATCGGATTATATATAAAGAATCTGTTATTTATTTATAGAGGCAGGTATATCTACCGATGAATATATGCTATTATTTGTTATTAAGTTTATACATTTAAATTGAATATATATTCATGTGGGCGTATAACTGTCATTTTGCTCATATCTCGTGTCCAAAGAAGTGTGCCTAAAGTATACAGTGTCTAATCGACGTGTTCTGAACCCAAATGACAGTGAACCCTCAGCTATAGTGACTCTTCTCCCCACCCCCTCCTCACTTTCAAATTTCCAACCATTATAAATTGGGGAAGGAAAACTTGATTATACCCCCTCCTTTCTCCTGATTAAAGCAAGCCCTAGCGCATAGTATTGCAAACAATAATTGACGTGCATTATCTTTTTACGAATAATACTAGCATTTAGCCTTATAATGTAGCAATGAGGCTTACCTGGGCAATGTTTTAAACAGTTTTTAATAGTATTACCGGTTCCTTTCAAATTATCACAGATATCAGAACACGCAAAGCAGCTTCCAACGTTTTCATTATAGAAAAAATTTGTGTCGCATTTCATTATGAACGTTTTCACCACGTCTATATAGAGCAATAGAGGTTGTCGTGGTATTATTTTAATGTAGTAAAAGTGCACTAGTTGTGGTTATTTTTTTTTAGTAATCTCCACACATAAATATAGAAGCTAAAATTAAATCCTAACAATACAGGTTTATTATTCATCCATAACACAATTAATAATAATGTTGCTCTCAGATATATTTCTCTTTCCAAATCTCTTTTGCCTTTTCCGGCCGCTCCTGGTCAACAAAACACGTGGATGAGTATGTTACTAAATATAGCCTCGACGCAATACAGCCTCAATAAGTATTGGTTGTAAAGTTTTTGGTGATATAACTACTGAGTATCGCTTCTTTAATAATTTGATGTATCGAATGCTTTATTGAATGTGGACTTTTTCTTTTGTGACCTAACAGTAATTGATATTTAAAATTTAGCATAAGTTATTAACCTTTTTATTTTCAAAACTACACCAGTAATGACTGATTGCACTTTAGTAATAGAAACGAGTTACAGGTTACATTACAAATGTATATATAAATCATGAAATGTATTGGAGAAATATATATTTCTGAGCTAAAAGAAAACAAGTTTAGCTTGTTATCTGAAATGACAAATTTTCAGTCTATCACAGGCCCATAACAAAGGGGGGGGGGGGTGGAAGGAGGGCGCTGAACTATCAACATAAGAAGTAACCAGCCAGAGTTAGATTATGACATGCATATGATAACCTTATCAAACTGTTATTATTAATGTGCATAAATTATTCATATTTGGTTTATTTTTAAAAATGTATTCTCTATTAATAAAACTGTCTGATATTAACAACAGTTGTTTATTCAATCTTTAATCATCCCCCCCCCCTCACCTGTTAAATAATTTTCTCTTTCTCAATCCCTGAATTAAATCAGAATTGAATGTTATTTTAAGTATCTTGTAATTATAATCGTTATAACTGTGCCTTTACTGACCACCACCCCCCTTTTTTTAAAAGTAATGTGACCTCCCCCTTACAAATGCCAAAAAAGTTACATACTGCAACCTGCTCGTCAAGTCGTACCAAAATTTTAACTTAATATTATATTATTCATATAAACCAACACACAAAATTTCATAAAATGTCATTGAAATAGCAAGCCACATTTAACATAATGAAGGTGCATAGGTTTAAAATCGGATAAAATAAATTTTGACACCTTAAAAGGCTACTGAGCCAGGGGCAATAGCTAAAAGATAATGTTCACTGAAATATGCCAAATTCAGACCTTACCAAAATTTCAACAATCAAATAAAAAGTCTCAATTCACAAACAAATTTTGACACATTTTTGCTAGGCCAATGGCAAAAACTGTGAAATCAAACTGAACCGAGATTTCATATAAAACATAAAAAAAATACAGAATTGATTGGAACTCTGGTTTGTTCAATTTTTTTCATGTAGATTATGACTTTTACAATTCTATTTATTTCTCATTTTTGTTTGCTGAATTTGCATTTTAGTTTACTTTTCTTTTACATCTAAAAATAATCTGGTTTGGAAAATCCCTTATATAAATATAAAAGCTGGAAAATCCATCTCTATTAATAAACCATCATTGTTTTATGGGGGTCTCAAGTCGGACCGACATTCAGCCAGTTCATTTGATATTTTCAATTCGCGAATCAAGCAGGCTGGAATAAAATGTTAGAAGTTTTATATTACTTATGTAGAAGCGAAACTATTTTTTTTTATTTTTCAAAATGCGAATGTTTAGCATGCCCACTGTATTCAAAATAAGATAGATTATATCAACAGGTGTAGACCTAATGTTTTAAATAATCATCGAGTCGATTTAATTAGTAAAATTATCATTAGGATGAAATGCAATTTCAAATGAAATGTCATGGCACTTACCAGGACACCGCGAGAGGCAATCTCTAACATTATTTCGCTGCTGTGCATCATCACATAAAATACTACATGGTTGACACTCGCCAGGTTTTCCTAATCTTGTTTCCAAATATTCATTCCTTTGGCACATATTTGTTTCAATTCAACCAAATCTGTCTAACCTCAAAAATTTATCACCCGGTTTGTGCTCAGCTGTTCAGGGCTTCCGTTGCCGGTAGGGAATTTCCCATATCAAGTAGGAGGAGCTTATAAATCCAGGTTACCCAGGCACATTTTATATGACCATATATAGAAAATCATCGATTCTTATAAAATCTTAATACGTTACATTTTAGACCCATGGTTGATATGAGACCATTGTTAAATATATATATGACTCATGTATAAAGATTGGGTCTACCATTTACAGGGTGTTTTTGGTATTAGGTTGGCTTGATGGTCCCAAGAATAGTTCAGTTTGGAGAATCCATATCACAAGATCTAGAGTTGACAACTTTTTTGCGTGGCAGTAGACAAGAATGAAATGTGAAGTAGATATTGTCGTCATATGCACATCCTTAACACTCTAGATAGCCCAAATATGGTGGATTTTAAGGAAACACGGTGTGTTTGTAACCACCAAGGATGAACCTCATAAACTCAGGAGTTATTTCCATTGTTCTTAAAAACCCATAGCGGTAATAATAAAGATTATTAATACCTCTATGTTGAAACCACGTTCAATTTATAGTGCAGCATCCCGAAATTTCATAAGAAGTGTATGACTAAAGGTTGAATATTTCATACTGGTCAATTTTAATGTACTGCCAAAAATTTGTACTTGAAATAAAAGCGGCTATTTAGCCCATATTACCATATAATATCTATAATTATAAGCTATCTTTATGTGAAGCCAGGAAAATTAGTCTTTGATGGATTTGGCCTTCACTATAACAAAGTTTGAGATTATTTTTCAGCTTAATCTTTTCATTTCATTTCTGACATATTTATCATCCATCAGCTGTTAGATAACAATCCTTTTTTTTTGGATATATTTTTTTTGTATCTCTTGTTATGTTACAAGATGTATACCATCTGATTTTGTGACATTCAACTGAACAAATCGCAAGGTGTCATTCAAAATCTGCACAGTACAACACCCATATGAGTCATAGAGATCTAGGAGATATTATTTGTAAATCATCCCCCATTTTTATAACATTAGTGACTTCTACTTTAGAAATGGGTTACATGATTTTAAAAATTTATACAATCTGATTTGCATCCTATGATATACTTTGGGTTTTGCTGTCCCACAATATTATGTCATAAACACAAAAATATAATAGAGAAAATTAACCCTGTTTAATCTATTTCGATCCCAAGGTAGTCCATCTCTCAGAGACACTGGCAGTAAATTCAAAAGTTCTACAAACTAAAGTATCCCACTGTCAATCCTTATCACATCTATTACCCAGTGTTTGTAGTATATAAATGAATATCAATATATAAATAGTGAGTTATTGTTAATGATCATAACAAATCTTGAATCTTCACATTTCTCCTCACAGCATTAGAAAAACCTTCTTTAAAATGAAACCAAATATCTGTTGCTAAAATTTCACCTTTCTTTTCCTCTGAAAGACAAAACATATAAAGAAACTGTTAGCCTGTTAGTAAAATCAAATATTATAAATATTTAGTTTCATATTTATGGAAAAAAGTATTTTGTTGAGGATAATCAGATTATCACTGGCCCTAAAACTATGTTGAATATAATATTAATGACCAATTTGACTGTCTAGAATGTCTAATAATAAATAAATATCCTGTTTTAATAGTTCAGATTTAGTATTTGGTCTCTATCAAAGCTAATACCTTTCGATAAATTACTACACAACTTCTAATTATTTGATACAATAGCTACTTAATATGGGATGGATGAATTAATTGTTGGTACTGGCAAGTTTAAGTTTGGTGATGAAAACACTTACCTTTTTCCTCCTGCAATCTTTCTGGCCTGACTTCTCTTTTAGTTCTGGTAAAATTACTGAAGAAATTGACAGTCTAGAAAAAAAGTTTTGAATTTATCAATATGGGACTAGCTGAATAAATTGATAAAATTATAAATAGATAAAAAGTTTTCGTCCATTAGTTTACAGATTTGTAGCCATGTATCCTCATAAAAGTAGGATTTTCTGCTGTGTCATTGTAGTTTAAGAATTATTGATAAAAACCAAATATATAAATAGGGCCTTTTGACCAAAGCCTTCTTTAACTCCTGATATTGAATTTCTAATTTACATAGTTTATCTGCGCATAAGCCTAGCAATGTGTAAATGTTCTTGAAAACTCCATAAACTTCATCATCGGTTATTATACTTGTAAAACAATTGACAGGTTAGTAGAAACAACCAGCCAGTTGAAGTTGGGCTGCAATCCTCTCTACCAGCTGGTCAAACCTCTTGGCATTAACCTTTCCCCGATTTTTAACTGGGATGAAGAGTAAAAGGTGTCACAAAACTTTCAAACATGAACTCAAAATAAAACCTATCATCAATATTTGATTGACATATTTAAGAAGCAAATGAGGACACAGTTGACCTGTCTACATAAAATGTTCTCTGGCAATCTCTGGATGTGTGACAGCCCTATTGACTATTAACATGACTCAATATAAGCTTACCTGTTTATCTTGTAATGGTTTGGCCTGCAGAGTTTGTAAATGGTTTGGAACAGAGGAACCTGATGGGGCATTTGCATCTTTATTCTCTCCTGTTTTATGCATAGAAGTTACACCAGGCATTTTTTCACTAAAAACATATAATTTATTTATACTTTAACTATTTTAAATTTTTCAGAAAAATCTATGATGTCATCAAGGCATAAAGGAATTTTATTTTTACTTTTGGTAAATTTATGTATTTCATTTCATTACATGTTGAAAAAGGTTGTCTACACCTCAAAAACATTACAGAATTAGAATTTTGAATTATTCATATTTGGTGTAGTATTTCTTCAAAGATTGCTTTAATCCACCAACCTGTTCAATTTGACATCTATAGGAGTAAATCTAGCTTCATATCTTCTCATTTTCTCCAAGTCAATCTGTAATTCAATATAATACACAATTATGACTGTCAATTCAACCAATAATTTCTCTACAAAACTTCTTACAGTCTTATGTTAGGTTTGGACTAATTAAATATTAATGTGTCCAAGTTTGACTATCTATAATGTAACTAATGTTTTAATATCTTCAGATCTCCAGGTTGTGCTCAATGGTGAACAAAATTGTGCAACATCCATCAACTATTCTCGTAATACCAAAATTTCATCAACATAATGTGGAATGTAACTGAAGGTTATGAAGTATTTAGTCTAAGATTAATTATAGTAACAAATTAGTCTACAAATGAAAAGTAGATTGATTATTAAAGGCATCTGGGTCGATTGTCTCAACATATTTACAAGTTCTCCATCTGTTTCATTGACAATGGAAAATAGGGTAGGAAGATCTTGAATCAATCCCAAAACCCCAAAATTTCAAACTAAAAAAAAAAAATTGTTTAAAATCAACTAATTTTATACCTCTCTGGCAATCAACTGTTTTGCTGCGTATGTTAACTGTCTGTGTTGTTTCATTCCAGGAAATTTAACTATTTCATCTATTTTCCTTAAAAGACAATTATAAAATATTTAAAACATTTATAAATCTTGGAAGTAAATTATATTATTATATCATAATAATTGCCTTTGTTTGTATTTGCATCATTCTGTAAATCTACATGGATAAATACGTAGAAAGAACAATGATCCATTATTTAAGGATTGAATGTGGATCTTGTTATTGATATGGGGAAATAAATGCTAGAATATCATGTCACAAAACAAGTATATAATGATAAGATAAGATCCATATTTATTCCTTATATTTTCAGTGGTCTATTGTTTCAATTAGGCAGTGTCTGTCAACCATAAAATTGGCATATCATAACATATTCAGCAATTATTGGGTTATTGTTATCAAGATACAGTTTTATAATGTCACATGGATTATAATGATATCAAGATCTAGTTTTCAGTTATTGGATCATAATATCAGATATGGTTTGGTATAGTGAAGAACAATCACTGGTTCTGTAAATATTAGTATACATATATAATCAATTTAAGTAATATCACATGTCAATCTATTCTTAAGAGCAATAAATGCAACATTAAAAGTTTCGATAATACACATACCAAAACATCATCATTCATGATCTTTGTTATGTAATTGTGAATTGGTTTTGGTGGCTGTGGCCCCTTACCGGATAATTAAAATTTCTTAAACAAAGGACGCATTGAATTTTACTTTGTAAAGTATTAAATATTGATAAAGTCTAAATGTTTAAAGTTATTATAAGATCAATATAATCTGTGTTATAACATATAGTTAATACATACGGTTCTATAGTGTAATTATACTGTCCATCTTCTTGTTTCTCTTGTCTATATGTCATATTATATGCTATCATAATACGTATTAAATTTGACATTTCATCTTTTTCTCTTTGACTGTATAGCTGGGTATTTACCTATAAGGATGTAATTAAGGAGAAATATCTGAGTGGCATATTCATTTACTACATCCATATCCTTGCAATATGTAGAGGTGGAGGAAGAGCTTTGTCTCAGTCTAATGAATAAGAAGGATCATACTTCTGAAATAAATCTGTTTATGCCAAAAATAATGTAAGTTAAAAAGTCAGTAAAGGCTTTACTATAAGATGTACTATTCTTTAAAACACGGCTTGTATTGTTATAAAGAGCCTTTAGTGCATATCACATTACCATTGAGTGCATATTTTCCTGTACCGGTATTAAACTTTACAAACTTCAACTTGAAAAGAAACTTACAATATTTCTGTCCCTTTAAATTTTTTACCACAGGTATAAACTAGATTCACTGAAATAAAATAAAAACATACTGACATTCAGAACAAACTGTTCTAGAAACTTACTGGCCTGAGTGATGGTTGCATTATATCTAATAAAGGAGGTATGACATCCATCACCATAGCAGGTTGATTAACATATCTTCTAATACTGGGTAACATATCAACCATCATAGATTCTATTAAATTCATTGACTTGGTTTCTTTTGTTTTCATCTATAAACAAAGATCGTTAAATATAAAGTAAATGAACATATCAGACAAAATATGTATCAAAATTAAAAATGTTTTACAACCATACTTATCATAATTACATATTATTGTTTAAAGAATATAAATAGACATCTTTGAACAGAAGAAAAACAAATGAAAGTGACATTTTCACTTCAATTTTACAGTTACATGCTTGGATTCTCTTTGAAATATGCTCAGTTAATTATCTTATCTCATCTCTCCCCTATTAATCAGTTAAGATGTTATCATTATAGAAAATAAATACCGGTAGGTCATTCTCCTCACAAGTATGACAAAATACCACAAGATTCCTCAAGCATTTTTTTTTATTTCATTTCAAGACTTAGTTAATGTATGTCCAATGCATCCAAAACAGACACATAATTAGTGAGCTATGGAATTTTGAACCTGCATGAATCATAATAATGAACCAATGAAATATACAATGATCCTGTTAGTTATTATTTACCTCAAATTGTGTATGTGGATACTGAATTCTAGGTGGGTTATAAGAAGCATACAGTAAATGAAATGTAACTGGTAGGAAAGGAACATATTTCATTACTGAGTAATCTTGACTATGGTTTGTATACTTCTGTATTAAATCTGTAAATCCAATCCATTCGTTCGCTAAATTTAACTGAAAAACAAAAGTCATCCAGACTGTTTTATACTTATTGGTCTTGTTTATAGCTTTATATAAAAAAAGATCATAATGACATGATAACAATATTTCTTTCCATAATACTTCAAGAATGGTTTACATTTTAAGAAATGCAAATGTTGCTCATTCAGATAGGTCAAGGGAGATAATCTTAGGGAGTATTCTGGAGACATTGATCGTAACACTTAAATAAAAAGAAATCTAAAGATTGTAAGTGAAGATGAGATAGAATCTTGTGTTGAAGATGTTAAAACTGAATGAGATTTAGAATATCTATCTATATTATTGTATCTAACTTCTACAAAGAATGAGAATGAGGTCAATTTTCTGCAAATATATCTGACTCAACATAGAAAGCAGGGTAACAATCATTTTTTTTCTGAACGGAAAAATTTCACTTACTGCTAATAAATGAGGATCCTTTGATTTGGCTTCTAAATAATTTTCAAATAAACCTTGTCTTATCTTATCATATTCACCTGCTGCTTGAGCTACCAGTAATATATTCTGAAACCTGACAAAAAAAAAGAAAACAAAGAGTTAACTCATATATATCAAACACATTCTATAGTTCATATATTTATTGAGAGAGTCTTCACTCCATGGGGGTAACACATAAAGTGACTATACCAAAAGACATGCTCATGCACTAAGCCATGACATGCACATGCTATATTAATGAATATTCAATTACATGTTCAATATTCACACATGTGTATTAAAAAAGACATAAACAATATCAAGACTTAAAGTTCTATTGTCTAAAGATTGCCTTCTCAACAAAGCAATACAATACTTATTAAGATACCATAAGATAAGATGCTCTATAGATATATATAGTAGGAGGTAATAAAAGGAACCTTACCGCACTGCAGGTGTAGTAGAATTTGCAGTCTTCTTTTTATCATTCTCACTCATATCTCTTACATTAATAAACCGATTTCTGGAAAAAAACAATAATAAATTTTGTCACTTATTTCAAAATAGATTGTAAGTCTTTATTTTATATTTTTTATTTCTGTTATTTATCTAATATAATAAATTTTTGAAGTAAAAGAAGGCAACTTTCAATTAAAAGAGCTATTAAAAGGCTTACTGTTTGGCTCTTGGCATAGTGAAGATTTCATACCATGTAGCAAATAAACTTCTATGTGCATCTTTCTGTCCTATACTCATACCTTGTATAGACTGAACTGTTAATTCTTTGCGATTCTGTCGTACAAACTGTGATCACAACAAATTGATAAAATAATCATTTTACGAAAATTATAGTCCATTTTGTACAGAGATATAGAACACCAGTGCTATTATTAAGAGACAATAAACCTGATTACCGGTACATCTAAAGTTTAGTGTTCAGACCTCACACAAGGGAAATGACTGATTAGAACTTGGTCTCTGCTTCAGAGTTGAATCAAACTTGTAAAAAGACACATTGGTATGTTCATTAGGAAGAACTTAGTTCATTAAGCAGTTGATTTATTAAGGAAATAAGGTATTTTTCCTGATAAATAGAAGTTCAAGTAAATATTAATACAACTTAATGCCAGGTGGCATGACAGAGGCATAAATAAACACTTCACTCCAAGACATTAGTAAGGACAATTTAAATTGAATATCACTGACCAAACCCACCAGTTAAAGGAATAAACTTACTTGTAATGTATTTAAACAAGATCTTATATCATTATCTGTTCGTTCACACAGAGCAAGAAGGGCATTCATATCACCCTTTATATGTTCATGTCTTATAACCTTTAAAATAAACATAAAATAACATTAGAAATAACATGGTCCAGTAAGCTTGTTTATTAAAGCTAGGGGAAAATGAAATAAAAAGTCTTACCTCATATAATCTAGAAGCTAGTCTTGTTGATTCTGTTTGAGGAAAACTCAATATCAAAGCTAGTTGTCTTAACTGGCGTAAAGATGTGACATATCTAAAAGAGAAGATACCAAAATCTTTTTATTCCTCTACATATGACTATTATATAGAGTTAAGATTGGTTTCAATGGTACACAAAAAGGAGAATACAACGGAAATCATAATCCTAGGCAACCTTTAGAAGTCGATATCACATGGAATAACACAACACAATTTTATTGTTTACTACTCCTGTGTTTTATTGTTAATTTAAATCAAGTCATAGCAGGATTTATTTTGTAATTGATAGAGAGAGGAGACTGACTAATTACTGGCATATTAGATCCATGTGTCAATGTAAAAAAAATTTTGTATTCATTATTGTGTGCACAATGTAACAAAATAGTTGATATTAAAATATACAAACATCAAGTCTCATTCATACTCTTGGGTTTCATGTCCACTGCAACCAATATTAACATTTCATTTTGTAAATCAAGTAATCACCCTAAATAATGTTATTTTTCGAAATGATATCACACACTCTCTGTCTCGATATGAAGGATGTCAAATTTTATCTTATTGCTTTGCTGAACAAATCTGTAACCAGTCATAAACTGATGAAAAATCACATCACAGAAAAAAAAAAAAAATAGTGTGCAATGTGCCAGACCTTTATCAATCACGTTCATTTATTCATAGATATTCACTGTTATACTCATGAAAACTTTGCTATAAATATCACATGGTCATTCCCTACAGTGATGATTATGCACAGCAGTATCTGCAAGGATGATATCTACAGAAAATACTTAATTTGCATCCTAATCATCTTGGTTTAGAACTTACTGGTCATTACAGATACAGATAATAGGACGTAATAAAACACCTCCTTCTTCCTTCTTTTTCTTCCCTGGTAATGGTACATCAGTCCTTTTAATAAGGTTCAGTAATATATTAATAGCTGGCTGAAATTATATTATACTCAATACAGTTCTTTTGATAGGATTCAGTAATATATAAATAAGAGTTGAAATTATATTATACTCAATACAGTTCTTTTAATAGGGTTCAGTAATATATTAATAGCTGGCTGAAATTATATTATACTCAATACAGTTCTTTTAATAGGGTTCAGTAATATATTAATAGCTGGCTGAAATTATATTATACTCAATACAGTTCTTTTAATAGGGTTCAGTAATATATTAATAGCTGGCTGAAATTATATTATACTCAATACAGTTCGTTTAATAGGGTTCAGTAATATATAAATAAGTGTTGAAATTATATTATACTCAATGCAATTCTTTTAATAGGGTTCAGTAATATATAAATAGCTGGCTGAAATTATATTATACTCAATACAGTTCTTTTGATAGGATTCAGTAATATATTACTAGCTGGTAGAATTTATTGTATATAATGGAACATAGGCTCTTTTATAATTGGTAACAATGATCTAATACAATGAAAAATTGGTTCTTCTAATAAGGTTCAGTAATATATTAATAGGTGGTTGAAATTATACCATATAATGGTACATCGGTACATCGGTTCTTTTAATAAACTGGCTTAAATTAAATTATATTAAAAACAGTTCTTTTAATAGGGTTCAGTAATATGAGATTATATTATATTAGTTCTTTAAATAAGGTTCAGTAATAAATTAATATTTGGTTGAAATTATTCCATATAAAGGTACAATACAGTTCTTTTAATAGGGTTCAATAATATATTAATGAGTGTTGAAATTATATTATACTCAATACAGTTCTTTTAATAGGGTTCAGTAATATATTAATAGCTGGCTGAAATTGTATTATACAATACATGTAGTATAATTCTTTCACTGATAAATAAAAAGTCACACTAATAGACTTATACTTAAACATCAGTTTTTACTGATAAAATCATATATTACTTAAATCTACTGCAAAAATTGGGAAAATAAACATACCTGTGGAGCACCATCAATCTCGTCAATAACTAAACAATTAGGTCTAGGATCTGTTTCAATTACCGACTTCATCTGAGTTGCAGCTTCAATTTTATTTTTAAATACTTCAGCACTTCTGTCATCACTGAAATTTCATACAAATTGCAACCAATTTTATTTCTCAATCATGTAAGTACATAACCTCCGTGAAATATCTGTTTACGCTATATAGGCTAATGGTGAAGAATATTCATTTCTATAACATATGAACTTGGATTGGAATGGATCACAGCTTCAGTCAAAAATCTTAAAAGCATTACTGTATTACAGGCATATAAAAAAGATGCTAACTATTCTTACCTAGCATTCATTTCTACAACATTATAACCAGCATGGGTAGCTACAATTTGAGCTAGAGTTGTCTTCCCTAAACCAGGAGGTCCACATAATAACACCACCTAAAAAACATCAATATGTTGTAGCCTACCATCACATTATTTTAAATTTTCCCAAAAATGGAATTCAGACAAGCGGACCTTTTTGTTCTATTGAAAGAAACACAAATAAAATAACAGTATTAGCAGTGTGGACAAATTTCTGTCACGATGATGATGTAACAATTATTTATATAAAGCTGTTTCTACATGAGAATACAAGCACAGCTCATGCATCATCATATTTTAACAGTATAAGCATATATTCTTGAAATCATGAAATGCCAGTGAAAACAGCCAATTACAGCCTTCAAAAAAAGACAGTGAACTTTCGTAAAGGTTTCTGATTAGCTGTTTTCGCTAACGCCCAATCCAATCAAATCGCTACATTTGAATTTGTACAATGGTGACCTTGTAGAGTGGTCGGTTAAATTTATCTAATTCATCTGTCAATTCTGGTAATTTCTTCCATTTTTTAACTTCTTTCTGTTTCTTCTTTTCTTTAACATTTTTACTGGGTAAATCTTTACCAAAAACCACATGATCCCATAGTTTGATCCAATGTAGAAGAGTACGATTTATAGCCTACAAATAATGATTACATGTTCTTTAAATTACTTTCAGTAAATTTGATGAATGTATGTTTATTTAATGTGAAAAAGTATCAGGCTTGAATTTTTATTAAAATTTTGGAGATTGGGAAGGCATTATCAGTAAAAATGAGCCAATGGCTACGCCAATTGTATTCATCGGAACTTCAATTACTGTCTATTTTGACCACAAGTAGTGTTCAGAATTTACCAAACTTCTTGGGTTCATTTCTTCAACTTGACTTAAAATTTACATTCAGCTCTTCATATGTTAAAGTGTAACTAAACTGGATTATATTATTTTAAACAATAAAATACAACAAAATAACACAACGTTATGAAGTAAAATATCTCTAACCTCTTCACTCAGTAATTCAGTATATCTTCTGGGGGCATATTTCTCTACCCATAAATATTTCTGAGGTTCTGTTAATGTCTCAGGTTGCTTATTTTCCTTATCAAAATCTAAGCCCAAATTAGTATCTATTTCTCTACAAAATATACACAAATATCGTAAGACTTTGTACATGTGGAAAATATGTGTCAAGGATAACCCAAGGATCGCAAAATAAGTTTTGTCTGAAGAGTAACATATTATAATGAAGTTTAGTTATTAATTCAGCCATAAATAAAACTTAACCTCATTACCAGTTAACACAGAGTGAACAAGATAAGATATATGAACATGTTATCACCTATTAATTTCCTCAGTTATTTTTCTAGCTTCATCTATGATCTTGTTTTGTCTCTGTAATGAACATAATCGATATTAATTAATAAGGAAATTTACCAACGAGGATTTATAATGCACACAATATTTTACTCTCCTTTCGGATTTTTATTGTGGACACAATAGGACCAGTAATCTATTTAAAGTAATCTAATTTTCTGTGACTACACAAGCCGAAATATGTTCAATGCATATATAAATGTGGACTTCTTTTAAATGAATTAATAACACACAATTTCGTAAGAAAAAATTCAGATATACAGATGGCCTATGTAATGAATATAGAATAAAAAATATAATTTACCTCAAGTTCTACTTGATGTTTCAATACGGAGTATGGAACACTCAATAATCCTGTTATCCTTTTATTTCTACACACATCTTGTATCTTGTATTTGTAAGAATAATTAAAAAAGTTATCTAAAGGCCAAAAGCAGAATGAAAAGCACCCTTATTTCTTACAAATAAAAATAATCTAATGAACACCAGCAGAAACCATTGAGGTTAATACAGTCAGCCTAAAGTGACATCCCAGTGATTATAAGCTCATTTCAAATCAATCAATAGTTACAGGTTATACCTTAATGTTATAACTTAACAGTCTCCTACCAAGGAACTTTATACAAGCATGCAACAACTTGTTTAGTACCAGAGGCTCCATGCTACCTGGCCTTCCTGGTTTTGACCATGTACCATATAAATAAAAATAATTGTTACCTCTTTTTCAAACTTATCTTCACCTTTAATTTTAAGGTAATATCTATTACCATTAGTACTAGTTACATTAAAAAAATCACCACTTGGTCTTACAGATAATAGTCTATTTACATCAGGGATTTCAGATACAATTGCTGTAAAAGTATAATATAAATTCTTTCTTTCTATTGCTTTCTCCAGAGGTTTGCTGCTATTTAATATAGTGAAAAAAGACGATTTGTGCAAAACTTGTTAATACTTGTATGACTTATTTGACATCATCTTATGCTTTCATGCTAGAGCATACAAAAGAATTTGATTAACTAATTGTTTCTATATGGTTACTCCCTCTATACACACAATTTCTCTCAAAACATGTAGCATATGAGTTGTGACTAAAAAATCTACTAAATCAAATGTCAATTCAAATCTAGTTGTTTCTATATAATTTCTAACAAAGTAATTTTACACATTAATAATGAAGTAAACTGTCATTAATATAGTATCTATATATTTACACTGTTACATAACCTATTACAGCCCAGCATCAATTAACTTACTGTAATCAAAGAAATATTTGCCCTATACACTTCTCAGCTTTGTAATTTTGTAAATTTTATCTGCCCAAGAAGATATTCATCAATACAGCCAAACGTTACCTTTCATTTAAAAATTAAACCTATTTGAGTGACTTTGAAGTACAAAAACATTATCTTGATTTACCTGCTGTTTTTGTGATTGTTTTTGTCTGATTTCTTCTTTTAATAATATCATCGGCTATGGCTGTGGCCTTTAAAAACTCTGGATCAAAAACATGGTCATCTACTGTATCTCTTTCCAGCTGTTTATTACCAGAAGGTAATTTAGATGGTTTTGGTGGAGTAAGATCATGTAATCTTTGTCTCTTGCTGAGTGGTTCTTGAAAAAATAATTAATATAAAAATGTAGAACGTTAACATTATGTGACGTCACTTGGTAATGTCTACTTTATCAACCACCCAGGAATATATTACATATCTATTCAATTCATTTATCATGTGTTTATTAAAACCACATTAACTAATTTAGTAGGCCAAAATTTGATATTTTCATGAAAACTAGCAAATTAATGTTCTGCATAATAAATACTTAAAATGATCAAACTAAAACACTTTTTAAATTTCTTCAAAATAACTCTATGAACAGCCTATATTCTTGACAAGATGACCAATGAAAATGAAATATATAAAATTAAAATACAGATGTGATGTCAACCTTTGATCTTTGCGGACTATTATCCAGCATATTGGTACGTGCATTGTGCCAAGAGTACATTATTTTTTCAAAATGGCGGCATATTTTGGACTGATGTGACGTCATATTAAGGCGAGAAAAAAATATCACTTTTGTTTAAATCTTTAATCTGTGATATAATTCCGATATCACTCCTTCAAAATACATGCTGTCAAAAACATTGAATGAAAAAAACCCGATTAATTCATTACTTTAACTTTACACATTTTAATTATTGTTAAATTTTATATTAATTTTTACATTATTTCCTTCAAATTTAAACTCTTTCATACTAGTATTGTGTCCACTATGGCATGTCATGTAACCTACATGGTCACACGTGCTTGAGTACTTGTTATCTGTATTTTAAGTAGGTTAATAGCCTCAAACAGTCCAATGCGTTCAATAATGACGTAACACGCGGACCTAACGGTCCTTGTTGTCATTATTGAACTTATTGGACTGTTTTCGGCAATTAACCTATACGTAAAAAATAAAGTGTCAAGGGAGGGAACCCTATTTCAGGTCTGCAAATCAAATATCATTATGGTATACATTTTAACAAAAATATTTCACTTCTAAAGTAAGTAATCAAAAATAAGATCATAATTAGCATGAAAAAACCCTTCATCAAAAACCTTATAAAAGATAAAAAAAATTGTAAAAGGGAATAGTTTAACCATTTAAAACATATATCTAGAAAATTGAAGACCAAAGGGAACCTAGCACTTAGCAGATCAAAAATGCTAAGACACCTCACATGCCATACCTGACATTGATCATCAATGAAAGGTGCCAATGTGAAGGTAAGAATAAACAACTAGTCCATAATGAAGCAGGGAGGTTTTATGTAACTTTACTGTGCCGACAGGCTAGGAACACACACAATGAACAATTTGAAAGTATTTGCAGTTGAAACCCTAACATATTTCTCTTAACATATTTCTCTATCATTAATTAAATGTCTATAGAGGTTAAATCCATAGATTGGTTTCATACTTTGATAATGCAAAAAATTTGGAAATAAACCCCAAAACCGAAAGTGATATCCAAATAACAGATTTTTCGTTGCAATCTGTCAATTGACAGATAGATCGAAGGCTAAAGTCATGAGATCTACACCTTCAAACTTCAACGGAATTTCAGAAAATTCAAAAAAGCAGCTTTCTTCATTTTATATTAATTTTTTATGTTCTTTATTTGAAACCAATATCATCAAAATCAAGAGAGCCAGAGCAAAATCGCTTCTAAAATACACAATATGCCACTATTCGTTTTTGCTTAAATGTTTATATTCATTCAGTAATAGACCATAAATGTAGAGCTTATGCATTTCAATGTTTCTACACAATACATAACACAATATAATATATTTTTTAAAAGTACAAAACCATTACAGTGAGTTCAATAGATGTAACTGACATATTTGCTCAAAGCATAGTGTATTTTCAATTGCAAAGGAATTGAAATACAGTACAAAGAAAAAGGGGTCAAGGGAGATAACTCCAAATTTTGGTCTTTGTCAAATACTTTATGTATGCAAAAACAATTATGACGCAAAAATTAACACAAAAAAAAATCTATTCCTAAAGTCAGGAATCATATACTCAATCACACTAAGCATGAAAATCTTATCATCAACCATTTATTAAGGATAAAAAAATCCTTAAAGTGAAGAGTTTAACCATTTAAAATATCTATCCCAAAAAATTAAATCCGAGAGAAGCCTTTCAATAAACAGATCAAAAATGCTAAGACACCTCACATGCCATACCTAACATTGATCATCAATGAAAGGTGCCAATGTGTAGGTAAGAATAAACACCTAGTCCATATAGAAGCAGGGAGGTAATGCATACCTTTACTGTGCCGACAGGCTAGGTACACTATATCAACATTCAAAACCGAAAAGTAGGTGGTTATATACAGCATAGCAGAGGCAAATTAAATCACAAAAGATTATTCTTTATCTTAAACAAATTGTCAAAAAAATATTTTTATCAACAATCAAACCAATCATGAAATAGTATATACAGCATAGCAGAGGCAAATTCAATTCGCAAAAGATTATACCTTTTTTTCAAACAAATTTTCAAAAAGAATAATTATAACATCCTAATTGATACATCAGTTTTTAACACTCAAAAGATGTCAAGTACTTTTCAAAAACAGATCTTACTTACCTATTTCATGTCCAGTATCAATTTTTAAACAGCTTATATCTTCATCCCCACTATCTGCAGATAAATCTTCATATTCTTGAACACGGCATCTTTTACTGGATTTATCTCCCTTTGACCGTAATAATGAACTCTTAGGAATACATTCAGGACTAACTAATGGTTCTAACAAGCTGTCATTTAAATTGTCCTTTGATTTAAAACCATTTTGCTTTCCATGAGAGCTTTTTGACTTTGGTGTTTCAAAATTCAATGCTTTTTTAGACTTACAATAACTTGTATTCTCTGGATCTAAAGGGAGAAAGAGAATAAAACACAAGATATTTCACAATACAAAATATATAGGAAATATTAAGTTTATTCAAATTTGCCCTAAATTCTGGTTGGATTTCAAAATAATTTAAATCTAGCCTATTAATACATAAACCATAATATTATTTGTCTATTTTAAGTCTACCTATAAAAAGTCAATTATTGAATTATAATGTTCTGATGATTTAAATATTGAATACCTGTACTGTTTATATTAATGAAATGTCCCTAAATGTAGGGTCCTGTAAACACATATTCAACTTACAATTATCTTCAAAATCAGCTAGAGCTTCCAGCTCATCTGCAAATTCTGCCTCAAATATATCTTCATCCATTATTTTAATTTAAACTAAACTTCATCTCGGTAGAAATCACTAATTATGCAGAATACATAACACCTCAGACCACTTTTTCAAAAACTACTCAGAGAAAACTCAAACCTCTATTTTTGATTATTATACTATGATATTTCCTATTATTAAATCAAAAATATTTCGAAGACAACTCAGACCAATTTTTTAATAAATTGAAGAGTTGTCTTTGACCTTGGGCTGAGGTAAGAAATGTGGTCCAATTGTCTTTGACTTTTGGGCGAACTCAAAAAAAGTTGTCTGAGATGTTACTAAACAAAAAAGAAATCTGGGTAAATTTTGGTATGAGTCATCCTGAACCCTGTAGATTTATCAAAATTAAAATCAGTAGTTACATTTACATGTTATAGTCACTCATAGATCTGGGCATACTTAAAAGCCTGCTAAAACATACACGTATGATTTACATAACCAAAGGAGGACTAAATAAGCAATAATATACTGACTCTGGGGAAGGAGATTCCCAGGAAAGGGTCTTCCCTGGTGTTAATGCAGTGAAAAAATGGTGTAGAATTTTTGGGGGTGAATGACTTTAAAACATGCTTGAATAACTTTGCTCCTAGATTTGAATTTGATTAAAATTTACCAGACCCCTCATTAAAAAAATACGCATTTATTTCTATTTTTTAGAAAAAGTGCTAATATTAATAATTATTGCCTTAGTCCATGTTGGGAACATGGAGGATAAACAGATCTGAGAGTGCACGTCACAAATTTGGCCTACACCGATAAACCCTTTAACTACAGATGATATCTCTGCCTGTAACATTCCGGGCACTTTGAAAGCTTTTAGAAAATTTTATATAAATTTACCAATATTCTTGTTAATGTTTACAATAATTTCCCGCGAAATTGTATCATTTCCGGTTAGGGGATGGAACTCCTTAATGCTTCAGACTACAAGAAATGCAAATCGTAAACTTACTTTAGTAGCCTATCACATGAAATTTGTTCTAGCGCTGTGCCACATACTTAGACAGATTCAGCTTTATGAAAATCGAGTATTTCTGAATTTCTTAGATTGCATGCACTTCTCATTCTTCAAACAATTATCACTAAGAATAAAGAGTTTTAAGGAAAGATCAAGACAATTGTTCACCACAAATGTAGGCCTATTCAATGTCACATAGGGCCTACTCATTATAAGGAGAATCGCGTTTTTTATATGCTCTCCGCATTTTGAATTCCTTTTTAAAGGTAAACGCCTCTAAGGAATACCAAGAAATTAACTTTGTAAATTAGTCCAAAATGAGTCTTTGTTTATCACTGGATCACACTATACTCTGTCTCTTCATTAAACAATAAATTCATAATCAAGTAATAATCCATTAAACTATAATAAGTAATTCGCTTGGCAGCGTTTTTCAATAGTTACACAGCTTAATGGATTGTGTTATATACAATTTTTATGTTACCTGGTATGTCCAACTGATGAATATAATACTCTTATTGACTAAGTTCATTCTTAGAGGAAGTATTCCTTTACGTGAATTTAATAGGCCTATCTTTAAATGATCTGTTCGGTGTCAAAAGATTCAAAAGATACCAGTTTTTATGCTGCCCTTCACCGTAAAGTTGATCATGATTTTCTTTGTAGGTCCTCATAGGCAGTCATAGTTGAAATAGGGCCCCAGTTGCTTAATAATAAGAGAAATATTGCTCTTGGTAAACCCCCAGCATTAGTTGTGAGCATTGTGAGTCTTTTAGATATAACTTACACAAGGTCTATCACTTTGGGGTTTTTTTTAAATATTTTTTCTGGGGGTTAGGACCCTTGCACTTGTTTCAAGCAGTTTCCATGGTTGTTGTGTCACTGATGTATGACAGCTGGTAATCTAGACCAGGCCTTTTTAGGGTGTTTTCCATTTCTTTGCATCATCAATTGGGACCGACTGGACATTGACAAACTCAAATACATGCAATACGACTCTATTATAGTTACAGATAATGTTAGCCAATAAAAGATTATTTCACAGAACAACAATTAACACCGGGATAATCACCCGAGGGATTAACTCATGTTACTAGGGATAGCCTAGATAATCCCTTTTTATTTCCAACAATCGTAAATATACACACACCTAGTCTTACTCTATTGGATTTGGATTTTACGAAGCAGACCACACTTCTGTAAGGTAAGACTGTACTTAATATCTTTTCGATGATATATCATAAACATCATCTTGTCTTTTTTCGCATTATAACAGTCGAAATAGCTTTTATAAATTAGGGTTTCATGTTTGCGCTCGAGTAACATACACAATTAACTCCCTTTGATAAAATAAGGAAAAAATCACTGTTCTATCAATGTGAAATCTTGTAGACTTCAAACTTTAAAATCCATATTTGAACAATAATAAAAACTGTGCATGTCATTTTTCAAAACCGAAAAATAAGCATTTTATCCAAATCTGCTTATAATATACCATATACTTGTAAACCAATTTAACAAATTTTCAAATATTTTTATATACATAAGATTGCTCATCATCTTATAGAAATCACGCAATCCCATCAAGCCTTCACTGACGTGATATCACGTTTAGTTACTTTAAATGGGTTAGAGTATAGATCATGTATAATACAAAAGCTTGCACATTCACTAATGATGCATGCCGTATTTCACATGAACATTTCTTACTTTCTGACAACTACTAATAAACGCCTATGTTAAGACCTACAATTTGAAACATCAGGGGATTGATGAAGATTCAAATCCGCATGGAATTACTTTGATACATATAATTTGTATAGGTGGGTATACAAAGCATATTACAACGGATAGGATATGGTTAAACAATAGCAGGAAATGACTGAAGCAAGTGCGTTTGAATAATAAAAATTACTATACCATAAAACATATTATTTATTTTGGATAATTATGTTGTTCACCAAAAAAAAAAAAATCATATTCAGTTTTAATAACAAATCAATTTATTGAGTCCCCAGGTTCAGTCTGAGTAAAGGAAAATAATTATAATACATCATGAAATCCTCCACAATTATTAAAGTTTTTCTTATATTTTGCAGAAAATTAAAAATACAAAGTTATCCAGCATGGAAACAAACGACGAAGCTAATGATAACCATCGACTGGAGATTACTACCGGTATATCTGAAATGTGGCGGAAACGTCTGTTTACAGACCTTGTACTGGTGGTGGATGGGAAGTACCTTCGATGTCATCGATTTGTTCTGGCTGCTATATCTCCATATTTTCATGGAAGACTTTTTAACGGCCAAAGAGAGTCTGTGGCTGAGAAACTATTTGTGAATGGTGCCTCTGTGAAAATCGTACATCAGGTTTTAGATTTCATCTACACAGGAAATTGCAAACTGACACCTAAAAACTCAGAAGAACTTTTAAAAGCAGCTTCCTTGTTTGGAATTAAGTCACTTCGGGATAAATGTGACACGTTTCTATCAGATTCTGTCGGAATGAACAATTGTTTAAAAATGATGAAATTGGCGACAGAAACAAAAGCACTGAAATTAGAATCGAAATCTAGGTCCGCTATTTTGAATAACTTTATGACGCTTTATCAGACAACAGCCTTTAAAGCTCTATCAGCATCTGATGTCATTTCCTTAATACAAGATAATGATTTACGTGTGCCGAACGAAGATGTAGTTTGTGATGCTGTTCTGTCATGGGCAAACTCAGACCCAAAAGTGCGTAAATCTGCTCTAGCAGATATCTTTAAACACATCCGATTACCCCATGTTCAGCAGCATTATATGAAATATGTCCTAGGTAATAATGAATTGGTGAAGGAAAATGTCGATTGTAAAGATATTATTGATGAGGCTAAAACTATCCATCAAGATCCTAGCAGACGTCATGAAGTCAATCTTCCGCGACTAGAATACAGAAACGATGCCAGAATGGATGACGTTATCGTTATTCTTGGAGGAACTGCTTCCGGTGGTGCCAAAAACTATCTACGACAAAATGTATCAGGCTTCAATATGTCACTTAGAAAATGGTTCCCATTAGCTCCGTTACCATATGGCTACGATTCGGGAACCACGGCCTGTGTTTGTGGTAATGATATCTATATTTCTGGAGGAGGAGAAACCAGACAAGGTTTAACTCTTTATGAAAGTTGTGTGAATACCTGGCATGTTTGTTCTCCAATGTTAGTTGGTAGAAGAGGCCATGCAATGATTGGATACGGATCTTCACTTTTTGTATTAGGTGGTGTTATTGGTCAATCAGATGATGGTCGTCTCCGAGTTTCAACGTGTGTAGAAGAATATGATATGAAAGAAAATATCTGGAAGAAATGTGGCAATTTGAATGAAGCTGTATGGGGTATGTCATGTGCTGTTCACGACGGTAAAATATTTCTGTATGGTGGCTATAAAGACAGACACCAATCAACACAAACAATTCAAATTTATGATCCCTCAACTAAATCATCAATTAATATCGGACGACTTCCGGTTCCTTGTGGTTTAACCAGGTCAGTGGTTCAAGATGGCGTCATAACTATCGTATGCCCTACCGGAAAACTGCTGCAATCAGATGATTATACAACATTCCAACACATAGCAAGCATACCACATTTTACACGCGCTATGTTTGGTGTCACGATGCATGAAGGGAAGTTGTTAGTATTGGGTGGTAAATACGGACACGACGTATTCGATGATATTATTCAAATGGATTTGGAGCACTTGTGCATGACTACATGGAATGAAACTCTGGCACTTCCAGTTTGGGGCTTCGCCTGTGTGAAGACTACGTTACCAAGGAAACATATGGTAAAAGTCAAACATGATGAACTATGGGACAGTCCTATTAAAAAGTGTTCTCCAGAACCATCAGAAAGGTCAATATCACCTTTAAAGGACTCAAAAGATTCACTTGAGCCAATTGGGCATGTGATTCGTTTCTAGAATTTCAGCAGAAATAACAGCATCTGCAAATATTATAAGACTATATAAGCGATCAAAGTAATAATTATTATTATCAACAAGATAGTTGTTGGTAATGAATTCCACGGGAAAAATATGTATATTGAAAATATTGAAATGATGTCATCATAGCATTGTTTTTATATAACTGAAGTTCAGAGTGCCCCAGATCTCAGAATTATATGACTTTCTGTTAATGTTGTTCTTTCTGAAAATGTAATGTTAAAAGTGTTCTGGGATTCCAGTTTGAAACATTTTGAATGCTATTATGCCACGATGATATATAATACGTTGATTCATGGACAACCAGTGTTAAGTTCTGAATAATGGTGTCGAAGCCCGAAGCCCGAATTGAATCTTGAATTCAACCTGTATTCACTGCATGTCTAGTTCAGATAGGCCTGTAATATTATAGTTGGCTTTATGGAATTGATAAACAAACTCTTTAATTTTAATACATTTTTCTGCATCCCAATTAATCATAATGTAATTGGTAGTTGATTGGACTCTTTGGTCAAATAGTTTAGTCCCTTTAAGAGAAGTTGAATTACATAATGTCTCCTAGAAGGAATCCCGGAACATCACATATTCTCGCATACGTCATTTAAATACCAGATTCATTGAAATCGACAAATTGTGATGAAATTTAACGAAGATTTTTAAATTGTTTTAGATAACTAGTTTTTAATAGAATTTGAAAATTCTTGTTTTGTCTCTCGTCTCCAATTCAATCGTTTTCGTTTCATTAAAGATGAATTATAATTTAGATAACTAAATTAATGACAAATTTAAACGATAAGTGAGTTTTGAAGAAAACCACGTTGCATTTTCTAACTCTAATATAATTCAATTATCGTCATTGTCTTTATTCTATTGCTAATTATAAGCTTTTCTACCGCTTTGGCTAAACGACTTTATTGAATTAGGTAAGCTGTAAGTCGTCAAAACTGTGATGTAGAACCGAAAATAAAATCAGAGGCTTGCATACGTAGACTAATAAAATTAGTAGAGAGAACTGTTGGAAATAAATCAGGTTAAATGAGAGAAAAGAGAGAATTAAGAGAATACAGACCTGTGTAATTTAATAATTAAGATGTTGGAGGTAATTAAAGTGTCGTTTTATGACCCTCTTTATTCCTTTATTATATTACTCATATATAATCTAATAATCTATTTTATTCTATTTTGCCCAGACTTTTCCCTTGTGTTCATATTCAATGAAGTTATGCTTCCATCTATCTTCCAATCTTATAAATTGCGAAATCCGTTGATCTATTCTATTGTTTAAGAAATAAAAGCTGTGTTTAGCACGAAGATCGTTATATTCCATTATGAAACTAACAATATCATCTTGTTTAATACTAGGGCTTAATTGTGTAAGTTTTGGTAAAAATGTTTTCAAAATGCATTTAATTTCGATAAAGCTTATTTCCTTTATTAGTTCACGGCTATTGTGAGTTTTGTTGTTATCCGCTTAAACATCTGGTAGGCACGAAGCGGGCGATTATTAAAACCAATAGAAAACAACAAGTAACTTGTTTAGAGTTGGAACTCAATTCGCTGAATTTGCTGTCTTTTAGACCACAGATCGAATTAAGAAGATGTGTTTCGAAATATTCAAGCAACGCTTTTTTTCTTTTAAAGCTCAATCTTGCTCTAAAATTTCGGCTGACCATTTGACATTATGATTCACCAAGAAGCTATCAAATGAAGGTATGATAGAGTAATTTATCTTATCCTCGTATAAATAATGCGAAAGATACGTTTATTTATTACCCATTACAGATTAATAGTAATTTTATGCTTTATTTAACACTATATAATGGTATGAAAATTGTTATATTACTTTTTTAATGCAGTAATTATAAATAATTAGGTCTGGATAAAATTCACCACCAGAACTACACTCTTTGATAGATAACGTCAATAAATTTTCCCTTACAGTGTAAGTCGAATTATCTTGCTCTGAAAAGAAATGAATAACAAGTAAGAAGTATTTCCTTCTGTAAAACCTTGTATTTTAAGATACAAAACCTGATTCAAATACGTCTCTCAAGAGAGCTTAGTTAGTATTGGTCGTAGGTCATTAGTTGGATACATACCACCGAATAAACCTTTACAGCAACAATAGAACTATCTTTTTTATGAATGTTCTATTTTAGGTTTCATGCATTTATATCCTTCTCGGATTCTCAGAGTCATGATACTAAAATATTGAATTGCATATAAGAATTTCATTTATACTCTCACTAATGTATAATGTTTCTGTCTATTGTCTTGTTACTTCAGGAAATCGGGGACTCTTTATAACAAACCAACCTTAAGCAAAAACCATAAGTTTTGTTTTGATACTCTTTGAATTCTCTAATTCTATTATCTTTCTACTTTTCAACGTAGTAAATGGCAGAAACCACTTTATTAATCCCCTTAATGGAGGACTGTATCGTATTATTCATCCAAATGAATCCTATTTTCTCTCCAAAATCACGACAAAATATGTTTAATATGGTAACTCAATACTTAGACAAATTATAAAGAAAATAGGATTAAATGAGATTAGTTGCACATATAAAAGGGATAAATTTTCATAATAAATCTCGTATTCAGTGTGATAATCGGATAATTATTAATATTTAATGGTAATCTCAATTTTAAAAAGCAAGTTTTATCCCTGTGGACAAATTCTATTGTTTTAGACCTAAGAGGATAAAACTATTAAAATTGCGTCCTTGATATCAAATTTCTACAAATAGTTTATGCATATTACTAACAACACATTAATCACAGATTATCAATGCAATAATCAAGTTATATAAGAATTTAAAGGCCTACTGGCCATGTCATGTTTTATTACTTCGGGTCATATAACTATAGAATATAGCCAACTAATTATATCTAAGCGGCAATATTTGTTGACCACTATTCCCAAAATAAATAATGATAATAAGATGTTGTAGAAATGGCCTCTATTGAAACCGGGTAAACTAATTGCTTCGACACTCCCTGTTAGCTATTAATTAGGTAGGTAGGTAAATGGCGAGTAAACGTTCGCTTCCAGCAATTGCTGATATCGCAAACTAGGTAGTTGCACTTTGGTGGTCGTTGGTAGTGGATTTAGAATCAATTGGATGATTTAGAAAACTGTTGGTTTGGTGGTGGTTTGAGAAATCGTACGATCTGGTCGGAACGAATGTCATGGCGGTGAAACTCGGCCCTGGATAGTGTGGCGTGAGTGATTCAGTCTTTTACATTCTTCCAAAACTCGTTATGATCATGGTGGTTGTTGTTGGTGGTTGTTGGTTTGGTTTGGTTTGGTTTGGTTTGGTTTGATTATCTGTCTGTGCTTGGAAGAGTTGAAGACCTAGAAGAAAGAAGAAAAGGAGACGTGAGAGAGGAGAGAAGAAGAGAAGAAAGCTTTCACACAAAAAAAAAAAAAAAAAAAAAAAAAAAAAAAAAAATGTTCTCTTTTGTTTCTGCTATGAAACTTGTTTTGAAAATTGATTATATAAATTTTAAAAGAAACTTAGGTTATCTGTTTAAAACAGATGTGGTAATAAATTGGTAGATGAGTTCCATTATTTTGTACCAGTGGTCCGTGGGTGGAGCCAAAATATTCTGTATGGTGATTGGTATGCCGTTGGTTTCCAGGTAGTCCGTCAATGTCTTACGAGATGGTTTCAATTCGGTGCATTGAATGAGAAGATGCGTCCTGGTGGCAACGTGTCCGCATCGGCATTTAATGGCATTGAACTGATGGTCTCGCATGACATGGTTGGTGCGTAGTCTGGTTACCAGTTTGCAGATGGCTACAGAAGGATGGTTAATTTTGGTTTGGTTTGGTATCTTCGGATCGATCTGGTATCTATCGGTGTTGAGGTTCCTTAGCATGTCGTCCCATTTCTGGTTGATCTTAGAGGACACGAGACTGCAAAATTCTTCATACGAGAATTTTACAGGCTCGATGTTCTCCAGACCCAAACTGTCCTTGGCAACACGGTCAGCTTGTTCGTTTCCAGGGATGAAGACGTGCGACGGGATCCATGATAGTTCGATCTGGTGGTTGTTGTTGGTTTGGTAGTCGTGGATCATACTTCGGATGTTCGTTAAAACTTCTGACCTACAATTAGAAAAATTGTTAGAAATAGACTGAAGGCTACTTAGTGAGTCAGACAGGATTACGGCAGGTTCCGTATAGTTGAGGGATAGCCATGCTATGGCGTCCCTGATAGCTAGTAGTTCTGCAGTGAACACTGAGCAGTGTGGGGGTATCCGTTTGGCAAGTCTGATGCCTTTCTCCGGAATACACAAACCGTAACCAGTAGCTGTGCTACTCTTGGAGCCATCAGTATAGATCTTCAAATGGTCGGCGAACTTGGAGTCGATGAGGTCAAGAGCTTGCGCTCTTGCTGCCACTGGGTTCACGTGCTTGTTGGTGGACTGGGTCAGCTCGGTGTTGACTATCGGGTTGGTAACCTTCCAAAAAGGAGTATCTGATAGGTGTCGTTGTGCTATTAATTCAATATGCCCCCTATTTGTACCCCAGTTTCAGGAGGGTTACGCCACCACTAAGAAAATAGGCCCAACGTCTAAAATGTTCAATATGGTCTCTCTTAAAGTTTTAAAATAATGAAAGTGTTACGGTGATATTCTCACAAAAAGCACGGGCCTAGGTCATAGAGCAAGAACTATATACATGTATTTCGAAGTGCTGTTAGTTCAGTAAGTAAATAGAAATAAACAAGATAATTTGGCGGTACCGACTTATAGTGATTATCTGAAAGAAATATCGAAAAAATGTATATACAAAGTTCTCCTTATACAATTCCCACTTAAAAAGAAAGCATATTTAATATATTAAATAAATACAAAAATATAGTATAGGCTACATTCTGAAATGAACTACATGTATTTAGTCACTGAAATATTATAGAAGGGCTAATGTAGGAGTGGGGTGGTATTGGTTAGTTGAGGGGTGGGGTGGGTTCGATCAAGTCTGCCATGGACTAAATGGTTACTCATGTTTTTAATTCGCCTATAGGCTGTCACAAGTCTCTTCGTGTATACATGGGGGTATTTTTATTGCAATCGTGTGTAATAATCCTTAACAATAAGGGCGACATTTGTTGCAGCGTGGTTGTATTTGACTACAAATGGGATGATTTGGTTATCATGCTGAATATTCCACCCATTGGGATATACTGTGCGAAGTTGGTCCATTCAATAACTCTCACGTTGTAATCTTCGGTGCTTAGGCTTGATGTTCAGAAGAGTTGGTACAGATCAATAGGCATAATCAATAGGTCATCAATGGAGTGGTCGGGAAGATTAAAGTGGTTCGCAATAGGTCTATCTTTGCCATGCACGATGTCACAGCGACGTCCTTTAAAACGGGTCCGCAACGCATTTTTAGTTTCGACAACATATTGGATATCGCATTTTTTACAAGAAATTAGATATATCAAATTATGGTCACCGCAAGTAAGTAGGTCGTTTATTAGGAAGGTTTTGCCTGTCCACTTATTTTGAAAAAAAGTGGGATATACGTATATGCTTGAATGTTCCACACGCAGAAACTCCACACGGTATTGAACTAAAGCCATTTAAGGGAGGAGGGGGTCATTTTTCTTCTGAAGATTGAAAAGAGTGTCATTTTTCATTTTGCGTCGGAATCTTTTTGAATATCCCCTCTCTCTTAATTTATCGAAAACAAGTCTACAAGCGGAATCAAAATAGATCTGTTGGGTACAAATCCTATGAAATCTTAGGATTTGTGATTTAATAATGCCAGAAAAGGTATGTTTGGATGAAATGAAGTTTTGAATAAAAGTTGGTGGGTATCCGTTTCTTTAAAATAAACTTTGATATCAACTTTTTGATTTTGTAAAAAATTGGTACCCTTACACACTATCGTGTCCAAGAAATCAATACTTGTTTCCGAAATACTAGCCGTCAATTTTACTGAAGGGGTGGTTGTTTAGAATTTCAAAATATTGCCAACAATAATCTTATGATTTAGTCCAAATTATGAAAATATTGTCAAGAAACCTTTTATATATATATAGATAAGAGGTTTGTACGGTGAAATATTCGATATTTCACGCTCCCACAATTTCTATGGAATATTCCTATGCCTTGTCGGTTTTTTTCACAGGTCTTCGTTTTTTACCTCGTGGGGTCTTCCTTTTATACCATTTTTTTACGTCCGTATTTATGTTTCACTCTGTAGGGAAGAGAGGGGGTGATGGATTTTGCTCATTTTCTGGGGAAATTGGCGTATTGACATGCTTAACCTTCGAGTAAAATTTCAATGGAATATTCCTATGCCTTGTCGGATTTTTTCACAGGGTCTTCGTTTTTTACCTCGTGGGATCTTCCTTTTGTACTTTTTTACGTCCGTTTTTATGTTTCACCCTGTAGGGAAGGGAGGGGTGATGGATTTTGCTCATTTTCTGGGGAAATGGGCGTATGGACATGCTAAACCTTCGAGTAAATTTCAATGGAATATTCCTATGCCTTGTCGGATTTTTTCACAGGGTCTTCGTTTTTTACCTCGTGGGGTCTTCCTTTTGTACTTTTTTTTTACGTCCGTATTTATGTTTCACCCTGTAGAGAAGAGAGGGGGTGATGGATTTTGCTCATTTTCTGGGGAAATGGGCGTATGGACATGCTAAACCTTCGAGTAAATTTCAATGGAATATTCCTATGCCTTGTCGGATTTTTGCACAGGGTCTTCGTTTTTTACCTCGTGGGGTCTTCCGTATTTATGTTTCACCCTGTAGGGAAGGGAGGGGGAGATGGATTTTGCTCATTTTCTGGGGAAATGGGCGTATTGGCATATTTAACCTTGGAGTGAAATTTCAATAGAATATTCCTATATGCCTTGTCGGATTTTTTACAGGGTCTTCGTAGTGGGGTTTTCCTTTTTAAGGTCTTCGTTTTTTACCTCGTGGGGTCTTCCTTTTTTAGGTCTTCGTTTTTTACCTCGTGGGGTCTTCCTTTTTTAAGTCTTAGGTCTTTGGTCTTTGGGTCTTCGTTTTGTACACACCCTGAATATGTGGAGGTATTTTGTCGTCGCCCCTGTCATTCGGTCCGTCGGTTTGTCCGTCCGACCGTCAACATTAGTTGTAAACACAATAAAATCTAAAATTTTCAATGGATTTTGATGAAACTTGGTGTTAGCATTGGAATTGATTAGTTTTTTCGGTCGTGTTTGAATTTGACAATTTTTTCGATGAATGTTTTTTTAGTTATTGCTCTGGATTTAGTAAAATTACATCAATAGGTTATTGTGATTGCAAAAGGAAGTAACAATTTTCAATGGCTTTTAATAAAACTCGGTATGAATATTGGAATTTTCTTGTGGATGCTTATAGAAGCTGTAATTTTCAATGGATTTTGATGAAACTTAGTTCGAATTTTACAATTTAGATGAACAATTTTGAGTTATTGTCAAATTTTGTCAAATTAGGTCACATTTTTATTGTGGGTGCAATAAAAGCTGCAAATGGCTTTTGACAAACTTGGTGTAATCAAGCATTGACATTGATAACAATTTTGAAATAAGTTATTGCCTCATATATTATTGAAATTCAAACTGCCAGTGGGCGTTTATTACCTTGCCTGGCAATTTAAAAAAAAAATTAACTGACACATAAAATATCCAATTTCATTTTTTTTTAATAAAACATTACCTCCCTTGAATAATGAAAAACTTTTCCTCACCAATTAGGGTAGAGACGGGAGTAAGACCCTAGTCTAACGTCTCAGTTTATTCAAGCAGCTAGTTTCTTTTCATTGTACCTCTGTTATTTATTTTGTTCTGGTATAATAAAGTTAAACGTTTATTTAAATTGTTTTGCCGGTCGACTGATGTGTATGATAAATGTTAAAAGTAAGACACTCCGAGTTTCTTTTACTTTCCTAACCACTTTCCTCAGCTTAAAATACCAATTACATACGATCCTGTGCATTATTATGTCTATCACTTATTTCCGTTCAGTAATAATTTTTCTTCATCGGGATATAAAAATTTATTAAACAAACCCAGAGTGTCTAAGAACCTTTACTTTTATAAATTTAAATAAACGTTTATATATAGGAAATGAAACAAAGTTTATATTTTCATGGGGGGGGGGGGGGGAAGAACACATAGGAACCCATTAAAGACTATCCTGTCCACACGTAGCTATGTCGGTGACTGCATGAAAATTTTTACTCTAAAATATCGGTTTACTAAACGATAGGTCCAGCGGATGGTGAACTATGTCCTTTCCATAGTAAACCTTCATTGTTTTTAATCTACGTATCACTTAAAACTGGAATGATAATATATCCTACAATAAAATGTAAAACCATAGAAGCATGTTCTGGAAGGGGAACAGAAATGATGATTAGGTAAAATAGATTAAACTTCAAATTACAGACTCTCATCACAAACTCATTGTTCACAAAATTACTTCTCAAATCTCTTTTCTTTTATTTTATTTGAATAAATGCTTATTCACAAGGTTTCCAATCCATTTATACTGGTCATAATTACCTTTTCACATTTCAGTTTCGATTTGCCCTTAAAGTAATCTAGGACTTTTAAACTAATAATCCTCCAAAATCAACATGGCTGCCTGCAGCTAACAGACGGGTATAGGGAATGGAAGCAGGATAGGATGAGATGTGTTGAAAGAAAGTTAAAACTCAATCATGAGGGATTTTATTTAATCACTTCTTACTATTACTTCATTTATATCCCCCTAATATTCTCGGCGATCAAATTTACACAGGCACTTCAACTCATTATACCAATCGACGAACTAATTTTGTCGGAAAATATTTTGTCAATTACATATTGTGTGCTATTCTGTGTAATTTTCCGGCTTGGAGCGAACGCTGATGTGTTTACAGTTGACTTAGTGAATAGAATAAGAATATGATCGACCCGTAGCTTCAAGACCGGGAATTAGACAGTGTAATGAGGGGTTTAAGTCTCGGATATTGTCCCATCATATTATTTCCAGTAAACGAAGTGATTTGATGTTTAATTTAGTCAATCCACCCTTCCTTCAATTCTTACAGCTAATAATTAGGTTTTATAACAGAAAGATTTAATTCTTCAAGAAAATCCCTCGAGTCAATGGCGACAAGCTTAGAATAAAATCTCCTTCATGTTGATTTTAGCTTGATTATGTTTGGAATCTTTTATAGACGACATTTTACTGTAATATCATTTTAGATAAAGAACTTTTACAATAAATGCCTTGGGATGTCGAAAATATTAATCCATCACTTTATGTACTTTTTGTCTACTTACATATTATGCCTTTACCAAATTTTACATTAACCTTTACTTAGTCACATTATCTCTTTTTTCTTGAAATATTTTAAAAGCATATCTGTAAATCATACTGTTCATGGTCAATTTGATTGGGGCAGCGATAAACATTCGTCAGAGTCAGAACAAGAGCCGGAACAAACAAGGAGAAACTTTTAAGATCAGTCTCATCGGTTTCCCTCTACAACGAGTTCAAGGAGTGGATACTTTTACGACAAAAAGACATCATCATTCATTCTAATAAGATGGTTCTTGTTGTCTTTACAATCCTAACGAATGACTGCCCCAAAGTGTTTACCCTTATGTCAGATTTTCCCTACTGTCAGATTTACTGATTTTCCTATGTTAGACTTGCTTGCTATCACAAATGTGCAAACAGCAATGTACCGCAAAAACGCAAACAAGTTCATTTATTAGTGCTGTACTTGATGAGGTGCTGACAACCTTAAAACGAGAACTAGGAGATATGGACTTTTTTGTAAAGAAATAAAGATAAGTATAACAAACTTATACAACTTGGGGCAACTAAAATATGCGTCCCTCACAAAATAATTTGGGCTGCTAGTCCATATTTTCAAACTCGACAGCCTAGTAAAAATCGATAGCCGGTATGACAAAAATAACGAAAAACGTTACTACTACCAATGGTTAAAATAAAATTTTGTGAATCACACAGAAAAAGTACAAGTGAAACGTGGCGTAATTCAGAGGACGCACATAAAGCGAAACGACCCGAAAATCATTTCTAGAGTCAGTTGCGCCAGCTTAACTACCTGATATCAAAATAAAGGAGCTGTACGAGAAAAAACCGACACGATGTCTAGTCTACTTCTGCTAGAAAGCAACCCAGAAGACCTGTAAAAAGTGAACAGACTGAGGAGCTTATCATAAAAAACATTTATTATCTCAGAGATAGCAACATAGATGTATTGCGCCGGATATCAGGGAAAAATGTGTTAAAAGAAATGCAGTGAAATTCATATTCGAAAAGTTCGGAAATTCTTTACTGATTCGTTCAATCACTGATATTCTTAAACCAGAGAATATGGTCGAAGATGTAGACTTTTCATTAAAATCTTTTTTCATTCAGTACATTCTCACATTATAAGGTCATAGATATTTGCAATATAAATAAATTATCAAAATTCAATTCGAGTTGTTTCATTGTTTTTCTTGGAGTATCTGAAAGTGGTTGATAATATTACTAATATGTAAGGAATGCGATGCAAATATTGATTCGGTGGCCATTTTCATTACCCTATTGGATTTAGAGGTTGTTGACATAAAGTGACCCTAAAACCCCATAAAATGATGTAGATTATGTATATTTCATGTCATGTTCCGTTAAATCTAAGAAATAGCATTACTTAAAACATTTTGGTCACCATTTTTACAAAAAAAAATAATAAATAAATAATTTACCCTTCATTTACATGGGACAGAATTAGGTACAATACACAAGGACATAGGGACAACACAATTAATTGGTATGTGTGGGGGGAGAGAAGAATTGAAAAAAAAATGCACAATATTTCGATGTACACAGGAATTAAAAAAAGTAGGACTATATTTTTTGGAGCCAATGGCCCTTTAAACCTATGAAAATATATTAAATGGCATTTTCAGTCATAACTAATGAGAAAATAATGATAATATTTATAAGTATAGAGTGTTTACGAGCCAAAAATCAAACAAGTTTTAAAGAACAAGGACAATATCATATTAAATATATTTCGATATTTTTTTGATTTTCAATAGGATTCAAGTTTCGTCATATCGGCCAAGAATTGTGTCTTCTATAGTGTTTACGAGCAAAAACTTGAACGCGTTTTCAAAAACAAAGGCAATAACTGATACTAAATATTTTTCGATTTACTAGTATCTGATTTTCAATGGCGATCATCCATGGTGCTTTATACTTGAGCCAAGTTTCATCAAAATCCATCAAAAATTGAGCTTTCCTGTTTATGAGCTAAAATTGAACGCATTTCAAGAACAAGGGCAATAACCCATACTAAATATTTTTCGATTTCGCTGATTTTTAATAGGGTTATTCATTAGGTGATTACGAACACTCACATCAAGTTACGTCAAAATCCACCAAGAATCTGCAGTGTTCACGAGCAATTGAAGAAGGACTGGCGGACGGACATGGGTGACAACAATATACGCTCCACATTTCATGTGATCGTTTAAAAGATATATATTCCATGGGATGATAGTTGATAACGAAAAAATTGAAAAAAAAAAAAAAAAAAGATTTCATCACTGCTTGAATGAATTTGAAAAATGAAAAATGCCTCGAGACTTTTCGTCTCCACATTAGAAACGTCCTATGGTCCTAATCTAATACTAACTAATACCAATTTATAATCATTATTATTTAAAATATTGAGACTAGAAAGTTAAACTTATCATTTCAACAGATATGTATTAAATCATCAAATTACATTAATTTGACTTCGTGTGGAATAAAACTTATATATTAAGCATAAGTTACTTCCCTTGGAAAAGATAAATTTTAAAAGACCCCATCTAAATATTATGTTTTATAGTCACTGAGACAACAAACCCAACCAATATTATATGTGTTATTTCTTCTACTTTATTTTGTGGTCTGTTTGATAGTTTCCATCATTTCCATCGTAGTATGCTAATCAAAGGCAGACCAGGAACTATAAGTAGAATACAGTTACCCGTGGAGTTCAAGCTTCCACACAATACAACGAGGGTGTTTATTGGAAAAATGGGTCGTATGTGTTTTGTATTTTAGTTTGCCATTAGAACTATTACGCCGAGGGACAAACTTATGCTTGCAAGCATTTTTGATAGAATTATCTCCCAAACCCAATCTCATTTTCTACATCTGATTTAATCTCCGATAACATAAAGAAATTAATTTAGTTTCGTTCTTAACCAGGTCCACTCTTCTCGACTTTTACTCTTCCAATTCAATATGGCAGATTACATGTAATCTTCAAGCCGATTTGGACAAAGCGAAAGAGCAAATAATTCATCCTGTTTCCATTCTTTTTCCTTTCCTAAATATTAAAGTAAATGGATTTTCTTCATTTTCTAATTAGAGACCTTTCTTTTGAGTACACATTTCACATAAAAAGAAAAATGTTCTTAAAGCTGAGACCAACGGCAAATATTAGATTTTCTATTTTTAAATTTTCGCAGCTCAGAAGAAATTTGAGGTAATTAAAAGATAAGAGTGTGAGAGAAAGTGTAGGGTTCGCTAATCCTAAAAATATATTAAAATCTCATAATTTTTTTTTTCTTTTTTCGTTATTCAATGCTTTGGACATGTCAAAAATGTCAAGAAATATTGCACTATAGGGCAATAACTCAACTCAACATACACTGCTTCCCACACTATATTAGGATGAATTGCAAATAAAATGAACCTTGTACACTGGATTCGACCAACACTTCATGTATTTACATTCTTGCTTAGTCTTCTGCTAGCACATTTTGAGCTCAGACGAGAATCATGCAGTTAAATTCCAATGTCAAGCCAGTGCTTTGTATGGAACCGTGACATGAAGGACAGCCAAGATTGACCATACACATGCAGCCATCTAGTAAAATAACCTTGCTAGAGAGAATCCTAATACCACGGAGGAATATTGTCTGCGGCTTATGCTTTGGGAGGAATGAGGGGCAAAGATAAAGACTGTAGTCTACATGTATATGTATGAACATTAAGCAAAAAGTTTTATTATCTCATGTCTATATGAGGAAGCGTTATGAAGAATAGAAATGGATTTTGATAATATTTTATTCCACAAATAACTAAGACCATATAAACAAATAAATAACATAAATACAATGAATTTCTTTTGTATTTACAACAAATAATGTTAGGATTTTATTCAGTAAAATGGGTTCTTTTTTCAAAGCAAAAGACGTAGTATCCTTCCCAGTTATTGTAGGAAACTTTCCATTTCTAACAATAAACATTATCATACAGCTGACTTATTTTTTGTACAAAAAGGTAGTTTCAAAGATACATTTCGTTACAAAAGTGTCGTAGCGTTACAAGTCAGATATATATCAGTGACGACTGAAATTATACAATAAACTACACGTAGCACTTTTTAGAAAATCACAACCAATTTCAATAATAAAATATATTTGTAGGATAAAATATCTATATATACAGTTGCATATTTTACATTGTCTAGAATGTGCTGATAACTGTTTTCCAACATTATTGTGCTCTAAATATCATGATAAGGTTATGAACTCATTTGCTTTATCAGAATGTATATTATCATCCCCAGATCTACATTTCTATGGCAAAAACATTGATCATATGCAAATTTAACTCACAATTGAAGGTTAGCAATGATATGACAAATTTTGGTGATTTCATATACTCCATTAGCCTACGTGGAAACGACATTTATGCTGTCGGAAAAAAGATTTTGAGATTTTGAATATATGATTGAACTTGGTGGTGGGTTTTATCATCCACTAGAACAAAAAACAAAAAAATGAACAATTCATTGTGCACTCTTAACCATTAGAATGCGAACTTTAAAGTCTTCTCGGTATCATAATCACTGAGGGCTACTATGATGTTCTGTTGAAGATCCGGAAACCATAGCTTCTGTGTGTTCTCGTGCTCGGCGCCGCAACTCAGCAACACTTGAATTACGTTGTTCTTGAAACGGGAACACTGGAGATGATGAAGAACAGTTGTTAGATCGATTGGTATTACAACATAGACAGAATGGGAAACATCCTGAAATGACAGATGAGAAGACATGAGGATTTAATGACAATTTTAATTCTCATCTTGGGGCCCCAAATGAAATACCACCATTTACTATAATTGTATGGCCTTATGAAATGAACACAAAATTACTAAAAGTTAAATTCAAAGCGTTTTGCATTATATTGCATATATCGCAGGTTTAAAAAAAAACTATGACAATTTACTTTTTACCTTTGAATGCTGGGTGAGGAATATGCCTTGAAAATGCTCTTGAACCAAAATATGCATCATAACATTGCGACATCGTAGAACTGAAAATACAAGAATTATTTTTATACAAATACATGTATGTTGATGATGAACATAATATTATATATAAGTATAATTATTTTTTTTTTTCATCATTACGAACTAGCATTCAAAAAAGGGAATAAAAAATATTGAAAAATAGCCTATTTCACCAAACTTACCTATCAAACATAGAAAGAAATGCTGGTCTGTTAGCTGCCGATGCTGCTAGTAATGATTGTGAAAATGGAAGGTTGCCACCGTTGAATTTAGCAAAGAAATTCATATCAGCCCCCGCCATCGCCATTGCGGGAAGAGATCCGATGAATGATTTCATGTGCAGTTGTTGTGAAGACTCTGAAGGTGGTGTTAACAACTGGCTGTGTGGAGGACTTTGTGAAGGTTTAGAATCTGATAAATCAACCGGTTTGACTTCCGCTGTCTCGTTTTCACTACAGCTGCTGTCGTCATCATCACAGTTTTGATTATTTGACACGACTTCCGGTTTGATATGTTCCCTTGGAATGTCAGTTGCTCTATGAAAAGATTCTCCATCTGTTTCATCTGGACTTGATGAATCTGTTGATTGAAGAGGACTCTTTCGATCCCGATCCGATTCGTTGCTAGAGTCTGTTACTACTTCTGATGTTCTAAAATTCTGACAATTATCTAATTGGTCGCCATCCACCATTATCTCATTCTGTTCGTCTGACGTCACAACTTCGCTATCAGAATCTTGACCTTGACCAGATCCATCTTCACCTACAGGTGTTTGTCCATTTGGTGTTGTAAACCTTTCACTCTTTCGCCATTTTGCTCTTCTATTTTGAAACCAAACCTATAAAAATATTTCATTATGAGAAATATTCAATTTAGATAGATATAGTCACCCATGCATTTATAAATCTAAGCATATAGCGTGTTTTAGCTTTATCATAAATAATTGAGCAAATATGAATAATCCGCATAGCAACGCCATCAGTGAAATCATAGGATATAACAATAGGCATGACAAGACCGTTTTGTATGGAAATATTTCTTACTTGAACTCTTGCCTCTGTCAAGTTGATTCTCATGGCTAAGTCTTCTCTCATAAACACATCTGGGTAGTGGGTCTGGGCAAACGCCTTCTCTAATTCTTCAAGCTGAAATGGTAAGATTTCCTATCATGAAAAGACTAAATAAAGGCAAAATCTGGAAGTTACTGACTGCCTAGTTACATTTTGAGAGATTATCTGTTTCTCTGTTGAATTACCATTTATTTGCAAATGCTTTGAAATGAGTATTCCGACTCACATCCTTTTAACCTTGAAAATATGTTTTCAGATATCCTTCGGGTAAAAATAAGTTAAATGACACCATGTAAGCTTTTTCTCACGAAAAACAAATTCGTGACATTCGGCTTAAAATATCTTTGCTAAAAAGTCAATGGTATCGATAAATTAACATTATGGTTTGAATTGAATTTTAAAAATGTCACAAAGATTATAATTATCAGTCAATGTAAACCTGCAAATTGCCTGTCTTCCAGTAAATTTCTGCCTACAGATTCAATGATATTCTCAGTTCATTTTTTTCAATTCAAAAAAGGATATTTCATTTCGTGATTTGCAGTTGTTGAATATTTTACAATAATCGGCTTACTTAGTCCAGGAGTTTTGAAGTAGTTTAAGAGATCGAAGAAATATTAGCGGGAATATCTTGTCTAAAAAACTGCCAATCTCTAAAGGTGAAATTTATTCAATTCACCTTTCTTAAAATCTAATTTATAATAGGCCTATCATGCACCTTTTTTGAAAATGATTTCGATTAATTATAATTAATTATAACAATTTTAACTGTACACAAACTTATTCCAAAAATGTTGCCTAATTCAATACAAAACACAAAAGTATCAATGTCAATTAGTCTTTGTCATTAATTTTATTTCAAGGGGGTTTTTCGTTATAAATTAATTTGTCATGTAATTGTTTTTTCTTATCTAGTTGGTAAAGAGTCACCTTACTACCGGAAGTAAATTGGAGTTCAGCACAAGAACCTATATGAGTCATTACCTGTTGTAAAGTAAAAGTCGTCCGATTTCTTCTTTGTTTTCGTCTTGCAAATGAATCATCATTTATATCATTATGAAGTCCATATCCGCCATCTGTAAACAATAATGAATTGTATAAGTTATTTTAATAAAGCATCACAGAACAAGAATTCTTACACTGCTAAAAATGGATTAGAGTTCTAAAAGGCGCAATCAATAGCGATAGCATTCTGCACATAGCATAACCCATAACTAGAAATAGGAACAAACTGATAAAATATTATAGCAGAAAGGTGAATGTCAAATTTAATTAAATTCAGTACCAGATATTTTAACGTAGTTTACTATAATATTATACAATATTCAATATTAAGATATAAAGCATTGAGTCAGATAATAGTAATATTTAACAGACCAGAATCTACACCGGTTGGTCAAAACCACGCGTCACTAAAAAAAAAACAGGGGTACTTTTTGACTAAGCAGAATACATGTTTTTATTTTGAGATGACAACATAAATGCTATATTATATTATATTCGCTATAATGATTCTTATTAAAAAAATATTTCCACCCACACTATACAGCTTTATTCATTCATTCGTTTTCATTATACGCTATCATCTGGGGTCAATGATATTCCATTAGAACATGTCCTTCATTTCATTATTCTAATTCATAGATTTAACTCTATTATAAACAATAGCTCTTATTACTCTCTATTTACTTTTCTTTCTCATCCAGACGTTTATTCATTGTTTTCAAACAAAGCATTATAATTATCAAACTCTCTTGAGAGGTTCCAGTAGTCTGTGTTTTCCAGACAAAAAAAAAACATGAATTTAAGTAAAACTTAAACAATTTTGTTCACAATATAATGTTCTTTATATGTAGGTATTTGTGATACTGTGCAATGTAAATTAATTACAAATTACAAATATTCTATGACCACTACAATAAACACACAAACCAATAAATAAAATGAAAAAAAAAATTAATAAATTATCCTGTATTAAGATCAGATTTTTATATTTTGCTATCAAATGACTCAAATTTTCCGCTAATCTGTTTTATGCGTAAACAATTCTTTACAAACTGGTTGTCTTGTAAATCGAGACTTTTGTTCCTTGTCAATTTGTATAATTAATCCGTTTAGTTGTAAGACCAATTAATGGAGACTTTTCTTGTCAGTTTTAGCTTCCCATACTTTAATCTTATTAAGGTTTTTTTTCCAGCAGTTTGCTTGTCATTGTCATCAGTCAGATTTATGAGTGAAAAATCCTTATTCATAAAATCGTGTAAAAAAAATTAAAGGTTTTTTTTTCTATCGTGATTTATTCTAAAAGAGGTGTTTAAAATTAAAGGTAGATCATCCCCAATCAAACAGCCTGGTATATTTAAAATACACATAAAATTGTTTCAACCGAAAAATTAAATAAATGCATATGCATATTTCTAAAATTATTTATGATTTTTAATCAAGTTTCATTTTTTAAAATTGCTTGTAGATTAGGAAACCAATGCAGTGTTTGAAGAAGATAGCCAGGCAATGGTGTATAAACGTGAACAAGGATGGTCTAGCACACCAATCGTTCTCTCAGAAAGCATTAAAAAAGGAATCATTTTCTTGACATGTTATGTTAAAACATTTAATTTTTTGGAAGCAAAAGGAGGTTTTTGGTTTTTATATTTTAACATTGAGGTTATAGTTGAATGGGTTACTGGAATACAACGACGGATGTTGTCAAACTCAGATGTAGTTTCTCATGATAGTGCTTTGCGATTTGCTTTGCCTCTTTTAAACTTTTGGTTTGTCATATGATTTACTTTGTACCTTCTCCTATAATTTATACGTTATCATTTTAATCTGTTCTTTTATAGAGCCTATAGGCTACTAAGTGTAGTGGCATATATGACGATGAAACACTAGTAATAATATTTAAAGAAGTAAAGACTGTTCGAAAACGAATGTCTTAGCGAATCTGGTTTTACGATTCTTTCCAGTAATGATAATGATCAATTATAGACTTGGTATTTAATATAAATAGTAGCACCACAGTTAAACTATTATATAAACAATCTTAATATAAGAGTCACAGAAAAAAAACAATAATACCCCAAACAATCTGAATTAAACCTTGTTTGAAGTCAGCCTAGAAACGAACATATAATTAGTCCAATCACATATTTATTAAAGGTACCGATTTTATTACGTCTGATGCTTTTTAGCATAAGACAGTATCAAGATAGACCCTGTTTCACATTGACGTTTGGGCGACTTATAGGCTAAATTCGAAAATTAAAAAAATGATAACGTAGGCCTACATAGATGTATTTGTAAATGAAAATTGTTTACTATTTACTTACATGTTGGATGTGGTTGACAGAACTCCATGGCCAATGGCCTGGCTGCGGGATGTAAAGATGGTGGACAGTGAAAACAAAACATCTTTAGACCTCACCTGAAAAATAATCAGTTAATTAAATACTTAATCACAAGGACAATGCACACCTAATTCCCAAATAATTCCACGGCAATTTAAAGAAAAATAACTTTTTATCGAGATCTAAATATAAGCTAATTATCTGTTTATCTTTTTTTTTCTTGCATAGTTAAAAATTGGACATTCTGAGTAAACCTTCTTTAATTTAAGACTGCCTTTGAACAATCTAGATTCAGAGATTGTACGAAAATAAAATGGCGTCATCAATCTGGGTCATAATTTCATATTTGATTTAATCAAAATTTATACACTTATTGACATAACAGATATCTGTGACAAATATAACAATGAGGAATCTATTAAAATTGAAGGCCGCTTTCAACAGAGACGTTTTATCACCCAGAATCAGTCAAGCCTTTTCATCTTTTTTCTCGCTTCGTGATTTATTAATTATTTTTATTTCGAGTTGATGACTTTACTAATGTGGATAAGAGAACATTTATCCAGCAATAATATCAAATATTTAATATTTAATAAGAACACACTTTAATTTCACGCGTTAATCTCGTCATTACTGGCGTTTCCACACATTACCCACAATGCTGTAGTGTTAACGTCTGCTCTCTATTTCCGCTTGATGAAACAAATTTGATAAACGCGGGAAATCAGTAGTTAATTGAATTTGACGACCATTAGGTCTAACATTGTATAGCGCGAATCACAAGTCGAACACAATTATTGGTGTTAATTGGAGAGGTGTGAAGAGGCCTTTATGAAAACCACTAGTCGAATAATTCTTGTCTTGTATGGTATAATTGAGGTTTGATGACTCTATAGGAAATCAAGAAAGCGACATCAACTTAGTTTGTCTACTGGATAATAGAGTCATTCTCTGGAATTAGATAGACTCGTTTACACTAGTAATCGATCAGATCATCATCGAGTCATTTGCATGTGATTAGGCTAATTAAGTGGAATTTCCCTTCAAACAGGATTTGCTCTTGTGACTTTATTAGTGGGGACAAGAAAACTTGATTTGTGGTTCCTGATTAAATGATTTATGTGGTGCGACGTTGAATGCAGCTTACCCCCCTTGGAAATGATTAAACCCTTGAAAAATGGCAACGAGTCTTTGATTGAAAAAAAAGTAGTCTGATAGTAAAGTCATCACAGGGCAGACTTATGCTAAGAGATAGGCTAATGTCATTTAGGCCTAAAGCCAAATGCCTACATGCCTACTCATAAGTTCAAGTATTTCTGTAGGAATCAGACATGATATTACACACCCGTAAGGCATGTCCTTTGCAAATGATACTCTACAAGTTATGTTCTGCCGACAAAATTGACTGAATCGAGCAATGTTCAACCATGCTCAAATCAATTCTTAAACAGTGGGTCAAAATAGAACTTTCTCCAGAATAGATGAAAAATAGAAATAGTATAAAAAAAAATTAATTGAGATTGACCGAATAGAACCGCATGTAATCCTAACTGCTGTTACAATCAAATCATAAACAATTATCAAAATTAATATTAATATTTAGAAATAAAATAGTGTTATATTAATATATTAGACACCATGTATATCTGTCTTTAATATCATTATCGTCATTATCCTTTAATTGATTTACACATATTGAAATTAATATTCAAATTCGGTGTGAAACGTTCTACTGCTTTCAATCAACAGATGTTACTTCTATTCCATTATATAAATATTTCACTTTTATTTTGCTATCAATAATACCAATATTTGCATCCAAATGAAAAGAACAAAAGTATTCAAATTCATCATTAAAACATTTTTGTAAGAAATCTAATTTAATTTAGCTATATATTATGCAGGTATTGAAATTTCAAAGGGCACACACTGATCAGATCTCATCATAATCAGAAAATCAGTTACAAATGTATGAACATTATCAATTAATACCCCGAATTTAATATTATTTTACATTATCTTTTAATGACTTTACACCTTAATAAATTTGAACACATTTTATAAACACATGTTACCAAGCTTCAAAATTTCAAGAAAAGTGTTTAGTCAAATTGATATCATTGTGCACATGATATTTACATATTTATTAAGCATCAATTGAAATAGAATATGTCAGTTACTTAATTCACCTAAATTATGTTGCAAGATATGTCGCGAAATGACGAATTTGTCGTAATAATCAGTTTATGTCATCCTTTTTATACGATGTAAAATATAATTTAAAATCTCCCTTTCCAGCATGCTAACCGTTTGTTTCTTTGATGATGATGTAATTAGATGGTATTCTTAAAAAATTATGCGTATTCTGAAGAAAAATTATAGAAAATTAATGTGCCGTCATTATTATGAATAATTATGCAACCATTTAGAGAGTTCAGATTTTGTATTGACGCCGGCATTTGGCTAAAAAAACATTTTGAAAAGAACGACGGTTACATCCAGACCTAAAACTCTGAGAAAAGAAAAGAATATTTGTCGTTTGATTATCATTATTAGTCACTTTTTATAAATCAAGTGTTGAAAAAAATAAAAGAAACATATCTCTGATCTTCTTCCGTTGGAAATTCTCAAAAAAACGAAAAAAAAAAAACAACAATTTCCGCTCATGTGATCGCATAACAAATCATGAATATTTTCAGGATGTAAATTCCATGAATTATAAATACATAGCCTACATCCAATTTGACAACAACTTTACAGGCTTTTTGCATTCACCACATACTCTATAGAAAACCATCAATTTGTTTGACCTGCAAATATACGAAGTGAAGAAGACTTCTTACCTTTACACAAAATATTGTACTAATGTTCTTCAAGGCTGAATATAATGTACGGAATATGCTAACACAATGTAAGTAAGAATCCTGTTCAGATTTAGTGGAACATCAGTCAGGAATCGACTGTTTATGGTCTGTATGCTGCTATTATTATAATATACATTAAATACTGACAATAACACCTTACTAAATACTCATTTCCTAACATTTAATCATTAATAAACATAATTTAACTGACAGATTGTTTTACAGATTCTAAATCTAACCCAGATAATCGAGTCTACTAACACTGTCTAAAACTGTTTGTCGATATGTCTAAATAATCAAGGCTACTTTCAGGACTGCCTCCATTCGCTTGCGATTTGCTGTATTCCAGGAACCAATCAGCGTTCAATATATTTAAACTAAGGACCTGACAAACTGTTCAAGAGAAATTATCAATCTATTATGTTTCTCATAATATTGTGTGTTAATTGGGTGAGGTTAAAGTTCAGATGGAATGTCTTTTAGAACTCTGTTCTATTTACAGAATATCAGACGAGTAACTATCAATATATAAAATTATAATTAATTTATACTAATAGGTAGCCTACTGAAAGAGTCTGTTTTTTTTAAAAATATAATTCTACTAGGGTGAAGATTAAAAAGAAAGCACAGAAATTAAAATATTGTATTTTATCATAATCAAATGTCATTCAAAAAAAAAAAACCAACAAAATTAAAAAAAAAAAATATATTCACACCTTCCCCAGGTTTAGCATGAAATCAGTTCTGTTGACATATACACGAACCTCAAACTAATATTATAATACACTCACTATATTTCTCTAGCATTTAATTTATTTTTTGTGTGCTGATAAGCACTAATATTTAGTTAAATGTAACTATGTTAAATGTGTTAGCAAAAACAAGCTCGTATATTAAGTTGTTGAATCAATGAGCAATAGAGTTTCTCAGTTCTAGTAGACATGCCCAATCACAAACTAGCACAAGATTTGTGGGATGAATGAGCATATCCGAATATGCAAACGACATAGGCCTATACGACGACAATATTGTAGTACGGTGAGGTTTCGTGAAACTACAAAAACAGGATACTACAATGTACAGCTTTCAATATTCAATTAAATATGTTGCTATTGTATCACATCTAACGATAAATACAAAACAGAAAAAAAAGTTTGGCTCGGTATTTTAGTATGGTAGTCAAATTACAAATCAGGTTAGCAATCATTTTACCACTATAGAGCAGTTAATTATGGCCGGGTTGGTCGTGATATGACCAAAATCTATTTTGTGAGTAAAACAATGTATAGTTTTCGATACTTTCACCTGAACTGGTGAACGATCAATCTAATCGTCAGACTAAATCCGCTTATTTCTCTCCTTGAAGTCTCTCAGTCTGACAGTTTCATGTTAATAAAACGATAATTTATAGAATAAGACGATTAGACAATGAGAAAATAAAATAAATTGCCACTTGGGTTCTACTTGGTTATCTGTTACTTGTAATACCTCGACTCGTACCAAACAATGAGCCCGTCTCATCCCACCATGATTTCTCCTAAAGCGATCAGTCCAGGCTCAGCCAGGTCGTTTTAAAGATGTTGACGACAATTTGATGGTTTGTGATTTGTCTGCTTCCACTACGTTCAGGTCGATGGAGAAAATAAAAAGTACGTGTTAACACCAACATATTAAAAAAATGAAACGAATACGGTGTCCTTTCGGTAAGTAACCCTTCCAAGATATATCTTAAAGTAATTACATTCCTCAAAAAAGTTTGATGAGAGATGGACACCGGTTGTCCCACATTCCCTACTGAAAAGAATCCGCTGGACTTCATGCACCATGATCGTTACCAAAAAGAATAATACCCTTTACCTATGCAGATTTCAGTTTTTTGTGCATATGATAAATCTTAGAGCGTTTTACTATCCTAAAGCATTTAATTCTACCAAGAGTTATTTGTAAGATGAAACTTGATGCTGTGTCAATTAAAATTAAAAATTTCAGAATGGACATTAGCTACATAGCAATATATTGCTTGTCGGAAATCAGTATCTTGACTGAATTAAATAGTCTATTCATGCTGCCCCTTGTCAAGTTTAAACTATTACAGATACAGCAGTGCTTGGATATGTTTTCTATAATTTTTATAGCGGATCATAAAACAAGAGCCAAGTAAAAGCCGCGCACCGATTTGATTTTAGTTCCATGACCTATAATCCCTGTTGTTAGGGACATCTTCAAGAGGATACAAGGTTTGGCTAAATCATAAATTATGCACAAGTAATATTCAGCCGCGGTAATTGATGACAAAGTTTATAAGGCGGATTAATATGAGTTAATCGTCTTAACGATCGACCTGGGTCTTGTAAACGATTTAAGATCTCGTCAGAGGCTGCAAATAGAAGCCAATTTTCCCGAATCTTATTTCTAATAAGCGCAAATATTTCTGGCAATTCATCTTCAAGTATATTTAATACTTTGCCAACTTTCTTTTCACTGAGAAATTGATATTCAAACAAACTTGCTTGGCGTTGACTGGCTCATAAAGGAATAAAATTTGTTTACATCAAAGGAGGATAGGAGAACGAATGAGCTGAAATATTAACTGATAATACATCATCAAAACATCATCAAAATATACTATGTACATATTATAATATATAATTAAACAGAGAGATTGTATTATATTATAACAAATCGTTATGGTTGTGTAAAAGGATTGTTTAGAGGCTTTCTAAAAATATACTGGGGACAAAGATAGCGTTTACATGTTTTTGCACTAAGTTTTTGATAAGGTCACTAATCGCAAAATATACTTGAATCATAAAGATCTTCTCGATAAGTGACGTCATTCATCACTTCGTTTTAACGAAAATGCAGGCACAACCAACGACCCGCGATTTTCAAATTGAGAGACTTGAAAATCCGTAGTAATTGAGAAGAAAGGTAACCATAACATGGGCTGTTGACCTCATTCTTGAATTGACCACAATATCGTTAGACAATGTACGTTATTTAAATTCACAAAAGACCGAGAAAAGCAATTCATATGATTTAGAATGAATACTCCAACACTGACGCAATTTTACAACGGATATTATTTTGTTCGTATACACCGGAAAATTGTCTGTTGTAGCGTTGATTATCAAGACGCGCTTTTACTCAAACAACGGATTCATCGCTTGCTCAATTTTTTTTGTTATTTTTTTTTTTTTATTAATTCTAAATATAGTTGAATTGCCGCTTTTTTAATATAAAAAGAGTGTGGGATGCATACTTATTTAACCAATAGTCAATATTAAACACAGATATAAGCCGTAGGAATAATGTATTCTAAGACCTATTATACCTTTGATAATGTTTCAAAAATTAAACAATTTTAAACTGATGAGATTTAATTCACGTACTAACGCCTTCATTTTTAATCTGTCGCAGCTTTATGGTACTGAATTTTAAGACAGCATTAAACTTAGGCTTGAATTCTTAATTTTTTGCAAGATTTAAAAAGATATTTGTTGAGAATTAAAGGATTATCATGTGTTCATATAATAGTCAATTATATATTTAGATATGTGAATACAATGACCATTGTAATCGTGATTCATAACAGCTGATAGTTATTGAAAATAGTAGTCCAGATTCTATCCTCACGAATTTTCTATTCATCAAAACTACGAACACTTGTTTTTCAAAAATGAAAATAAACATTTCCATGTGAATAGAATGGGTTTGATATGACCGAAACAAATAAGATTTCAATGCTTCGGCGACATCAATTTAATAAAGTTATTGTAAATGTATGTTTTACAAATAATCGAACAGACGCGGACCTAAGTATAAACATAATAGCTTAAATAACCTCCTTTCAATAGATACGAAGCTGGCAATCAGACGATATGACTGATACTAAAAACATTTTCTAGGTATTACTCAGAGTGGTCTATGTACCTTAAATTATACGAAACTTAAGATTAAGTTAACGAGATGTAGATCGTTTTGAAAACTGTTCTCTCATCTCTGTACTTAGTCTACTTCAAACTATATAGTTTATATATTATGCAATTTAACTGATGTTGTGAATAAATGGATATACCGATTGGTGAAAAAAATGCACAAATAATAATTTATGGGAATCGTCATAACCAAACATGGAAAATCTGTGAAGGTAAATACTGAGCTTGAGGTTTAAATACTAGAGAATAATTAGTTATATTAATATTTGTATAATTACAATTGTTAATCCACCTTAATAATGTACACCAAGTTTAATTATCTCAAAGGACAACAAAAATAGGATTATCTGCCACTGGGAATACGAAATTAGCAGAGTTGAATCCTGTCTCTAAACATTGGTAGTATTTAACGTTAATATAGCTATAATGGGGTAATTGATGCTTGAATGTATTTCATCATGAACATTGTATTAATCCCTCTTTATTCAAAAGCCATCATGAAATCAAATGATCAACATGTAAATATCAAACAATAGTAGAATACACTTCAATGGAACTCGGTGTAATCTTCAGTAATTAGTTTTATCGTAATGAACCAGAACGACAACTCATTATGGACAGATTCTATTCTAGTATGTACACAACGCCAGAAATTTAGAAATGATTAAATTACAACTTCGGAACTTGCAAAAATATATTACAGTTTTAAGCAAATCATGGACAATAATTGAGAGCTACTAAAAGACCAAGACATAGAGAAACTTTGGTGCGCGCAACCTGCTCACACTAACCACATGCGCCTTTCGCCTTATCAGTCAAAAATGCACGGATTACAGTGTTCAAGAACAATAGAGGATGCATTTTTTTTACCTGTTGTTGTTACTATTTTGACGATAGGATATTGTACAGCGGGCAATATAGCATCTATGATTGCTGCCATCACTACATTACTGGATGTAGACCGACATGTTGACTCTAAATAATACTGCTGAAGCCAGTGAAGGCAGTGAGAGACTAGATGATTCGGTCTATACTGGATGCCGCCATCCAGTTAAGCCAACAACGCATGTACGATATGGCCTTTGCCTGCGAAAGTCTCAAACAAAGCACGTAGACATGGTAATTATTGGAAATAGAACAACAGAACCTTACCAAGCCTTGGCTTACTATCATAGCAATCATTTCTTGAAATTGAAATGAAAATCATAATAAATATAATGTTCCTAGACCTACTAAATTTCATAAACACAAAACAAATCTGTCTTCTTATTAGAGAAATAATATAACACACTAATAAGACCAGAAAAGATAAAAGAAGAGTCCGTCTAGAAATAATTATTGTTTTTTCTAGCTTCTATTCGAATTAACTGACTTTATCTCTAAAACCCTTAACGTCATATCCCATCACGTCAATGCGAGGCCAAAATCAAGACTCGCAGCAAATTGAATTAGGCCAATCAAGTGAAGCAAAGTGGCGCAGTGTTTCTGCACTTTATCAAAATTATTAGATTATTTGTTAGATCTACGATTAATAATTTATCTGTCATATTTGCTTCATATCTGTAATGGGGGCTACATCAAGCGTAATTTAATTTGAACATTTATCGTTATATTGAATTAACGACGGGTTCTAGTGTTGAGTGAAGAAATAAACAAAGGAAGGTGGATGATATTTAGTCTGTCTAGGTCTAGAATGTACTGCAATGTAGATGATATTGAATAAGAAATGGTTACTAGTATTTTTCTTCTGTTTTTAGCGATTATACAAACTTATAATATCATAGTATTCTCGCTGCTCAGTTTAATATATATACAACAAGGAGTTGTTCAAGAGATGTAGTGTACCAATGGAACTATTTTTAACAGGCCCGAAATATAAACCCAGGTCAGCCTGAACATTATTCCAATCAGATAATTTTGGTGGGAAGCAAGAACGACTAAAGAGTAAAAGATCACCAACAACCCTAGGGCCACAAGAATGTTTTCATTCTTTATTTATCAGTAGTCCCTTCCCTTTTTTATTGGTTCGAGACATTTCTAATGAAATATTCCTGTTATTCAAGAATAATATACGAAAATGAAGTCTTCAGTAATAAGCGGAAAGTTTAATGAAAAAAAACTGAAATTCTATGGTTTCCAGCCAAAAGACATTATTAAAAAAAACCAGGACAGCGTAGAACCAAGAATTTATCTTGTTATTTCTGCAACAAAAATATGTGCGAAGAAATTACCAATTGTAACTATATCTCTGCTAAATTATGAAAACTTTTTGGTCATATTTCATACAGTTTATATATTAATGTGAAAATGAAGCCAAACATTGAATGTTTTGAATAGTTTTCTATATGACCTGGACCTATTGGTCTGATCTCGAAGAAAAGAAATCGGGTTAAACTATTACAACCAGTTTGTCTGTATAAGTGGTAAAACATTTGATCTAGTAAGTGAATGTTATACTAGTACTTAAACTGGGTAGCCTACTGTCAATGATTCAAAATAGTGTCAACTAAAATGGAAATTTAAAATTAAGAAATACTCAGCATGTGGTAGTTGTTTGACAATTGTTTCTAGAAAATCTCAATTATACTTCTAATTTCACTGCTATAAATAAATTTATAGTTTGACAGAGACCAGCAGTGACTAAGTTGGAAATTGTCAGAAAGAAAATCGACCACAGTGTTTCCTACCGGGATTATTCGATTAGGAATGATAAAAATTTGATTAACAAGCCGCATGGGGCAGGCATTTGAATAATGCATTTGGAATACACTGCAATGTTTATTCAAAGTTCAGACACATTTCTAGAATAGGCCAAATTGTGTTTTTTTAAATGTCAACCTTTATATAATGCGTATATAGGCTGGATATCGAAGGCACTGATAGACATTTCTGATAACTGCCTGGCTTAATTTCATATCATCTTTATTGTATCAAAACACTGATTTTACATTGTTTGATATAAAGATATTTGGTTTTATATTACTCAGAAAAAAAAACCATACAGATTTCAACAAAGCAAATAATTTTTTATCATTTACACTGAGAGTTCATAGGCCCTTACATTTACACAGGAGAAACAAAAGGAAACAAGTTAAGATATAAATCCACCAATTAATTCAGATAGCAGAATGATAAAAAAAGCATACTTCCTTTGGTGTAGCCTATGTTTGATTTGAGTTGGTGCATTTTGACACGCATTTAAGAAATTGAAATTTCTTGGAAATGAATTAGCGAGGTTTCAATTAGTGTACAACACAGACTATTTATTGACAACGTCGAACGTCGTATTTTTTAGTCTAAAAAGTGATGATGGTTGAAATTAAGATCAATCGTTTGGTTTAGTATTATAACAAAAACAAGCCTTTAAAGTCATGACGGCTCAAATTGTCTCGATATCGTACCATAAGGAAGAAATTAAACCAACTTCCAACGACACATCATTTGAAAGTTAGATAGACATCATTTAAAGTGGATGAATTTTGAAAATTTACAGAACAGAATATAAATTGTAATGTCATACCCAAGTTAAAAAAGCAGATCCAGTTTGTTCAATTGAAATATTGTTAAGTACATTAAATATTGAAATGGTATTAATTTCACTAAAGGGGGATAATTGCTATCAAAAGTTTATCTTTGTTGCCTTTTATTTTACTGGAATGTTTATGAAAAGATTTAGTTCAATTATTTAAACTTTTAATATTCTATATACATTCTTGATTTACTGTTGACCCGTGACATAATCTCTTTAATCAGAAACTTTAATCACTCTTCATTTTAAAAGTTCAATATGGTGATGAATTCTAAAGATAATCTTAATTATAAAATAATAAAAATTTCATTTGTATTGAATATCAACAGTCTGGATGATCGAGTGTTATCTGATTTAATAAATAATGAATTGAAACCAATTCCACGATATGGCAAAAATTAATTTCTTCACCTTTTATCTGATAATAGAATATAATTGCTCATATTTTATGAAAAGTATAGAAACTGTATTAAAATGATGAAAAAGAGAAGTTAACGCCCTCATTTCATAGTTCACTATCTTTGATTATTCTCTCTCATGTCTCGTGAAATTACAAATGTGTAGCAATCCTCCTGGGAAGTGACGTATCTTTTGAAGATAATAATTAAATATGGCCTATAATATGATTACTCGTGAAAAATTAATAAAACCATTTCTAATTGTTCTTTCATATTGACGGGCCATTTACACGTTCACTGATTTCAGTAACATTGTTATCGGGTGTCTTAGATTTTAACGTCCAGTTGTCGCTTGTGCTTTTCAGTATAGCCAACAGAATTTGCCTATACTACGAGCGCAAGTTACTACCTAACTTATTTCCGGTTGAGATCCACCCATTCTCTTTCGTTGTTATTGCCCTATATTGTAGAGCACATAGACCAAAGGTGTTTAAGTGCCATCAGCCCAGAACTGAAAAGGTTAGAATTCTTTTTAATTGACCCACTTCTCAACTGCCAGACCGGAAATGACGTCCATGGATCATTTTTCAATTTTGGGTCAGGTCAATAGGCATGTGTGGTATTAATTCATAACGGTTTCGCTCTGCAGCATCAAATGCAATTATATATATATATATATACAAACTTTTTGTAAGCGATAACGCTGTGCTATTGATGACAGTTACATTTAAAACGATTGTCAAGAGAATTTCTAAACATTTTTTTGTACCTAGGACACTGATTGTATAGGTTTCCTGCATTTCCACTAAAAATACACGTTTTATGACGTCACTTACGCCAACTTTGTAGCCTTCTGTGATAGTGGAGTCATAAAAAGGCTTGTCTAGCTTTTTTTGTACTAAAAGTATAAAACATTCATTCGATTTTCATTTTGAAATAGATTACTACATAATATAGCTACTTATTCTAAAATTCTAGGCTAGATTTATCAGACCAAATTAATCTAAATCACGTGATAAAGAAAACGCCACCTACCTCTTATCCTAAATTATTGATAGATATCTATTCGAGAGCAAAACCTTCAAATGGTGTCTATGATAGCTGTTTCGATCTGACAATAGTGGTTTGGAAGGCGAGGATGATGGTTCGTTTGTGGAGAGCCTCCATTACACAAGTGAATATCAAAGTTCATAGAATTCAATTAGCGATTGTTTGATTTGATGTAGTTGTCTGCAATTAGATTAAACTGGAGAAATGCTAGTCGACTAAATTGGGTTAGACGATTCGATTCGTTTATCGGAATTAACAAGGGACAATTCTCGCTGGCCAAACCTCGCTGCTCAAGTCCCGTGATATTTCCAACTACAAACAGTCTAACGTTTCAGACTAACTGAATAATACACTTTGCTATCTTTATACCAATTATACCGCTCTTAATACGATTTGCATTCTTTGCATTTAATAAATTAGGCTTTAAATTGACGTGTAAAGCACTTCTCAAGGGATATACTAGTCAAACTTAGGGTGACACCTAGTGGCTTATCGCCCCACACCATGAATTATTATCTCATTACATTTTACTTTACTTCTATTAGATTAACTTGAAGCTTTCAAACAAAACAGCCATGACTAATAGAGAATCACATTTCAAACTATTTCCTATTATTATCATTCGGAAGGAATTTCGTTAGAAAATTCGAATCGTGTAATATAGTTATTATTTTATATTTGATTTGATATATCAGCTTGGTTGGGTTATATCAAAATCTGTCTTTTCTGATTAATCAACAAAAACAAATTCTTGAATTTATTGACGTTTAATTTATAATATGCACATTATATTTCTTCATAGATTTAAAATACAAGATTTAATCCATTCCTTACCAAATATCGCATACTATCAAAGCCCATGGATAACTCTTATCTTATTCGGAGTCGCGCTGGGCTACGGTGTCATCTTAAGGGCAACCCATCAGAGTCAAGGATAATCTAATATCAGATTTGAAGTGGACAACAGTATCAAAGTCAAAGATCATCTAATATCAGAGTCAATGTGGACAACAGTATCAAAGTCAAAGATCATCTAATATCAGAGAGAATGTGGACAACAGTATCAAAGTCAAAGATCATCTGATATCAGAGTCAATGTGGACAACAGTATCAAATTCAAAGATCATTTAATATCCGAGTCAATGTGGACAACAGTATCAAAGTCAAAGATCATCTAATATCAGCGCCAAAATAATGTATTTATTGGTTATATCTAATTAAATTATACATATCTATGAAACACCTTTGTAGTGTTAACGAAATGGCTGACCAGTTCTACTTACCTCCCTTACGCTCAACCTAATATCAGAGTCAAGGATAACTTAACATCAAAGTCAAGAATCAGACTGAAGTCCACAGCAGTATCAATGTCAAGGATCGTCTTATATCAAGATTCTTAAGAATATCAACGATTCTCAAGAATACCAAGATTCAAGATTCTTAAGAATATCAAGATTCTTAAGAATATCAAGATTCTCAAGAATACCAAGATTCAAGATTCTTAAGAATATCAAGATTCATAAGAAAATCAAGATTCACAAGAAAACAAGGAATTCGAGATTCAAGTGAAAAACAAGATTCACACGAAATTCGAGATATCAAGATGGCCTCAAACTACTCAAAGAAAACTATTGGTGACCATGAAACTGGTAAAGGAGCCACATCAAAAGAAAATATTGGTACAGATAAAACCGGTATTAGTAGACATTATGTACAAATTAGTAGAAAAGCAAAGAAATTTCAGTATAAACTTCAATCTCTCCTAGCAGATCAAGCTGATGTAGAAACTTTGAAATCAACAAGAAAAGAATATGATGAAATTTCTGAGGATTTCTTTACAGCATTTTCAGAATTAGAACAAATACTGTCAGATACTGATGAACTCAAAGGTTTAAGAGCAGCTTATGAGGAGTTTGAGGTAAACGAAGCCAATCTATTGTTTGCCGTGAACAAACAAATATGTGAGCTGAATGATGATGATATCCAGTCAGTGAGCTCAAGACAGAGTTTTTCTTCCTCGAGATCTTATTTCAACATTACCTCAACAAAGAAGTATTCATCTGGAGAAAAGCACAGTAAACTGGTTGATGGAGACAAAAAAGAATCCAAATTAGAAAGAATTCAGTCTTACATAGACGGTCAAGAACCACTGAATGAAAACTCAAATCTTGACCCAAATGCTCCAGCCTTCAGTTTGCCCAGTACATCACAAGAACCTGTTGATTCTCCCACTAATCCATCCAATACGTCAAATAATGATAATCTTCTAAAAATGATGGAACTTATGGTATCTCAACACCAACATGAAGCCTTACCCAAGATTGAACCAGAAGTATTTGATGGAGATGGAATAGATTTTATTATATGGAAGAAATCATTTGAAACTTTCATTGAAACCAGAACTGAAAATCCATCGGAAAGATTGTTCTATTTGAATAAATACTTACGTGGTAATGCCAAAGAATCTGTTGCTGGATTGCTGACATTAAATTCCAATGAAGCCTATCAGAAAGCCAAAGATACCCTAACAAATAGATATGGTACAGAAAGAAGCTCGCATCGCCTGCAACCCCATTACCTCCTATAAAGCAAGAAAAGGCATGGAATCAACTTTTGTCAAAAAGACTGATAAGAAACGTCATCAAAGATCAACACTTTCAACTAATGTTGATACACCTGAAACAAAGAAAAGAGATGAATTGATATGCAAATACTGCCAGGGAAACCATGACATGGATACCTGTGACAAGTTCCTGAAAATGAAATTAGAAGAAAGAAGGGAGTTTGTGAAGAAGAAAGGGCTTTGTAATGGTTGTTTCAAACATGGACACAGAAGAAATAACTGCAAAGAGAAGAAAACATGTAAGACCTGCACTAGATTTCATCCAACATCCTTCCATGATGAAGACTTCATCAAAAGAATTGAAAAGAAGAAAGATGAATCCAAGAAGAATGAAGTAGTTGCTAATAGTTTAGAAATAGGATATTCATCTCATAGTCTAATAATTCCAGCATGGCTTTATTCCCAAGATAATGTAGAACATAAGAAGCTTTGTTACGTAATTGTTGACGACCAATCTGATGTGACCTTCATTGAAACTAAAACAGCAAAGGATTTAAATTTCAATGGGTCAGAGATCGAGCTTAACTTGACAACTATGTTGAACTCCACAACCATACCAAGCCAAAGAATAACTGGTTTAATGTTGAAAGGTTATAACCAAGATGAAGAAATCCCTCTATCTTCAGTATATACAAGGGATAAGATTCCTGCAAGTAGATCGCAGATACCTCGTCAAGAAACAGCCACAAAATATCCTCATCTAAGACGTATAGCTCACAAATTAATGCCATATTCAGAAGATATAGGAATATCTGTTCTAGTTGGAAGAAACTGCCTCAAAGCTATGAAGCCCAAAGAGATTATTTCTGGAACTACAGATGATGAACCTTATGCAGTCAGGACTAAACTGGGCTGGGGAATAATAAGTAGTACCCCTACTGAAGAATCAACAGAGCACTACTCAAATCATATCATTACCGGAGAAACAACTGTTGGAAATGAAATAAGACAAAGTTTTTTCGCATTGAAGACTCAAGTCAAACCAGTAATAAACCCATGTCAACTAAACAAGATGTTGGAACAAGATTTTAGTGAAACCAAGCAAGATATTAGTTACTCACAAGATGACAAGAAGTTTATGAAGATATTAGAAGAGGGAATTCATAGAACATCCAATGGGAATTATGAAATGCCTCTGCCCTTCAAGAATCCAAATATTCAGCTTCCAAATAATAGGAAAATGGTATTACATAGAACCAAGTCTCTTCAAAAGAAACTGTGGAACAACCCAAGATATAGGATGGACTATGAGACCTTTATGAATAAGAATCTCAACCAAGGGTTTGCTGAACCAGTTCCTTCAGATGAATTGTCACTCAACAATGGTACGATCCATAGATGGGGTAATCGTAATCTGTAATTGTAATTAGCTGTAATTGATTACATCTTTTCATGTAATTGCATGTAATCTGTAATCATAACATGTTTTGATTACAAGTAATCGTAATTGTAATCGATTACATTAATTTCAGCCTGTAATTATGATTACATTTAGATTACTTTATGATTACTTCTATGATCCCCAATCTTTCAAATTGTATGTATGTGGAAATTCAAATTGTATGTATGTGGAATGGAAATACATACTTGACACTACAGTTATGTTACCTTTTATCTATTTTACTTCCAAAAGTATGAAGTTTAGTATTAGGCTTACAAACATTAAGGCTTATGTGGGTTGAATAAGAATTAACAAAGATTTTCTATAACTTGTCATTCTGTTCTGTCATGTATTAAGTTTTCCTAGGGAAATATGCAACTTAATTGTTCCTAATAATTGGTTTATAATCCTGACAAACTTGATTTCAATAGAAGATTAAATTATCATGGAATGTGCTGATTGTACATCTAATGAAGAAAAAGAAGTAAGATCAGTTATACTTAGCTCTGCCTCATATCACCAGACAGAAGACCCTCATGTTCCATGTACCTCACCACCAGCAAAATCTTTGAAAACAGATGATTTTTTTGGATACATGACAATGCCAAATACAGTCATTAGTTCAACATCTGCTAGTGAAAATGAAGTGAACGATTACTTATTACAGCCATGTATTGATATGGATAGCAATCCCTTGCAGTATTGGAATAGCCAGAAAAATAATTATCCGATTTTATCCAATATGGCCTGCAAGTTCCTTTGTATTCAAGCTTCGTCAGCACCAGTTGAAAGGCTATTTAGTATCGTTGGCAAAATTTTTAGACCAGAACGATGTAGATTGAGTGATACCACATTTGAAAATTTAATGAACATTAAATGCAATTCGAAACAATTACCAAAATAGAAAATCTTGTTATTTGTTATATATTTGTTATATTAATATTGTTATTTTTTGTTGTATACCTTGAATTTTAGTTTAATTTAAATAAAAAGAAGATTTAATTTTGTCTGTCTGCAAAGTAATCTATAATCGTAATCAATTACATTCAAAGTAATCTGTAATTTAATCAATTACATTTGAAAATATGTGTAATTGTAATTGTAATTGTAATCTAAAAATTGAAAGTAATCTGTAATCGTAATCGATTACATTGAATGTAATTGGCCCCATCTCTGGTACGATCTGGTACATACCTCACCATGGTATCTACAACGAGAAGAAACCTGGTAAAATACGAATTGTTTATGATTGCAGTGCGCAGTATATGGGAACAAGTCTCAACCAACAATTACACACAGGCTTAGATCTGACATCCAGCCTCCTAGGTGTCTTATGCAGGTTTCGCAAAGAAGAAATAGCCTTTATGTGTGACATAGAGGGAATGTTTAACCAAGTTGGTGTTGATCCAGAGCATAGAAACTTTTTAAGATTCCTGTGGTGGAAGAATGGAGATTATGACAAACCACCATCAGAATATAGAATGACGACCCATTTATTTGGTGCCACCTCATCACCGGATTGTGCCAACTATGCCCTGAAAACAACAGCCAACCAGTTTCAAGATGAATTTGGAATTGAAGCATCAAATTTTGTACGCCAAGACTTTTATGTTGATGATGGACTGAAATCTGTCCCTACAACTGAAGAGGCAATTCAGCTTATCAAGAATACTACATCCTTATGTGCTAAGGGTGGTTTCCACTTGCATAAATTTGTAGCCAACAGCCAAGAAGTTATTGATAGCATACCTCCTTCTGAGATAGCTAATGAAACCAAGAGCCTGGAATTGACTAAAGACTACACTACCATTGAACGAGCATTAGGCGTTTACTGGTGTATAGAGTCAGACAGTTTCCAGTTTAAAATAGAATTAAGAGACAAACCACTAACCAGAAGAGGAATCTTGTCTACAATATGCTCTATCTTTGATCCACTTGGCATAGTCGCACCCGTTCTCCTAAAAGGAAAATGTATCTTACAAGAACTCTGTCGAGATGGTGCTCAATGGGATGACATTGTTCCTGACAACCTGAAAATGAGGTGGGAAAAGTGGAGAAACAGCTTGCACACACTTGAAAAGCTAAATATCAAAAGATGTTACAAGCCGTCAAACTTTGGTGAAATCAAGAAGATTGAACTACATAGCTTCTCAGATGCCAGCCAAACTGGATACGGACAATGTAGTTATATAAGATATATAAACCAATATGGAGATGTCCATTGCAGCTTGGTGTTAGCAAAATCCCGTGTTACGCCTATCAAGTCTGTCTCCATTCCAAGATTAGAACTGTCAGCAGCATTGGTATCAGCTAAAGTCAGCAAACTGTTGATAAAAGAGCTGGATTATCAGCAGAATATAAAACCAGTATTATGGACAGATAGTAAAGTCACCCTTGGATATATTGCAAATGACACAAGAAAATTTCATATTTTTGTTGCAAATAGAGTTCAACAAATCAGAGATATTTCGGATCCAAACCAATGGTATTATGTAAAGACAGCAGACAATCCAGCTGATGATGCCTCTCGAGGGCTAAATGCAGAAGATTTAGTGAGTAATAACAGATGGTGGAACGGACCAAGATTTTTATGGGAGAAAGACTTCTCTGTTAGCCAATCTTCAATAGAATTTCCATTATCAACTGATGATCCTGAAATAAAGAAATGTGCTGTTACATCATTTACCAGTATCAACAATAAGTCTGCATCACTAATAGAAAGACTTCAAAGATTTTCATCATGGTCCAAGATGAAGAAAGTTATAGCTCTTTGTCTGAGATACAAATCGATTCTTCAAGGAAGCCAAACATCTTTAATCACCACACCTCTTTCTGTATATGAAATTGAACAAGCTGAAAAGGTTATAATCAAGAAACTACAAGAAGAGCATTTTGAGAAGGATCTATCTCACCTTAATGAAAACAAGACTGTGTCGAGGACCAGCAACTTACATAAGTTAGATCCCTTCCTAGATGAAAAGGATAACTTGTTAAAAGTTGGTGGAAGAATCAGAAGAGGTGACTTCCCCTCTGAGATCTGCTTTCCAGTTATCATACCCAAAAGAAATCCTGTAACAGCCAGTATAATACAACACTATCATGATAAAATACATCATCAGGGTAGAGGAATAACATTGAATGAAATAAGAGCATCTGGATTATGGATAATTAATGGAGCCTCAGAAGTAGGCTACATAATATCAAGATGCTTTCAGTGTAAAAAGACTAGAAGTCGGCCACAAGATCAGAAGATGTCTAATCTGCCCGAAGACAGATTATCTCCATCACCTCCATTCACTTATAGTGGAGTAGATTGTTTTGGCCCATTTTACATAAAAGAGGGAAGAAAGAATGTAAAGCGGTATAGTGTCATTTTCACATGTATGGCATCAAGAGCTGTCCACCTGGAAAGTCTCAACACTATGGACGCAAACTCCTTCATCAATGCCTATAGGAGATTTGTTGGTAGACGAGGTCCAGTTCGGCAGCTACGCTCAGACAGAGGTACCAACTTCATAGGAGCGAAGAATGAGTTAGCTGCTGCTTTTAATGAACAAGTATACCATAAGCTACAAGATGACAACTGTGACTGGTTGCCCTTAAAGACAAATTTCCCAGAATCAAGCCACATGGGTGGTGCTTGGGAGCGCCTTATCAGGTCAGTGAGAAATATTTTGAATCACTTACTTGAGCATCATGGTCCTCAGCTAGATGATGAGTCATTTCGCACATTTCTGTCAGAAGCAGAGAGCATTATTAATTGTCGCCCTTTATCTGTTGATAACCTAAATGACCCTGATAGCCTGAATCCCTTAACCCCTAATCACTTGCTTACCTCCAAATCGAAGCTGGTGATGCCGCCTCCAGGTATCTTTCAGGGTGCTGATATGTATACAAGACGAAGATGGCGAAGAGTTCAGCATATATCGAATGAGTTCTGGCAGAGATGGCGTAAAGAGTTTTTACATAATCTGCAGACTCGACAAAAATGGTCACATCCAAAGCGAAATTTAGAGTTCTTGTTAAAAATGAAGATTTTCCCAGAAATCATTGGAGCCTGGCTAGAGTTGCTGATACTTACCAAGGTGATGATGGTCTTGTTCGAAAGGTTAAGCTGATCATTGGCACCAAAGATTTAGATAAAACTGGTAGACGTATTAAAGATATCAAATATTTGGAGCGACCCATCCACAAACTGGTCCTTTTAGTTCCTCGAGAAGTATAGTTGAAGACCGGGAATCCCCTCCGAGGAGCCTTACATTGGAACCCTTCCAGGATCCTTTCAAGTTTAGTGAGAAAGAATATTGTAATGTATTTCACCTAATTTATATTTGTGATTTACTATAAATCTTCAACGTGTTGAAAATGTGATCCTATGGCCTTTTAAAATGCTCAGTGTTTAGAGCATAAGTGAAGCCTTGTGCAAAGTTCTGGCTTTATATATTCGAGATCATAATTTTGGATTTTGGATCGTTATTCTAGTCAACATTAATGTGAACTTTTACACTCAAGGAACACTTCAAGACTTTGTATTTTGTTTCTTATTTAATAGTTCAACTCATTGTTCATTTTGTTATAATTTTTGGAGTAAATCTCTTACTAGATTTAGAGGAGCCATGTAACTGCGGTCTGTCGCTTATGCAGTTAGTGGTATAAGTTATAATTTTAGAGTGCAATTTGGACTGCCGGACTTCCTGTATATGACGTCATAGAAAATTCTACGTCAATTGGAAACAACGGTTTGTTTTGATCACTAATACATCAGAAATTTGGAATAAGTTTTTACGAGTTTTCGAGTTTTTATTAGTTTTTTGAAGAGGAATTATGAATTTTGTTACTTTCAAGAGTGCTGATAGATTTGTAAGTTAAGTTTGACGAATTTGAAGAATGCATTTGTAACTTTTTGTTGAACTAAAGAAATTTTCAAAGAATCTCCTTTTTTAGGCCTGAAATTCGATGACTCCGTAAACAACGTTTCCCTTATAAGTTGCCCATAACAGCCCAGCTGTTACAGCAGTCAAGATGTACAACTGTATCAAGGCCAAGGAGCGTCTTATATAAGGATAATCTAATATCAGATTTGAAGTGGACAACAGTATCAAAGTCAAAGATCATCTAATATCAGAGTCAATGTGGACAACAGTATCAAAGTCAAAGATCATCTAATATCAGAGAGAATGTGGACAACAGTATCAAAGTCAAAGATCATCTGATATCAGAGTCAATGTGGACAACAGTATCAAATTCAAAGATCATTTAATATCCGAGTCAAGGTGGACAACAATATCAAAGTCAAAGATCTCCTATATCAGAGTCAAGGAGGATACAAGTATTAAAGTAAAGGACCATCTAATATCAGAGTCAAGGTGGACATTAATATCAAAGTCAATGATCATCTTATATCAGAGTCAATTTGGACAACAGTATCAAAGAAAAAGATCATCTTATATCAGAGTCAATTTGGACAACAATATCAAAGAAAAAGATCATCTAATATCAGAGTCAAGGTGGATAACAGTATCGAACTCAAAGATCTAATATCAGAGTCAAGGTGGGCAACAATATCAAAGTCAATGATCGTCTAATATCAGAGCCAAGATGGACCACAGTATCAAAGTCAAGGATTACTAAATATCAGAGTCAATGTGGAAAACAGTATCATTGTCAGACGTCAGCCCGACTGTATTCCTTGCGAAACAGAAGCACTTTCTATTAGTAGCCGTGGCAACTACACACTTTAGCCCGTATATCATTCAGTCACATACTACAACTTGTGTTTTGACCGATAGTAAACCGTGTGTACGACCATTCGAAATATTGTGTCGTGGAGAATTCTCGGTAAGCCCAAGGATCTCAAAGTTTCTCTCATCTGTTACCCGTTATCAGGCGCAAGTTCGTCATCTAGCAGGTTCCTTTCACATCCCCCCCCCCCCGACTTTTCAAGCTGCAATGCTGCAGATTGCATTTCGCCATTGTGTGAAATCTGTACCTTCATAAGATGTACCCAAGTCATCCATCGAAGAGATTAATAACGGATCTGTAAATCTCCTGTATACTAACCGTGCTGCCTGGAAAGAAATACAGAATGAGTGTCCCGACATTCGCCGTGTTCCTGCGCATCTGATACAAGGTACCAAGCCTTCAAAGAAATTGACTCAGAATAAATACGTCAAATGTGGCCACAATAGCCAAGGACGGTCTCGTCGTCAAGCTTAATAATACAACTCTTGAACCTCCCCGTGATTGCATCATCATACATCGCAGTTTCGTAGATGTTTTACTCACTTTTCGACATCTTCAGCTAGACCACCCAACCAGTCATCAATTAAACTTAGTCGTACGTCGCCATATTTTCGCGCTGGACTTAAACAAGCTGATAAGTAACGTTACCAACACATTTCACCAATGCGCATCACTGTGTCCATCTCCCCATACAGTTATTGAGCAATCCTCTACAACATCACCAGACAAAGTTGGAGTATCATTTGCTGCAGACATTATAAAACGTGAACGTCAACTGATTTTGATTGTAAACGAATGTGTAACCTCCTTTACAGTCGCAACACTCATTGAAAACGAAACTGCAGTGTGTATTCGAGAACATTTGTTTAAGTTATGTTTGGAGCAACGCCCACTAGAGGGCCCAATTGCAGTAATCCGTACGGATCCAGCCCCTGCTTTTAAAACGCAAGCCAATGATAAACTTTTGACTCATATCGACTTGACATTGAAATAGGCCTGCGTACACTCAAGAATCGCTTGTCTAGAAAATCCCTTGAGATAATTTATCGATCATTTATCTTACCTCTTTTTGACTTCGGTGATATAGTGTGGGACAACTGTTCCGATACGGATGCTGAACGTCTTGAAGCTCTCCAGCGAGATGCTCTGAGAACGATCTCGGGGCTCCCACGGGGTACGTCACACCACATCTTGTATAACGAAACCGGCTTCCAATCTCTCAAGATCAGACGTCAACACCACTAACTAACACTCTTTTACAAGATGATTCATCACCTCGCACCGCCATACTTGAATATCCTTGTCCCAAGATCAATAGGCGAATCTCACGCCTACAATGTTCGACGTCAAAATCAATTGAGAAATCTATATGCAAAAAGTAATCTTTATCAAGAATCTTTCCTCCCTTCGTCCATCAATGCCTGGAATAATCTCCCAAAATCCATACAGTCAGCGACCTCAGTTAGCATGTTTAAACAAAAGCTTAAAGAGTCCATCATCAGACCTCCCAATCACTTCTTCCATGGGGATCGATTTTTTCACAAATAATTCATTGTAGACTGCGGAACGGCATGAGCGAACTAAATTTCCACAAATTCACTCGTCACATATCAGATGACCCCTTGTTGTGCATGTCATCATCCGCTGGAAAACGCAGATCATTATCTACTTTACTGTCCACTTTACCAACGTGAAAGACAAAAAACACTCCTTAAACTTCCTTCAAACTATCTGGACCCAAATCTACTATTGAATGGCTCACCGTTTCTTAGTTGTGAAGAAAACGAGGGGATCTTGGATAAGGTCCATGAATATATCCGATTGACTCGTCGATTTGTCCACTCCTAGACGTGTGCGTGTAAATCACGAAACGCATTTACTTATTTACCTAACTACCTTATACACCTATTAACTTTTATGCCCTTAGTGTTATGAGCCTCTTTTCTTAAAATGTTTCCCAATTCACACTTATCTTGATACTCATAGTATCGCCAACTTGTCGTAATGCCAACTCACAATGGTGAATACAGTACCTTCACTTACCCCTGCATTAGAGTGAAATTACCATTTTATGCTGATATTCATAGAGTAAAAATTCCAATTTGTTGCTTACAGTATTACAATCTACTTGCAATGCTCACTGGGTTATGAAGTAACTTCGCCTATGGTGTCACCCACTTACCCCTTCGCCTATGGTGTCACCCACTTAACCCTTCGCCTATGGTGTCACCCACTTACCCCTTCGTCCATGGTGTTACATGCTTACCGTGCTCTTAGACTGTTACTGTTACCTGATCAATCTGCTATAAACTTACCTTGGCGTCCTTGAGGTTACTAAAATTTTATTGTCATGCACGAAATGTAAACGAGGATATTGTTGCCCACAGTGCTATAAATTCTCTTTAATACCCATAGCGCTACCCATCCTATCCTGCCTTTGTTATACACTCATATACTTGTCTAAGCTATCATTAGAAAATTGTACATTTTTGACTTCACCTTTCTAAGGAAACAGCGAAATTAGTTACTGTGTGACTAGGTTTCAAACATTTCACTTTATGTTCTTTGCATGAGCATAGCATCCGGTCGATCGGGCGACCTGGCTGGAACTTTGGCGGCCATTGAGGTGATCGATGAGCACTCATTTGCTATATATTTAATGTTTGTAAATATATATATATATTTACAAACATTAAATATAGAAACAGAAGACAGTAGATGTAGAAAGTTGGGATAGGAATAATAGAAATTTAGCAAATGAGTATGTCTTGTTTAGTGGTAACGGATTAATATAAGCTGCGGCTTGTTTCTGAAACCAACTTTAATTAATGTATATGTTCATTTTAATTATGAAATTATGAAAATAAATATTGTTTAAACTAAATAGGACGACCGAAAAAATATTAACAAAAACCCTGTAGCTGAAAAAGCAATTAAGGAACTCCTTGCCGAAATACTTCATCAACAACCAACTGGTGGACCGACCACATCTAACCTAACCATTTCCATAGCCCGTTTGAACACGATCTTGCGGCATGTCTGCTAGGGAATTATGGACCCAAAGAGATCAGTTTAAATCCTTCCAATTACCTACAGATGACTCCTCTCTGATCGCGCACAAAGACTTTAGTCGAAAGGAAAAACTCTAGTTTACCTACATAGTGATTCCAGTAAATTATGTGCTTGCAACCGTTACCTTGTCTCTGAAATCGATGGCCCATGTTGTAACATTCGAAAATCGGTTGGCCACCAACTACGCAAAACTGCATATCGTGTGAAACGTAATGAGTGTTATAAGATACAGCCAACTTCTTGTATTACCTGATTATTCTTCATCGGACGACGACGAGCCTCTTCCTCACACTGACTCTCCAAGTGTACCTGCACATCCTGTGACACCTGACGCACTGTACATCAGGACCAGTTTGAGCCCGAAAATGTTACTAAAAGTACTAGGCCTTTACGAAATCGAAAAATTCCCAAAATACTTGATGATTATGAACTGAACTTCAAACAAACTGCAGAAAGTCTTATGTCAATTTACTTTTGTTTTGTTTCATTTTAAGAGATCGTAGGGGAGGAGAAAAAAAGAGGTTGCGCCAGAATAATGAATTTATTGGTTATATATATCTAATTCACCGATAGCACCGTAGATATCCTTTATACATATCTATGGCTCACCAGTTCTACATACCTCCCTTACGCTCTCTTCCTGTTATGTAACCTTGACCGATAGCCATACTGTATTGCGTTTGTTTCTCAAAATAATATACAATTCCACCTTACTTGAGAATTGAATACGTTCCAAGCCTGTCCGTCCTTCATCCCAACTGGCGGAGAGTTAATGTGAGTTACAGTATCAAAGTCAAAGATTACCTAATATCAAAGTCAGGGTTTACTATGTAAAGTCAAAGATAGCAGTAACAAAGCCAAGTCCTTCTGAACTACGGTATCATATTTAAGGATCAACTAATATCGGAGTCTACATGAACCACTGTATCAGATTCAAAAATCATCTAAAATTAACAAAGTGGATCGAGGCGACAACGGCCATGTCCTCTATTCTTTCCATCATAGTCTTAAATCAGGTGCTGCTTCAACAAGGTTTTTAATTCAAGGATCATCAACTATCAAGAGAGACTGCATTATTTTGTTCAAACATTGCTTTTTCAGTCCCCCGCCCCCCCCCCCCCCCAGTGGACCGATTCGTCTAACTCAGACGAATCATGGCCTCGGTTTCTTGTCATTGACAGTAGTGACCCTGAGAAAGCAATATCATCATTATCTCCATTTGCTATTGCTAAAGGTTTGACTGGCCTTGCCAGTGAGCCCAAATCAATAAAAAAATTACGCAGTGGGTCCTTGTTGGTTGAATGCTCTCGTAAAATCCATTCAGAGCTCTTATTAAAATCCTCCTTATTAGCTAACATTCCAATTAAAGTTACGCCTCATTTCTCACTGAACTCCTGTAAAGGGGTCATTCGACATCCAGACCTCAATGGATGTTCAGCTGAGGAAATGAAGGAGGAATTAAAAGATATTGGCGTCACGAACGTTGATAGGATATCCATCCGTCGTGACGGCCAATTAATTCCAACTAACACGTTTATTCTTTTATTCAACCAACCGCATTTACCATCAGAAATAAAAGTAGGCTACCTAAACATCAAAGTTTCTCACTACATTCCAAACCCTCTCAGGTGTTACAACTGTCAACGCTTCGGGCATGGGACTCGAACTTGTAAGAGTTCGATTCGATGCGCGCGTTGTGGACAGACTAGGCATGACAGCAAGGATTGCACTGAAGCACCTTGTTGTTTCAACTGCGAAGGAAAACACCCAGCATTTTCCAAAGACTGTCCCAAGTGGCAAATTGAAAAAAAAAATAATAAAGTAAAGATAGAAAATAAATTATCATATCCCGAAGCGAGGAAGGTTGTAGAAGGTGCAACTCCATCTACTCCTTCCGGAAAGACTTTCGCTAATGTGGTTAAAGTGGACCAGGCTTCATTTGTTTCGGACAATCATCCGACAGCCTCAAACATATGAAATCTTTTGGTTAGCTAATCAGAAATAGTCTACAGAGCTTACCTTTGAAATTTGAGCCTTCAAATCCATGTGTATCCATAATTATCCGTGTTTCAAAAATCATAATACCTTAAGAAATTACGAACGTCCCGCCATATTGGAAAACGGTTCGTCTTGATAGTCAAAGAGTTATCGTTCCCGTCGTGCAATAGCGGTCATCTATATAAATAGACTACAACGTATTTTCAATTGTAGACTTTGTCAACAGGACACACAATTTTCAGACTGACTGGAGACCAGCCGCGTACAGCACGGAAAAAAAATGAAAAGTGAAATTTTTTGTTTGAGGTATATTTCAAGGTATTTTGCGATTTTCTTAGAGCTTGAGTATGTCTGAGGACTGTTTAAATGTAACAAAGGCCCAAAACGACCCCTAAAAATCAAGCCTGGGCTCCTTTAAGGCATCTACAAAATTTGTAGAATGCCAAACCGACGTTTCTTGGCTGCAGAGATTACCATTACCATCTCCAGCCTTGTTACCATCTGGTCCAGAAACAACTGCATCTACATCATCAGCTACTCAGACTCCTCAAATTGAGAAGTCAAGTGCTGATGATCGTAATTCTACATGTATTATACCATCTAAAGACATTCAGCCAAAAGGGACTGGTAAACAGTCCAGAGCTAAAAGTAGCGAAAGTTTTTCTAAAAATGACAAGTCCGGTAAAAAAAATGTATCCTCCTCCAAAAAGGGAGGTAGAGATTTATTGAAGTCTGCCATATCTGATAGTATAGATATGGAGGCTTCCGAGGTTGATGCGGAAGTTCTCAACCCCCCTTACCGCAACCCTCGTAGTCCAATTAAACCACCCTGACGATGCATCCAAAAAATAATATAATGCAATGGAATTGTCGAGGTTTAAGTCATAATCTTTATGAAGTTCGGCTATTAATCCAACAATACAATCCGTTGGCTTTTTGTCTGCAAGAGACATTCCTCAAGTCAACGGATTTACATTTAGTGCCATTTAAACATTTTGTTTATTACCACCATTATGGCACTGGTGATGACAAGGTCTCGGGTGGTGTTTCTATTATTGTTAATAGAAACGTTGCCCAGTCCGAAGTCACACTCAATTCTCCTCTGCAGGTAATTGCCGTGCGAGTAACACTCCATGTGCCTATTACCCTCTGCTCCATCTATTTGCCACCTAACTCCACTCTAAACCCCAGAGACCTGGATGACCTTGTTGCCCAGCTTCCATCTCCTTGCATTTTGCTCGGAGATTTCAATGGTCACCATTCTAATGACAACAACAGAGGAAAATTAATAGCTGACTTCATATATGACAACGACCTTTGTATCTTTAATGACGAATCGCCTACATATTTCTGCTCAAGAACAAAAACCTTTTCTCATCTAGATCTGACAATTAGCTCATCATCTTTGTTCCAAGATTTTCTTGGAGTGTCCATGACGATCTCTGCCACAGTGATCATTATCCTGTAATTCTACGGAATAATGGTCCTTCACCAGTAGACAGGCCACAAAGATGGAAACTCTCTAAAGCTAATTGGCCCCTCTTTGAGGCGCTTTGCATTTCTTCTTTTCCTCAGGATGATCTAGATGAAGCAGAAAAACGATTCAATAAACCATGGTTTAATGAAGACAGTAAGACAGCACTGAAAGAACGTAATCGTGTTTTACGATTGCTTGAACGTTCTCCTTCCGATGACAACATGGCCTCTTTTCGCATTGCACGGGCCAAAGCCAGGCGGACTATCCGCCAGGCAAAGAGGTCATCATGGCAGGAGTACGTGTCAAGGATCAACAGTCGTACGTCTTCCAAATCAGTCTGGGATAGGATTCGTAGGATCAAGGGTAAAGCGGATAAAATATCTGTGAACCATCTACAAGTAGATGGTTCAACGCTTACCACACTACCAGATATTGCTAATTCGTTGGGAAGTAATTTTTCTTTCAATTCATCCTCAAACTTTTCCTCTTATGCTTTCCAGAGAGTCCGTCTCCGGGAAGAGAGGAAAAGGTTAAATTTTACATCTAAAAATGAGGAATATTATAACGAAAAATTTACTATATCTGAACTAAAGTATTCTTTAAAACAGGCTCATGATACAGCTACTGGGCCTGACGATATTCATTATCAGATCCTCAAACATCTTCTTTACCCAACATTAAAAAAAACTTTTACTTATATTTAACCAGATTTGGGATGACGGCGTCTTCCCGCCTTCGTGGAGGATTGCTACCATTGTTCCCATTCCTAAACCTGGTAAGGATCCTACGAATCCTACTAATTATCGCCCTATTGCATTGACCAGCTGTATTTGTAAAACCATGGAACGGATGATCAATAGAAGGCTCGTTTGACACCTCGAGTCAAACAATCTACTTACTTACCTCCAATGTGGATTTCGGTCCCAAAGGTGCACTCTTGATCATCTCGTTAGATTTGAATCGTTCGTCAGGGACGCCTTCATCCAAAATCACCATTTAGTAGCCATATTTTTTTATTTGGAGAAGGCATATGACACTACTTGGAGATATGGCATTCTTCGTGATCTCTTTGACTTCGGTTTTCGAGGAAGATTGCCATTATTTATCTCCAATTTCCTACATGATAGGACGTTTAAGGTACGACTAGGCTCCATTTTTTCCGATCCTTTTCCTCAGGATAATGGAGTTCCTCAGGGTAGCATATTATCCGTTACCCTTTTTTCCATCAAGATAAATTCCATCACGTCTTGCCTTAGACGGGGGGTTGATGGCTCTCTGTATGTTGATGACTTTCAGATGTGTTACAGTTCTACTAACATGCAGACGATCGAGCGTCAGTTGCAGCTTTGCTTAAACAATCTACAGCAATGGGCAACTGACAATGGATTTCGATTTTCGAAAGCCAAGACCGTCTGCATGCATTTCTGTAAAAGAAGAGGTTTGCACCTTGACCCAGTGCTACGTTTGGACAATGCTGTCGTTCCTGTAGTACAGGAATTCAAATTTCTTGGTCTTACATTTGACAGCAAGCTTTCTTTTCGTCCACACATTAAAATCCTCAAGAAAAAATGTCTGAAAGCTCTCAACTTACTGAGAGTCTTATCCAACACTGACTGGGGAGCTGACCGTAAGGTCCTCCTCCGATTATATCGAGCTTTGGTTCGATCCAAGCTCGATTATGGGTGCCAGGTGTATGGTTCAGCTCGTCCATCCTACCTCAAAGAGCTTGACACCATACACAACCAAGGACTTAGGATCAGTTTAGGCGCTTTTCGCACAACTCCAGTTGAAAGTCTGTACGTCGAGGCTAACGAACCCTCATTGTACGACAGGCGTGACAGACTTTCACTGCAGTATGCTATTAAAATAGCATCTTTGCCATACCATCCGGCTCACCGCCCTGTATTTAGTCCTTATTTTGAGCATCTGTACGAGGCAAAGCCTCGTGCAATTTCTTCTTTTGGAGTCCGCAGTATTGCGGACTTCATAATGACCACAACTCCACCGTGGTCTATTGCTCCATTTCAGATTGACTTTAGTCTATCAACCAATAAGAAATCACAGACAAGCTCTATCGTCTTCAAGTCTAAATTTCTTGAATTAAGGACTAAATAGGGATTATTCTCCTTTCTATACAGATGGGTCTAAGGATGGTGATAAGGTAGCAGCCGCTACCGTGACGCCATCCGAAGTCCTGTCTGTATCTCTTCCACCAGCAGCCTCTATTTTTACTGCAGAACTCATTGCCATTTTACAGGCACTCGAGTTCTTTCAGTCACCATCATTACAAAAATGTATAATCTATTCTGATTCTTTGTCCGCATTGCAAGCTATTCATAACATCCAGCTTGTGCACCCAATAATCGGAGATATTTACAAGCTCTCGGGACCCAAAAGGGACATTGTCCTTTGTTGGCTCCCCAGTCACATGGATATACGGGGGAATGACCGGGCAGATGCGGCGGCTAAGGCTGCTTTGTCACTGCCGGCCTCCCCCTTTTCCTTGCCTTACACCGACTTTAAGTCGGTGATAAGGACTTTTATTTTGCAACGATGGCAGCAAAAATGGGATGCTGCAGATACAAACAAACTTCATGCCATCAAGCCTCTCTTGGGGGATTGGCCATCCTCCTATTGTGCCAACAGGAGAAATGAAGTTGTTTTGTGCCGCTCTCTTCTTGGACATACTCACCTTACCAACTGTTACCTGCTTAAGCGAGAGCCTCAAACAGTCTGTCAGCACTGCCAGGTTCGCCTGACAGTGAAACACATTCTGATTGAGTGCACGCATCTCAAACCCATAAGATCTCAGCACTACCGTGCTAGATCCTTGTTCCATCTGATTGCGCAACCTTCTCTTTATGAGAAGGTTGTCGCGTTTTTAAAACAGACTAATCTATATTTTAAATTTTAAAATATATTTTGTGTTATAGTTTTGTTTTTGCTATTTTGTTTTTAGCCCATTTTGGGTTACAACTATTCTGTGATATTGTTTTTAGCATTGTATTGTTGCCCTTTTTGGGTTTTCTGTGATAATTTTTATTTTAATGTATTGATTTTCTAGTTTTAATTTTTGTTGTATTTTAAATCGCATTCAAGTGCTATATAGCCCGTTTTGGTGCTGATGCACTTAAATACATTTCATTTCATTTCATTTCATTTGCTTTTTCAGTGGTGTACTTAAGTATTACCCGCATCTTGTAAGGGCGATATAATCGAGTATATATGTATATTATATTATAGTCTTGGCATTTTCTATAACTTAATAAAGTATTTAATGATTTTCCAAACAAAGTAAAGGTTGATGGATTAATTTCCATTAAGTTAATCAGTACTAGAATTATTACAACTTAATTATGTATCATATAATTCAATAGAACAATATATGATACGCGGTATCGTATTCTTATAAGTTTGTTACTGGTAAATGGGATGTCAAGAAAACGAACAATTCCATTAGTTTAATTCATGAAAACTGATTTAAAAGCTTGGGATCTTAATCTCTTTCGGATTTTTTTGTACTGACGGAGTGTAGCCATTCTTCAGATCAAGTCGAACAAATCTGCAATGTGGGCATCGGCAAGCTTCTCTCGTTCCAAACTGAGACGGGACTCATTAAATTAATACATATCTGCAAAATATAGTACAATAGCAATAATCGAGAATTTAAAAAAATTATGTCTTAAGGCCCAAACAAGTAGATTCATTTATAAATTTTCTCTCGATTTTCTTTGCTGAAAAGAAAAATCCAAACACTTTGCTATTCATAAGTGAACCCTTTGGATGGGATATTGTTTGCTAATATAACATGATTGGTTGATACAATTGTTTTGTTATTGTTGTAAATGCATCATGTAACAGTATAGATATAGAAGTGTTAACTTGAGTCGATCTGTTGTGTTTGACACGAGGTGTAATTGGAATACTATTAACTTAATTACATGTAACATTATATTGAATTAAGCAGACTAAAAAAGTATATTTTTGACTGAGTGTTGAAGCCGATGAAATAATAAGATATAATCTTGTTGATATTTTACATTATATATTTATATGAGTATAATAGATGGAACGGAAATGTAATTATATTATACTTTATTTTCTATTGTTATATCATACCTTGATTACAACCTCCGAGTTCAATTACTACTAAAACAGTCAATCTAAATACCGATGTTTTCCTTGATAAACTCTTCCAATACATTGTACGAATCGGTAAAAGTAAGAGCTTTTAATCAAAATTACTTGATTGAATTGTATCTTGAATAGAAACCACAAAGCAGTTTTCACTCATGAGTTAGTCAAACAGCCAAATACTAATTATACCAAATAAACAAGCTATACGTGGTCTGTCTGAAACAATGCCGTGTCCCAGAATTGCCAAAATAATTCAGAATGATGAGCATAGACTGCCTGCTATAGTCTCAGTCAGGGCTTCTCTTGTTCTCTGGCAGAGTCGTCGATCAAATGATGAAGAGGAAAGATGGTGAACATGATTAGGATGGAGAACGTAATTTGGCTTCTATGAATATTACAGGATCTTTATGTAATTTATCATGCTGGTTAGATAGGTCTGTTAAGTATTAGTATTTTGAAGTTGTGGCCCTAATTTGTCAAGTTAACTAGTGTATTTAAGCCAAATAAAAAAGAAAAGAAAGGGAAGTGTGAACGTACTAATGGTGTGTTTTCTAAGTAAATTATCAATTATCTGATTATACTTATCGACGGTGTTTATATCTAGCTAATTGATATCAAACTAAGCAATGCTGGTCTTTTTCTAACTTAATAATTAAGAAAGAAGAAAAGCCGTTAGACAATAATATGATCAATTACCTAATCATTTGTACATGGCTGTTCCATTCACTCCCGCTGTTCTTTCTAAATTAGACGTTATAATCTAATAAAATCATGGCGTGTTTTATAATGATAGAATTAGCTGGTCGAGTATAAACAGAACTTTACTTCCTAATAAAATTAACAAAGTGGATCGAGGCGAGAAATCATCCTAAATATCTGCAAAGTTTGACATAAAACAAACGGCCATGTTCTCTTTTCTGTTCAGAGTATGGTCGTCTTTAATCGGGTTCTGTTTATTTTATTTAATCTAACAACATAATGCATCTAATGTGGCCTATAAAGATAATGTAGGTCCGTATTTACCTTGTAGAACTAACTAAAGTGTCTTCGGGTTAGGCATTTATAACAGACAGATTCTTGGCCATGAAACGTGTCACTTCAGAATCTTTACACGATGTTGGTTATATTTTAAGCAATTGTTTTTTTAAACTGGTTAAAAAAATACAGTAGCAAACTAATAATAAATTATAGAAATAATACGTTAGATGTTTAATCAATATTTGAAACCTATTATTACATCTTCAGTTTTTGACACTCTAATGATCACATATCTTTCATTCCAACCAGGCACTGATGAAAAAATTATAAATTATAGTCATCTTCAGCAATAGTTGTGGCATTCTGTCAAAATTAAACCTATCTTCTATCCTTATTAAATATATTGGGTACCTGGAGAATTTACCATTATTATTTAGACTAAATAAACAAGAATTGTAAAATATATAATATAAAATGTTACATGTCGTATTTAAAGGGGGATAATTTCTAGATTGCACACTGAAGTGATAAATTTATTTTGTCCAATGTCAGATTAAAATACAATATTTGATTCATTAAAGTCATCATAATTATATGTTTTCTACTATCAAATATATATAATACCACCAACAAACTACGTTTTTTTCTGAAAAAATGAAATGAAATGAATAGAGTTTTACATCCTACTCTTCTGCACCTTATGGGCTAATGAAGACGGGCAACGCCATGCAGTGTGCAATGAGGGAAATTTTGCCAGGACAGCGGCATTAGCCTACTCTTTTTGCGATTTCCAACTGTCGAGGGATCTTTAACGTGCACAACCTGTAGCACACGGGGCCTCGGTTTATTGTCCCATCCGAACGACTAGACGCTTTTTCCATGTCAGTCCCTCCCTCACTGACAAGGGGAAAACGGGCTGAAAAATCCGAAAGTTCATCTCGACCTTTGCCGGGATCGAACCCTGGACCCTCAGGATAAGGCACTGCTAAGCCTTAAGATCACTGAAACTAGTAGACTGCTTGAACTAATATTTATGATGTACATATACCAAAACATTTTAGAACAGTCGGTCGCTTGCCACGTCGAACTAGTTTGTTTGAATGTTGAGACGCAAGGATTACGCCAACAGCTTTCCACAAAAGATCTCATAGCATCTGTAGTGAGTGAGATAGCATCCGACGTTTCGATTCGTTTTTGATGAAACGTGACATGCATAAACTCAAGAAGGTCGAATGAAAAAGGGTACACAAGGGTTGCAAAAACAGTGTTATTATTGTCTGTATCAGAACATTTCGTGATTCTACCCACCTGCAAGACCTCTGACAGTGGATCAGAAAGTTGTCCGGGCTTTCCGCATATTCTATTCTAACGATATTTATTACATCTAACCGTTTCCTTTACTGAACGATGTACTCTTCTTTGAGACATATAACCCTTTTTGTGACTATGCGTCGCAATTCAGCTATCTCGTAACATTTGGAGTTAAGTGTAGTGATTGAAATAGGAGTTCCTGAGCACCACTACTGAAGGGGGGCACCAAAACCTTACCATTTTGAATCTTCGCCTCGACATAACAAATCGACAGATTAAGTCACCGTATAATGTATTTCTATATATAACATGACTCGTGTCGGATTTGTAGGTTATGATTTTTTTGTGGTTGTATCCAGTTTTATCATGAATATCAATGTTAACTTAAAAGATCTATTAGGTTTCTCGAGAGCAGTGTTCATAAAGGCAGTCATTTTTCATCAATTTAGTGTTCGCACATAGGCCTACGCTAGTGTATGGTTATTGAATTTTCAGAAATCTGCCAAAAATTGCTATTTAACAACAGCTGATCTAAAACCAAACCTTGAAGCTTTTTTCCGAATTATGATAGTGATTTGGCACTCGCCTGTTGCAGCAGATCTTTTGAGTTTAAAGGAACTTTTCCCAATTTACAGCAACGTTTGAAAATCATAGACGAACATCCATTTAGAACACACAAACAAGCAAAAATGTTGCTAGCACGTAGAGGTCGAAAAATACCATCATATTTTCTGATGACCTGCATGCAGTTTGTCTATGACCCGCAATACCAATTGTTGAATGCCTGGAACATCCTCTGGTGTAAAAGCTAACGCAGTAGCCATTCACCGTCATCTCTACGGTAACTGAATACACCTTTCCACCCTGAAACTATTGAAAGGTATGCTGCTGATATTTGAGCGCAAGATTTGCTGGTCACATGATTATGATGAACTAATTGAAGTATTCGAGCTTGGGTCTCGAGCTAACCCTACAGTACTGGACTGCGATCATTTGTGATTGTGAATAGCGACTTAAAATATACCTCGACGGCAAAGACAAATCCTACATTTCCCTTCCGGTTTGAATAAATATATACGTATGAATGACGAGGTGACTAACCAAAAGTTAACCAAATTTATCATTTCTGTAGTTATTGAAGACGATTCTCTTTATGTAGCTGCAAAATTTCATGAACAATAAAATTTTGTAATTTCCAGAAAGCAATTAACAAGATATAGATTTTCCCTTCCAAGTTAATGTCAGTATATAAAGTTTTCTATTGAATTATGAAAAGCCAAGTTAACACGTTTGTTAATGTAATCCACTCTAAGATAATTTAAAATAGTGTTAACGTGAAGACAAGCTTGTCTTTCTTTATAGAATCACTTCGTACTTGTCGGGAATAACAACACCATCAAACTTGATTAAATTACTTAAGTTAAACGTGTTAGAAGCATATATCACCCAACATCAACATCAGTTTAAATAATTTATTGAGGTATAAGAGGGTTTTGGCTTTCTTAATTTACACCAAGGCTCATCTCCTCTCAACCATCATATGACATCGTCAAGCTAACACGCGTTAAGACCGCGTGATGTACACGAGCTTTAACCTGATTGGTGGGTGTCAAGCTAAAATTGTTTGACACGTGCTTCTAGTGCCATGTCGCCTAATCTTACAGGATTTCCAATATAATGACTTTATACTCTATCTTTCCACTTTAGTCTGTGTGCAAATAAGACTTTAACTGAGATGTGGGTCTAAGTTAATTCGCGTTATATTAGATTCATTAAAATTTCATCAGGCAAAGCTTTCAATATGGATTCAGTGTGACATTGCATCCACAGGGAATTTTATTCTAGTACCACCAATTTTCTTCGCTTTAAAACCAACACATCTTTTCTTATTAGATAAATTGGGTTTTAGTAAGAAAACAGAAGCGTCAACTAAATTTAGTGTCTTTTTTATGAGAATTAACCTCGGGTATATCTCTGGTTATTGGTTAAGAAGAGGAAGACAAGTAATAGACATCAGTAATTCAGTACACAAATTGTTGCCTAATTATTGAAAAAAGTTCCAAATAACAATGATTTTGCCCCTTATGTAAGATCAGTGGAGTCTCAAACTGTATCCACATTTTAACTGGTAAATGTAATTGAACTTTAGGGATAAATACAATATTTCTTCTTACAACAACCTGGTTTTGAGACTAATTTTTCTGATATTCAACATCAAAACTGTAACTGAATCATAAACAGAAATAAAAGTGCTCACAAAATCTTTTTCACTAGCATAATTGTCACAGGAATTTCTTCATATCGTCACCAGGGTAGTTTGGTCATATGACATTTGCTTTAAGAAATGAAGTCACCAGGTGAATTGGTCGCAGAAATATGATCACAAGGTACATTAGTTACAGTAGAAACATTATATTAAGATGTATTCAGACTCTGATCTGCTGAGTTGTATGAAATCACGGCACTACAATAACCTCAACAGATCAGAAACATGGAGAGAAATTGTATCCGAATTTTCCATCAAATCATTCTTTTTCATCCTTTCTATCTTTTTTAAACTTGGACTTTTTGGGTGATTTTTTAAAGGCACTAGGACAATTATGTTGATTTAAACATTCAGCACAACTTGGTGTAACAGGTAAACAAATAGTCTGACCAAATCCAACTAGTAAATGGTTAACTTCTCTCCATAATTCTCTGGAAAAAAATAAAATATATAACTGATTGGCAATTGCATTTTAGAGTTTTACGGTCAAAATTCACTTATTTAACACAAATTTAGTCTCATATTTTTCAGAGGGTGCGTCCATTTATAATCCATGATCTGAAATTTTTTTGTTTACAATTTCTCATGTTCAGGGATATGTAATATTCAACCAATGAAAGTGGGTGTATTGATTGTTTAACATTTTGAGGATATTGAGGACAATTCAATTGAAGACAAAGTGTTTGTTCAATGTACTGCAATTCTAAATTGTTGTGATCCTAATAATAAGTTGACTTGACATAGCCGATTTGGAAGAAATTTTGTGTGCGGAGACAATTTGTGAGATAAATATTAATTTTCGCTGCATTTTGTCAAAAAATGAAACCTTCAAGTATCTTAACAACCTTCCTCCAAACTTCTATTTACCAAACAAAATTCATCAGACAGACACTGATTGGTATTGCAAGTTAATAGTTTTCTTTTGATATGTTTGTTCTTTGCATCAGGAATTTGATCATGATAGGTTGCTGATAAGGTAATGAAGAATGTCCTATTAATTGAATTAAAAGAGATGCAACAAACTATTCATATCCAATAATTACCGTGGTAACCAATCTTCTAAAGCCTTCCTTGTTTCTTCTGGTTGATTGGTTGGTTTGGGAACCCACTGCAACCGGTTTGAGATTCTATGTACGTGAGTATCTACACCTATTCCAGTTACAGTATTCCAAGCACAGTTCATGACTAAATGAGCCATTTTGGGCCCCACTCCTGGTAAACTACAGAGATCTTTTACAGTATTTGGTATATCACTGTCATATTTATCTCTTAATATTTCACTTGTCCTTTTTATAAACACTATCTTTTTCTGAATTGAAAAAAAAAAAACCAACAAATACTATACATGTATCTTTAAGCTTAGAGTTACTAAACCAGCAATATGAGTAAAGTAACAATTTGACAATTATCTAAACTGATATAAAGTAAAAAATATTCAAAATCTGGCAAGCGACAATATTTCTCTATGGAAACTGTTTGTAACACTCTAAGGGAGGTAACTGCCAAAACCAAAAAGCTAAATTAAATGGACCAGTAAAACATTTTATGCTAATGATTGCTTATGATTGTATACGAATTTAGTCTGTTCTATTTTTAGAAATCCTCTTTCTCCCTTCCGAATTTAGTCCGTTCTATTTTTAGAAATCCTCTTTCTCCCTTCATTTGGGGGTTTTTGCATGCCCATTTTTGACTAATTTTTGGTCTAGATTTGCAATTTGATGTCTGAAATTGCATATTCTTTTAGAATTTCTGAGATAATGAGAAATTTAATTGGCGGAAGGTTATTTCTAAAAATAGTGGTTTTGTGTGCAGTGACAGTCAAGCGGATGTTGATAAAATGTAGTGGTTTACTTTCATTTTGTTTAGTTCAAAATTTTCATGGTCATGCTATATTGGATTTTTGTACAGAAACCAATTTTCAACGAGATTACTGGAAAAAGTTCTAGAAGGTTGAATTTTGTGATTTAACATGGAATTAGATGGCAAATGAATTGGTGGACTAAGTCCAAATATATTTTTTTTCATATGGACTCAGACCAGTAAAACATTTTATGCTAATGATTGTATAACGAATTTAGTCCGTTCTATTTTTAGAAATCCTCTTTCTCCCTTCCTTTGGGGGTGTTTGCATGCCCATTTTGGACTAATTTTTGGTCTAGATTTGAAATTTGATGTCTGAAATTGCATTTTCTTTCAGAATTTCTGAGATAATGAGAAATTTAATTGGCGGAAGGTTATTTCTAAAAATAGTGGTTTTGTGTGCAGTGACAGTCAAGCGGATGTTGATAAAATGTAGTGGTTTACTTTCATTTTGTTTAGTTCAAAATTTTCATGGTCATGCTATATTGGATTTTTGTACAGAAACCAAGTATTGGCCTGGCTTTCATGTGGCATATAAGAAAGTTTTCAACCTTCCAAAAACCAACAGGATAGATTAATTCACCAAGTTTTTCATCTGATGTTTGTAAAATATTTTCAACACTACAGCCATGTTGTCTGAGTCTGCCAATAGCTGCTGAAGTTATCTGATCTTTAGTCTGACTGGATAACATGAGAGACAGTAAAACTTGATATCTAAACACCTGAAATAGCAGAGAAGATTGATGAAAGTCATATGATGTGTGATCTTATTAAAGGTTTATTTAGAATTACCTGGTTAAGAGATACAATGATTAAGCTTATTCTGTTACATTTCTGCTCTTGATTTGGGAAAATGAACACAGACAACATGGAAAATGAGAAAAATTAAGTCTACTCATTTTTAACTCTGAAATGTAGTGGGATCTGGAACATGCATAGCCTTTTAGCACACAGGATGTGTAATAGTGCCCCAGATGTTAATTTCATGTCAGCCCCTTATTTAATTTGCATCATAAAATAAAGGTATTATCCTTGCTTTTGATCATGTGATTAATGTGTAAGTACTGAACTGTCATCAAAAGAAAAAAATAAGTAAAGTAACTACTTGTTAAATTAGCTAGCATGTCCAAATGGCAAGACTGATTTCTGTAACCAGGTGCAAAATGTACTGGCCAACTGCATTTAAGCTTATAAAAGTATATAAAATGACTTTTGCATTACTCCCCTGGTCCTATTTCAGTCTATAAATCAATAATGATAATGTAGCAATGTCATCTACCTTTTTTTTTTTATTGGGATAACACTGTCTTGGTATAGCACAGATTCTATTGCTGAAAATTGGGTGGGACCCGAACGGGTTTCGAACCAGCAATCTCAAGGTCAGGCACCTAATCGCCAGCAATACATGTCAACTGTCTAGACCACTCGGCCAACAGACCCTCCACAAAAATAGAAGGCAGCAGACCGGTAGACTTTACTGCGAACAGGCATTACCCCTCTGATAATCAGTAATGAATCTCATCTACCTTTGGTTCAGCTTTATGGTCACTGATAACATCACAACCCATAGTGTCAACAGGTGCATCAAAATTCTTCCTCATTTCTCTAATATTGGTGAGAGTTTTATACCACAATAATGGTTGCCATTTGTCTGTTTTAATATGTTCATCAGAAATATCATTGTTTTCTTGCTTAATTCCATTTCCAGTTCCAGATACAATTGCATCAGGATCAGTCTTGATTTTTGAATTAGTGTATTCCTCTGTGTCTTTTGGCTCACTTTTGATTTTTGGTTTTAGTGCCTTCTGATCATATTCAATTTGTACATGTTTTCGTTTATTACATACATGGCTCTGCATGTCAGTGACACCTCTACTTTCAGTTTTTACATCAACCATGTTTTGTTCTCTGTTTATAACATCGCTGACTTTTATCTTTTTCATTCTTGGCTGTGGAATCTTTCCAGTGAGTTTGTTTATTTGATTATTCATTGAAGCTCGTGTAAAGTATTTTGAATGAGACATCATTTTTTTAATGAACATCGGAATATCTTTCCAGTAAATATTTTTTTGTACATTTCAATACCAGTACTGATAATCAGAGGCCATGTTTCCGTAATGATCATCCAGACTCAATGTCTTTACAAATTCATTGGTAGAAAAAGGAACGACAAACGAGTCTAAAAGCTCTTTGGTAAAAGAGGTCAATAAACACAACAGGTCACATGAACTGGTTTATTTACTCACATGGCATATCACATGACAATGATACTTTTTTGTGGGTAAGAGAAAGTCATTTAGATAAATTGATTAATTGAACTAACTCATGATTTGATCACATGATCAAGAGAGTATATGAAGAATATTTAATTGTTGATTGGTGAATTATTGTTTTCGATTGAGACTGTAGATGAAATTATTGAAATAGGATATTTTACAGTTTCGAGGAAGTGTTAAGCCCTAAATATAGTAATAAAAAATTTCCAACGCAAAACCAGGTAAAACTGTCAGTTCGTAACTAGACTATAGATGATGAAGTTGTTGTTTGCGGTCGCAGTTTTGTCCATATTTGGACCATTTAGCCATATTAATGCAGCAGTGCCAGCAGATATGATCTCAAACATGCCAGGGTTGAATATTCAACCAAACTTCAAACAATACTCAGGATATCTTAAGGCCTCGGGTACCAAGAAATTACATTATTGGTTTGTGGAATCTCAGAGAAATCCTAAAGAAGATCCCTTAGTTTTATGGATGAATGGTGGACCTGGATGCAGTTCAGTGTTAGGTTTGTTAACAGAGCATGGTCCATTTAGAATTATGGATGATGGTAAAACAGTGTATTATAACAATGCCAGTTGGAATTTTCTAGCTAATATGATATATCTGGAAGCACCAGCTGGTGTGGGTTTCTCCTACTCAGATGATAAAAACTACACTACATCAGATGATATGGTAGCTCACGACAATTACCTGGCTGTGAAAGATTTTTTCTCCAAATATCCTGAATATTCATCAAATGAATTTTATATAACAGGTGAGAGTTATGGCGGTGTTTATGTACCAACTCTTAGTGCTCTAGTGGTGGATGATAAAGATATTAATTTTCAGGGTATGGTTATTGGTAATGGTATAACTAGCTATGATTTGAATGATAATTCTTTGATATACTTTGCCTACTATCATGGATTGTTTGGGGAGAAATTATGGGATGGCTTGATAAAGTATTGCTGTGATGGTAATTTCAGTGGGCAGTGTATGTTTACTAAAGGCACCTCACCAGAATGTAAAGAATTTGTAACCCAGGCTAGTCAGTTAGTATATGCTAGTGGTCTCAATATCTATAATTTGTATGGAGAATGTGCAGGTGGAGTTCAGAAATCCAGTCTTAAATTTGATGCAAAAAATGAGAAGATTGTATCACATAATTTTGGTTGGTTGTTATCAAATACAGATTTTATCAGGAAAGAATTTCAACTGACAAAACAGCTACTTAAATCAAACAGACTTCAGTTAGATCCACCATGTATTAATGCCACCAATGTTGCTACTTATTTAAATACAGTTCAGGTACGAACAACTCTTCATATTCCATCTGTTGTACAAGACTGGACATCATGTAGTGCAGAAGTTGGTGCTAATTATAAAAGAGACTATATGGAAATGTCAGCACAGTATAAGAAGATTCTAGCAGCTAAGAAAAGAGTAATGGTGTACAATGGGGATGTAGATATGGCATGTAATTTCCTGGGTGACGAATGGTTTGTCGAAAATCTAGAAATCGATGTGCTCACTGAGAGAATGGAATGGTTTTATGAGGCTGAAGATGGATCCCGGCAAGTTGCAGGATTTGTGAAAATGTTTAAAGACTTAGATCTTGTGACTGTTCGTGGTGCTGGTCATATGGTACCAACTGATAAGCCTTTACCTGCTTTTCAAATGTTCAAAAATTATCTTACTATTAGGTTTCAAAAATGAGTGTGTTCTCATCTGTAAGAGATATTGCTCATTTTGGAATTTATCCTTTGCATGTCTAGTGCAAATAGTAATCCACCTATAAGAACCTTTTAAGTTTAACACAGGTCACATTATGTTGTATTAAAGGGTCAAAATAAAAAATTACCGGTACTCTAATTGAAAGAGTCCATTCCATTACACAGTTTTCAGGTTAATATCATCAATAGAGTGACCAATTTTTTTTATCTTGACCCTTTGTGTATTGCCATAAAATAATCGGCACTTTAACACATTTTTGTTTTAAATCATGGAAAGTGATTGGGGCCTATAATTTATATTTTAACCCAGCTCTTTGTTTTGGTTATTTGTCGAAGTGTAGTTAGTGATAAGTTTTTTGTTCACTTTTTTCTTAATAAAATGTAACAATTTAACTCTTATTTCAACAAGACAAGGCTCTCTTACCATATAAAGTTTCTACATTTTGCATCAATGATCCAAGACATATACATGATGATTTAGATACAATGCATTTCAGTATTAAAGTTTTCCACATCAGACACTAGATGGATGATAACAGTTTCATCAATATCTGTATAGACTTGTGCCTTGTAGATTGTATGAGCCAAAAATCAAACAAGTTTCAAGGAATAAGGGCAATAATCCATATTAAAAATTTTTTGATTTTCAATAGTGTTTATCCTTTGGTGATAAACAATTTCAGTAAGTTTAGTCAAAATCAATAAATAATTGTGTTTACGAGCAATTGTGGACGGATGAGAATATGTCTATGCATAAAAAGTCCTTCAGAGTAAAATGGGTACTATGGATTCCAGATTCTGATAATAGTTTTGTCTTGCATTCTTTTTAATCTCTCAATAAATATACATCAGCTCCATTTGCTATGCTGTTTCTTTTTATAGAAGAGGCTTAATTCACATTTAAAATTTTTATTGAATTATCGTTCATATCATAAAAAAAAACTGGCATTGAAATGTTATATAAAACATGATAAAAGGTTTAAAAGGTTGAATTGGAGTTTTATGACATGAACAATATGATTTCTTGATGATACAACACAAATAAGCTAACAATAAGGCCTCAAAAAGCAGGGACAATGAAATAGTAGGTTTATGAAAGCCAATTCTGAAAGGGCACAGAAAATTATGTTGAGCACTAATGTCACATAATTTACTCATTGCAATTGTAGTTTCAGAAAACATTCAAAATATTTATTTGGCCATGAAGTGTTGAGCATGGATTTCATTTAAAATGAAGATAAACACAGGGTGGCTTCATAACAATGAAGTAATAGTGAAATGTTATACGTAAAATATGTCCCACATCACATCCAATATTGCATATGCACATAAAAACAACATCATTGAATATAAATTAGAAAAGATATCGGAATGAACATTGTAACATTGAATGTTTATTATTATAACAACAATAGTGATGTGATATATGAACAACAATTAATCTATAATGAAATGCAACTAAAAATGTGAATCTTATTGTGAAATTATTTTAAAATGCATATTTCTTTCAAACCTTCAAGCCATTTTCTATAAAAATTGAAATATTTTAAAAAATTATCTATTGTTAAAATTTATAACAACCACTAGCATGTCCTACTTATGTAGCAAATGAAAAATAATGACCCCGACCTACAAACTGAAATGAGCAAATGAAAAATGATGATGCACTACAACTACTGTTCATTGCACTAAAATGGGTAAATACAAGGTCACGCAATTGTAATTATTTTCACCAAGTCTAAATATTGGTTAGTCTTGGTAAATTTTGACCTTTTTAATACATTCAAGAAAGAAAAAAAAACTGAGCACTGTTTAAATAATTACTAGGATCTAGATATTAAATACAAAATAAACAAAATTGTGGATCATTACATTCCAATAAAGACCAGCATTCCACACTGAGCATTAGGTGTAAGTTATTGAAATATTGAGATATATATTTGACAATTATAGCACAATCTTTACAGAAGTTAAATTTCATGACATAATTTAGAATTGTAAAAGTAAAATCACTCATCAAATGCAATAGTGAATCAATGACATGAATTAGAATTTCAGGTATAAGTTTCAGTATGAAGTCCATAATACTTAAAATATACAAATACAAGATTTAGTTCTCGGTTATGATTTCTTTCTTCGTTTTACCATTATCCATTATTTTTGTTTCTTCTGTTAATTTCAAATCTGATAATTTCTCTGTTAGTTCAGTCGTCTGTAAAATAAATATCAAACGTTAAATTTATTAGTATTAAAGTAACTAGTTTTGGACCGACTCAGAATAATTATTTTCTGTGCCATTCCTGTCAGGTTACAGTTCAGATATTCAGCACATTTCAACTCAAATGTAATTTTTGTTTACTGTGGTCATATCTGAAAGAGTATGAAAGTGTCATAAATTTTTTATTATCTCTGCACACTGTACCACAAATATATGTATAAGAAGCTGTATTTATGAAATAATGGGTAAGTTAATCCATCCAAGCTAAACAATACACCAGTATTTAGCATTTCAATCACCCAATTATACATTCACATTCAGATATTTAAGCACAGATTATTGCATAGCTCTGGTTTTAATACAGCAGTTAAGACAGATATAATGGTTATTAAGACATGAAAGATAACATATAAACAAATATTCAGAGTAACAGAATTTGTATCAATAATAACCAATGAAAATTTTAATGATGATCTGACAATGAAAGAAGTGTCATGCAAATTCTAAACCAAAATATGGACAGACATTTAATCAAACAGTATTACCAGGGGGCTTAATCTCACCTCAATTATCTTGGTAACAGTCGCTTTAGTATCATCATCTATATTTTTCAAGTCTAAAAGGGAGGAAACCATAGCAACGAAATTAAGCAAGTGCACCGAAAAAAGCAAAAAATTTAGGAAAAAGTGCCAAAAGCAAATGACTGAATGCAATATATTCATAAACTAGGAAATGAAGATAAAAGAAAATTGTGAAAGCCCGTAAAATAATCAATTTAAAGCATGACACAATTTCATGTCCAGGAAAATGATACGTTGGTGATGAAAATGAAACACAGGACAAAAGACAATGAAAATAAAATGCATACTTTTCAAAAGATAGCAGGGTAATTATATGCCCACTGTCAGTATTGAATTTGAATAAAAACTTGATAGTACAGTCACAATCACCAGAATGAAATATTCAACTTATAGTGATATACTATACATATACTAAGTTTCATTAAAATCTGTCAACAATTGAACTTAATAACAAGGCATAACTATGTAGTTATTTTTGAGTATTTTTCATTTTCAATATGGTTCATGCTTGGGTAATAAACAAATTCAGCAAGTTTCTCCAAAATCAGTAAAGAATTGAGCCTTGAAAACAAGTCAAATATCAAACGTGTTTAAATAACAAGGACAATATTTCATATTAAATATATTTTGATATTTTGATTTTCAATAGGGTTCATCAAAATTTTACAATTTATCTGGGCCCTGTTTCACAAAAACTTAACTTAGGATTATCTTAGCTAAGATCATATTTTAAGTTTGTGAATTTTCTGTTTCACAAAGGGTGGTTTTCATTTTAAGGAATTTTAGTTAAAATCATTTTTTTAACGCTATAAGCGACCTTGTGTAGACTTATTCTATACTTCCTGTATAGCAGACAACCTTACAAAATGGCTGCCGAACGAAAATCAAAGAGGCCTTGCAACCCGACTGGATTTCTAGAGAGGAGATGGGGCTCATTCAGGCGTATGTTGAACAAGGTGATTAACTGGAAGTTTAATTCTCTGGATTAAGGGTTGATGGGGTTTCTATGGGATCCAGGGATAAAGCATGGAAAGATGTGAAGGAAAAAGTTGACAGGTTTGTTTTGTTTTGTTGTTTACAACAATAACTGTCAAATATTACTGTGTTACCACAGTGTTTTTAAAATTGCGATGTGCTTATTTTTATATGAATTGAAATATTAATGTCAAAATATTTTGAGTCTTGGATAGTTTTTGAGTTGATGAAAATCAAAATGAAAAACACTTGGAAATCTGATTTACAGAGGAGAGGGGGGTTTGCTAGCCTAGGTCACAAAGTGACTCAGCAATTTTGGCTTCGAAATAGGGGTCATCTTGTAATATAAATTCAATGTGTATTTTAATATTTAGATGAATGTAAAAAATATTTCTATTGATTGACTTTAAAGCTATATTTATACGTTAGGAATATTGAAAACATTAAAAATACACCACTCTTTAGTTATTTGAGAATACAACTTAATGTATACGGATGTTTCTATTTTTCAGAGGAAAGGATAAGTGAGAACTTCCGAAGCTTGAGCAGGGAAAGCTGGAGATATAACAATCATTATAAATATGAATATTGTATGCCAAAAGCAAGTTATTAAAATGAAAAATGATATTAGTATACATGTAGGCCTACATTAATTGATGAGTAGCCTTTCTTAGAATAAATTGTTGAGTATAAAATGGTAGTTTTTTTAAAGAACCTTAGTATAATAAAAGATTAATCATCGAACTAGAAACTACTATATATTGGGTGTATTAGTTACCAATTATGAAGTTTTTTTTTTCTCGGATACAATACATACAAAAATAACAACAATTGTCAATTTTAGAAAGTAGTAGGCCTATGGAATGATGTTTAGAACTAGAGATAAAAGCTTGTGGTAAATGATAATTAATATTAATGTTGCTTGGAAATTAATCTAAGCTCAGGCCTCTAATTTTGACGCGAACGAAACGATGGGCAGAACGAAAAATCGGTTACGTGAAATTTTGCCGTATAACGATAACAGTAAAACTGTCTCAAATCAGTTTTCAATCGGTAAAACTCATCGTGAAGGTGGCAGGATGTTAAACTATTTCATTTTCAATCGCTACTAATAAAAATTCCACATTGTTTTATGGCAGTAGTATTATCTAACACGGGATCATCGCGTGAACCAATCTTAGGAAGAAAAATTTATTATCCTCATTCCCGGGCCAATGTTAGGCCAGGATTAATATTGTTTCTTTGTTATTGTAGTAGGGCTTATGTAATGTAACTTTCATCTCTATTTGATCGTTTTATATAGATTTAATTGATTTTATTGTTTCAATGACGTTTTGGTTATACTCTCACTTATTAAATTGAACAAACAATAGCTACTAAATAAATGTTACCTGTCAAAAAAAAATATTATTAATAAAAAAAAAAAGTTACATATCAGCTAGTTGTGATTTTCCGGCGTAATTAAACATTTATTAACTATTAGCCTAGAGTCGATCTTGTACTGTTGCCAGGGAATCGGCCAGTTCAGTCACCTGTTAGAAAATGGCACAGCCAAATCGTAAACCAGAAAGCGTCACTGTTAAGACTTTCAATAAATGGTCATTCAATAAAGATTTTAAAATTGTTGAAATCGGCGATGATGGAAATATTGAAAAAATGGAAAGTAAAGTTTGTTCGACACACCTCTCAGATATCAGAAAGGAAGCCAACAGACGTGGGATCAAGGGGGCAGTCATGTCCGGAATACAGAATTATGCCCATACCACTAAACGACGTAACCGATTCACGTAACCGATTGGTTTCGCGAGCGTTTGAGTCCGAACCGAACTATCGGTTACGTGATGAAAATTAACGTCAACGATTTTTCGTTTACGCTGGGGAAGCAAATTGCGAGGCCTGTAAGCTTATTTAATTATCATGATATGAGCCTATCTTCTTCTAATTCCGAAAAACTTCCTCTTTACTTCTTCTTGCTCTCTAAGATTTATATCTCAATCTGATTAAGGCTGCCATGTAGTTTGATGTTGATTATAAGTTAGGACAGGCAGACGGCTGTCTTAACTTAAAATTGATTTTAACTAAAATGCTAAAATAGGTTTTCTGAAACAGAATTATCTTAAGTTAGGATAGAATCCTAGTTTACAATGATTGTAAGTCTTTGTGAAACAGGGCCCATATTTTCAATAAAGCTCATTCTTGTATATTTACAAATACTCATGTTAAGTTTCATCAAAATTCATCAAGAAATGTGCTTTCTAGAATGTTTAAAATTGAAAGAACAAGGGCAATATCTCATACTAAACATTTCTCGATTTTGCTGATTTTCAATAGGGTTCATCCTTGGGTTATTACAAACACTCACACAAAGATGCATCAAAATCTGTCAAAAATTGTGCTTTGAAGATTTAATTGCAATTGTGGACAGACATGGGTGTTGGCAATATACACTTCACATTTCTTGTGGGCGTGTAAAAAGCAAAGCACAATTTAAGTAAACTGAAAAATAAAGTTGAAATATTCAGAAAAGATGGGATTGTAACTTGACCACCAAGTTGTTAAAGTATGCATAATATTTCTATCAATATACAAGTTGTTATTTACCTCCGCCTCCTGTGCCACTATCACCACCCCCACCACTATGATTATCGCTACCACCTGTTGTTTCAGTTACATCACTAGATATATGTCGTGACACTGATGTTGTCACCTCTCTAACACTAGATGTGACGCTAGATTCCATTGTTGACATGACTGTAGATGAATATGTTGTGACACTCTGTATAACATTAGAAGCCTCTGATGAGGCTGTATTAGCAGCATTTTGAACCATATTTGTGATTGTGTCCTCTCCTTCGGCACTAAAACAGAATTCAATTTGCTACATTCTTTATTTGGTTGCCAGAAGCTGTAATAAGTGTATTGGTCACATTGAAGCTAAGCGAAGCTGGGAAAGTGTTGGCACACACAAACATTAGGCAGTGTTTTTAACAATGAAATTCTGTAATCCTAAGTATTTTCTTAAAGTTAGTACATGTATATATATATATATTTATCATGCACTAATATATAGGATATCCAGCACCATTGTGATAACAGTATAATTAATAATAAATAATATAATAAAATATGCTATAATACATGGTTTTTTTTTTATATATGTAGTGTTGTTAATACTATGAAGTGTTGATTTGAAAATGTCCAGTAATATCAATTCTCTAAAATCAAAGGAAATGACAGCTCAAATTTTTTAAATGTGAATAATGAAACTTACGCCACATCTCTAATACTATCAACTGTTATATCACCAGTAGTGTCACCTCGTGAATCATTGTGTTGACTATCATCAGCTAATCCAATAGTTATATCAGCCGTACTGTAATTAGCAGCATTCCTAATTAATAAATAATCATAATACTATCTACTACATCTATACTATATCTACATGCTAGGATAGGAAGACAGAAGATACGGCTAGGAGTATTAAAAGGATTGTAAAGAGGTTTCAAAGCTTTTCATGTGCATCAATTTTCAGTCAAACTTCAGTCTTTTCTGAAATTCTAATAAAGCTAAGTGTTAGATAAAATCAATATCAGAAAATCTGCTTTTATAAAACCCTTTGTGATAATGACATCATCCAATTCAGGAATAGCAAGAACCTAAGATGGTCTGAATAAATATTGGAATGATGTAAACTGATCAGTGCCCCTGATACATAACACAATTTATAAAACCTCTTTACTATAGGATACATCTACAAGGCAAGTATATTGTTACATTGTGTTACATTACAATTGATACACAGATAGTTCTAAATATATAAATATAATATGAGTACAATTAACCATTTTGATAAAGAGAAAAATTAATAATTGAAGGGAAAATATGAAGATTAAGAGCTTAAAAGTAAATGATAGGCCAGAGAAACAATATCAATAGGCAAACTATTCCTCAAGTTTTTAAAAATGTAGAAGTCATAACATTACTTTAAAAACTAAAGCATTTTAATTTTTAATAAAAATCTAACATTTCATTTTGATAACAACTGTCTATATTATCTCACCATAAACAATAGATGAACAGAATAATGATAAATAACAGATAAATGGAAAGATGAAGAATTAATAGGCAATGAAGCATGCTATATGGTTAGTAGTGATAACTTTGATATTGAAATAAACTTACTCATCAATATGTTCTGCCTCAGGTTCAGGATCTTGTCTCATACCATCTTTTAAGTCTAACATACCAAGTGCTAATGTGACATGACGTGGACTTAATGTAATACGATCAAACTCAGACGATGATTTCAAATAGAATGCTTGACCATCTTTAGTAAATATAAATGAAGCTATACCACTGAAATAAAAATAAACCCAATAGAAACTTCATGTAGATGTATTAAAACTTAACAGTTTTGATTCCATCATTCCTTGTAATGCCAGGTTATTTACTTATTATCTGTAAGTCCATGACAAATATTAACATAAACATTAACATTAAGACTTACTTGATATCTTCCTTTTTAACAGCAGGAACATGCATTTGTTGTCTTAATGATGTGATAGAATAAACATTAATTTCACCTAGATTGCTTAAGCAGGCTATATCAAATTCACTATAGTTATCAGCTGAAATAAAGTATAAACATTGACAACTCTTAATTTATAATTCAGATGTTATATGTGTAATGGACTTGGCATCCATACAAAAAATACATTAAATACGTACACAAGAACTTAACAGTCAAGTCAACAAACAATTAACCCTATACCATTCAGCACTGACAATAGTGCTAGAAATTACGTTAATTATTTGTAAATAAGTGTAAATGAGTTTTATCTCAAGTTTCCCCCAAAAACTCAGGAACTTACCACTTTTACTCCTAAAGTTGACAAAACCTATCCTTCTTATTCTGGATCCATCATGAGCTGTGATTTTAGATTTCCATTTAGGTTTTAATGTTGGTAATGTGAAAGTCTGAAAGTATCAAAAAAATAGTTGTTAATAAAATGATTACCATTCTGACGAAATTTTGAAATTGTTCTTAAAATCCATCTTTGAACTATTTTAAATAACTTTTTATTTAATAATTTTTCCAACCTTCATAAACTTTGAAATTTTTCAAGAAAGTTCACAAACCTTAAGTTGTTCTTCTGAACAGATGATAACACTGTGTGATCCAGACATATCTGGTGCCTTGGCTTTCTCATGTTGTACTTCTAATGGATCAGGTAATATTCTAGCCCTACTATCAATAACTACCATACTTATTACTGGAGCACGATGTTTTAATTTTATTTCTTTAGCAAGTTGACAAGTTACGGCTTCATCAGATCGCTTATCACTACTTGGTATAGTTAAATTATAAATATAAACATGTCCACCATTGGTTCCAATCCACATAGAAGGGTTATTAGGAGCACCTGAAATGTACAATAATCACTAAATGCACAAATCACATAATTTCAAGCATGTTCATTTCTCCAGCTAATTAAAAAATCAAGAAATATTTTGCCATGCATATTGCCTGTCATAATTGAATTGCATATCAATAAGTGTATCTGAGAAAAAGAAATATGCACATGACCTAGCTACAAATGAGCCCCACCAAATTTTAAGATTCAGTACCTACCATTGACTATAAAGGTATCTGCAAAATATATACATCTGACCATAGAAGACATAGAATCTTCAGTACTTCTGGCTTCAATCTGTCTTTCTACTGGTTTAGTTTCAGGTGTACCAGCTACTGCTGCTGCTCCTTCAACTGGTGTTTCAGTTTGCTCAATACCACCAGTTTCACTATAATAATCATTTATATTATTTAATCTGGTAGTCTTTCAATCATTTTCTTCTGCTTTTAAAAAATTCAGTATATATTCTCAATGTTTGCCAAATGCTTAAAGCAATAAGAAACTTAAGGCAGTGAATCAAAACTCTGATTAGTTTCTACATTGCCCGGTAAATTAAAATTAACATACGTTTTAGCTTTGTTATCTCTAGGTCTTCTTTCTGATCTTCCTTTACGTAATCTACGGAATGATTCTCGTAATGATTTCTTTAATGATTTACGGCGAGACATGGCTGTTTCTGATGTTCCTGTCAAGTCTGAAAAAGAACCATAACATTTTTGACACAGTTAATACTATTTTTATCAATAAACTTTTACTCCTGTTTGAATTGTTTGAATAAAACTTTAATAGTTAAAGAACCTAGAGAACAAACCTGTGGGATTTAATGTACATCTTGATGTTACTTCTTTCTTTTGAATATAATCATATAAACCAAAACCATGGGCAGTACCAGCTCCAATACTAAAATACAAATATGCATTGAAATAAAGATTTAAAAATTTGAAATATTTTTGAAGATGTTTTGTGCTATCAAAAATTATACAAAATCTATGAAGTCAAAAAACATTACTGGATGAAGTGTAATACTAATTATTATGTAAGAGCCATAAGGTATTAACTTACATTTGCCATTCTGAATGTAAAGACAAAGCAGTAACAGCTGCTGGTGGATAGAGCTGCATCATAGCAATAGGTTGAAATCCTGCAGCAAACTTAACATCTCCCTCTTTAGGTACTAAAGCTTCATGTCCCTTCCATACAAAACTATCTCTATCACTAACGATGTTAACAGTAGTAGATTTAACTTCCTGTTCCCTCTCTTCTCTTTCCATTTGAAAGGTGATGACTTGACCTGCTGTACCAGCTAAGACTAGAGTCTCACTTAACGGACACAATGTTACTTTCTGTATACTAAGTCTTGGATCATCACTGTATGGATCAAAAGTTCCAACCTAAATATATGAAATAAGATTTGAGTTAGACTATAATATAACAGTCAAGATTATTTATGTTCAGATGCAAAGACAGTTACCCTAGAGTAAAATAATGTAGCCTTCAGCTCTCACAAATATAATAATAGAAATATTATTGATTGCATTTTAAAATCATAATTTCGATATCCTCTTATGATACTCAGGGGTTAATCCATGGATACATAAAGTGACAATTTGAACAAGGACCTAGAAAGTTGAGAAGAAAAACCATGTCAATGAACGGTATTTATGTTATGCATTAAACTTACCTTTTTAAATGGAGGCCACTCCTCTTCCTCTTCAGCAGAATTCTGATCTGCAGACACATCACCACCAAAATATGAAGCTGTAGATAACTTATATAATAGTGTTAAATTAGAAGCTGAGGCATCCCAGAATCTTACTGTACCATCTTCATGACTGAAATTAGAAATACATAACTGATAGAAAAGTTTTTAAAATGTGAATGTATGTGTATGTTAAAATAATACATTGTCTATAGATCCTATTGAAAAGATCAGTTTCTAGGAGTATCTAACCTTTCTAATAATACATTTAAACACAATTTGACACTTGTTTCAATTATTTTAACTGTAATGACCAAAATATTGTATACATATACATACCCTGTTAATAGCAAATCTCTATTGTTACTGTCCTTCACTTCATTTCTTCCTCCATTTATAGGCCATGTCTACAATATCATAGGGATTATAAATACAAATACTTTAATTTTTCATAAAGTCATTGGGAATCAAACAGACAGTCATGGTATTCCACTTCCACAAAATGGCAGTATTCAAACTTATAGATAAGCAACGATATTTGACATAGTTTGAATGTATTAAGCCCTTGAAAAGGTACTGACATTAGTGATGAACTAAAAACACTTCTTTTATTAGATATGTACCATATAACAGCAAAAATCAAGTAATAGGTTAGCAAGTAGAATAGAATATGGCCTATGAACCATATTTCAGAATTCATTCTTACCCTTTGTGATAAATTCTTTTGCTGTGACTCTCCTGCATCTTGTATTTTATACCACAACTGATCTGGTACATTGTTTATATGTTGTGAGCATGTGATAGCAGAGGAATGAATACTATGTAAATATGGTAGTTTAAATGTAGGCCAGTTTACAGAATCTAAATCAATGACAACTAATTCTTCTTCAGCTAGTACTACTAAACTATGGGGTTCATCTTTATCTACAAATACATTTGTCAACTTTTACAAACATGTTTTATATTTAAAGGACATAAAAAATAAAAACATTTATCAAAACAGCATGTTGATTAAAGTCAATAGTTATAAACTCGAATCATTGGGTATTTTTGCCAAATCAAGAACTTTAAACCATTTTACGCATGAATCTCCTCGGAGATGTCATCAATAAAAAAAGCATATTTAAAGAGGACCAAACTGTCATATGTACTATCTTTACATACCATCATTACAGACCAACATATTACAATGCATACAATGCCAGTTAAAAAAGAAAAAAAAAATCAGGGAATCTGTTTATTGCTAAAGAAAACTGTTACTTTAATCATGAGGTATTCCTTTTTATTACATACATGTGTAATCCTACCGATACAAGGGAAATCGGGCCCATGTAATAATTGAATCCATATACACATACGTTGAAAACGGTCGAACTACTTTTTCTACGGACTCGAATGATTGAGTTGCCATTTTTGTTTTCAAAAGTGATTTCCCAGCTGCAGTGTCAACTTAAAATGACAACAAATTACGATTAAACCATATTTTGAAGCCAGTCCAACCACCCATGGGCTATAATTTCCACTGAAAATGTCTTTAATCCCTTTTTGACAACAATGCAACCAAATCAAGTCACATGTACAAGTTGAGCCGAGTAGGTTAGAGGGAACTCGCTATGACGTCATCTTATGTTTTTAATATAACATTCCAGGGGGAAACAGCGGAGTAGGCTGTACACATAGGAGTAATAAATAGAATACGTCAAATTAAGTCTTTTGAAATACATTTTCACTCCAATTAAAACAGTAACCGCAATAGTATGTAATAAAAGTAGAACCGCACACATGTCTATAGCACATTCGTGGTATCACTACGCCAGGCCACTCATGCAATATTGTAAACCTACATGTATAGTAGGGCTGGGAATCGATTATGATTTTTATATCGTTTATCGGCAAATAATCGGTGACGTGCATCGACCGATAATCGATTACTAATCAGTAGAATTTTCATGTCTATTTGAAGTAAGGGAGATAACCACATTCGAGTATTGTAAACACAGTACATTTGAAAATGAAAGTAGCATATCCTCCCAGCAGATGGCGCTCTACACTGTTGTTATTTATAGGCCTATAGTTGTTATTGTGTCGTATTAAAAGTCGATAGCGGTATTATTTGGTAGGTTTTGTGATAGTATTGTTCATTCCATCTTGTAAACAGTTGTTTGAAAAAATTGATTGGATATAATTTATTGAATCATGATAATCGATTATGGAATTTTAGATCGATAATCGTAATCGGCAGGTAAGTAATCGACGATTAATCGGAATTTCGATAAATTTTGCCAGCCCTAACCTATAGGCACTTAAGAGCGGTTCCACCATTTTATATTATTTTGAATGGAATAAAATAAGAAAGTATGATAATATGGAGCAAGATTAAAATAGAAACAATTACCTGCTCTATCTTCCTCAGAATCTGTTTCATCTGATCTATTTAAGGTAATAAAATCTATAACACGAGATGTGAAGTCAAATACTGTGTGACTCTCTCCTTGCATCACAGTGACAGTATGTCTATCACCATAACTAGCTCGTGGCATACCACCAGAAAATATCAGGAACGGATCACTACAAACAAAGACAATCTTATAAGTAAAACAATCATAACAATTAAATTCAATGAAATTATCACCACACATATTGGTGCTTTATGATAGCTGGTTAAGAAATTAAGCTTCTATATACAGATCTTTCTGCATTCAATCATTGTTGACCAAAACAAAGTTTAATACTAACGCTTTAGCTGTTCTGCGCTCCAATTTAGTGATAGCTTTACAAGGGAAAGGTCCATAAGGTGTCTGTTCATTATCAGGCTTAGAGGAATCTTCAACAGTCCAAACACTATAACTTCCATCAGAATGGGCTGAGGAAAATTCTTTACCATTACGATGCCAATCCAAACTTTCCAATTGCTGAAGAAAGAAAAAAATGAGGTGAGATAAAAACTACCCCTTACAGCTCATTACAACCAGTGATGTTTTCATATAGATACCTTTGTAAAACCTTAATTGTCTTCAAATAACAGTTAAAACTGGTAAAGCACAATAGAATAACTCAGTGTCAAATTTACACTATTTTGATCATTCTTGTTTAGCCCTGTGTCATTTTCTACAAAGGAAAATATTGAAAATACCAACTGGTCAGAAGAGTAAACATGGGTTTGTTTTTCTTTTCATAGTAAATAACTAAAATAAATACTAGTAAACTTCATATAACACGTCTTAGCCTCAGGCAGTTTGACCTGCTGTAATTGGCATGGGTTATTAGTTTAATTATTTGTTTTACATGTAATAATAGAGTTTGACATGTTGACAAATCATCTGTTTACAGTACTTTTTATTTCAATCAATTACTGTACAAGCTTAGATTTTAATATTACTATCACTGAATAGGTGTGAATCCAATCAATTAAATATTGATCTAAAAAGACCTGTTAAAGAGTTACTCTCATGACATCTACAGGTCTTCATGACTAATATTAAAATATATATTGATTTATTTGCTTACCCTAGAAACATTGTAAGTCTGGTTGGCATTGAAGTCTTTATTATCCCACAATACTATTAATCCTCGGTTATATCCTATCAATAATTTATCAGGATTTGTTGGATGTACGGCTATGGCTTCTACTGCTCCTGGATTCACTTTAAAGTCATCAGGTACACTACAATATACAGCAAAATTTATAACAATTTCTATATAAGGTAGAAATGATACATTGACCAAGGCCTTTTACATTTTAGTTTTCTTTTTTTTTTCGATGATATAATTAATGAGTGGTATGCCTCAACTAGCCTTGTATGACCCATTGTATCATGCATACAATGTTTCATTAAGACAAGTTTAACTTACTTCTGCATAACAACATCTTGTTGAATAACCTGTTCACTGAGAGTAAAGGTGTTCACATCTAATATTTGTATATTACCACCTTCTGTTCCTAGATACAACTGTTCACCATTTATAGATAAACAACAAGTTGATACAGCTTTATTCTTACTGAAATATACAAATGAAAACAGTGGGATAAAATCTTACTTGGAATGAATGAATTAAACATTTGCCATGCAGTTTGCAATGAAAAAATATTTCGAAGATATTTTGACATTCAAAATTGTCTTCCCATGATGTAATATCTCATCCAAAAGTCTACATTCTTTGTCCACATTTTCATCCTGTTCCACTGAATGTGGAAAACAGTTTAATCCAAGCAGTCAATATGGCTGCCAGGGACAAAACTGGAATGAATGAATTATAAATGAACATGTAACAGTGTAAGGATTGTTGTCCTATTTAAGACCAACCATTCATTATACGTACAAACATGTATGTCAAAGTATCAGATTTCTATGTAAGAAAGTGGTAATATAAATACTGTATATATCAAAAACATATAGTGACATTCTTTAAATGCTTCATCTTCTAGTGTTTATTACTTCACTTTCAATTTTTACATATATATATATATATACACTTTTTTCTTTAATGTGTGAAACAGAGGGGAATTTCAACTGTAATGAGTGTCAATTGCCTTGTTTATTCTAGTAAAATAAGAAGCAAAACCATTTTCTACATATTTAAAAAGAATTGCATTTCCTTAACATATAATTTTTCCCACCCCAAAAACATAAAACAGTTTTGTGAAATCAAACGGTTCAACAATTTGGTATGCAAAACCATCATGCATTTATTTAAGTAAACTATAAAATTCCAACACTTTCATTCCAAATTAGACATTGACCTATAAATTTAAACTGGCTTCAAACCCACTATTAGAATTCATTGTATTTGACACCTATTCATTTCATAATATTCTATTTCATATAAATGGCAAGTAACAGTTTATTAACATAATTTACATATAATTTAAATAATTAATATCCACCTGTTTAAAACAATTTACATCCATAACTATCATTGACATTCAACACCACCATAAATATCACATTAACATAAAATATTACGTTAATATTTATTTCTCTCATGCATACCGGTACATGAAGTAAATCTTTATATAATAAATTATATATTAGATATGACAAAATTCCAATAGAAAACAGATTATGCTATAAATACAAAATAATAGGGAATAAGTTTAAAAATATATTACCAGGGAATTGTACACAAACAGTCATCTTTTTTTCACTGTTTAAATTCTTTAGAGGCAAATTTGAAAAAAAAATCTCATTTTTGTATTTTCCTGGTGCATTCTGAACATAAAACTACTTAATGCCCTGCGGCAATACTACTGCTCAAAATTATACATAAATTAGCAAAAACTTTACACTGTTTGTCATTAACTGAATCAATGTAAAATTAAATGAAGCAGCTGTTTACAGGATTCTTCAAATGGAATTTGAATTCAAAATTATGACATTTTAACATGTGGTAAATTCCCAAGTCAATCACAGTATAGTTGACCTATATTGACCTCATGAAATGTGTGGGAATCACCAAGTACAATTTCAATTTAAACTACCAGTGTATATAATATATACTACATGTGTATAAGTAAGTGAAATGTAAATGAAGGATTGGTTTCATAATAACTGTAATAGCTGAAAAAGGTCTATTATTCAAGTCAATCCTAAAATTTATTATTTTAATCATTATCTATTGCACAAAAAACAATAGCAAGATAGTTAAATAACAGAGTGAGTGTTCTGAGTCTTTAGAATTATTAAACTTAGTGGTTATGACACACAATCATGTCATCTTAACTTCCTATGTCAAGTATTATACTTGAATTGTCAACATGTTAACACAAAACTTTAACCTGTTAACACATGCTGTTCTATATTCAATTACATTTCAAAGCTTTTGACAACAGACAAAAAATACTAGCGTAATAATATTTCAATCTGAATGGAATATTTGAATTTTTCTATTTCTAAGGCTATATATAACCAGATCTTTAGGATTTGAATTTACTGTCATGTATTTGCCTAATCTTTTATAATTTCAGTTTACCCATCAACCTCTCAAATTTATGAATTAGAAATATAATATTGCTGAAACGCTCCTAAGATAGTGAAAAGATATCACAGATGATACAACATGCACCTGGAAGATACAGGATCCTTCTAAGCCAACATACTGAATATGCTGATCTCTACATTGTATACATATGTACATGTATTTCATAAAATTGATAAGAGAACTTTTGGTTTTCATTAAAAATTATAATAGGAAAGAGACAGACAAATTTTTATGTATTCATTGATACTAGACAGGTGAAACAAGGTCATCAGTTAAACAGCAAGATCTTACTTTAAATCACAAGTTTATTTCATAAGAGAACATTGGGAAACAAACCCTTATATTTATCAAACATTGTTACAATTCCAAAACATAACTTCTACAAGGAAGTGTATTTGCAAGCCGATAGGGAAACATGTTTCAAATGATATAATTACAGGAGATATCCTTGTACATGATTATAATAAAGAGAATTCTATTTTTACTTTCAAAAATAATTTCTGTCACACTAAAATTACATCTGCATTTCAACTCTTGCAATTTTTCATTATGAGTTCTTTGTGATAACAAATGTTTGGACAATTTACTTGCTATTTGTTAGTGCCTCATATTTTAGTGTTATATGAATCAAAATATGTGATCTACAGAATATTCTTACCTAGTTTCAACTGTATATGATTTCACTTCCTCTAAAATAGTTTTACCACCTCTGACATTTGTTTCCCATAAATGCAGTGAGTTGTCACTGCAAAAACTTATCAAACGAGCCTATAATACAAAAAATATTGAATGGTGAATTATCGAATTAATGTCAAAACTGTGTATCTTGGAGAGGGTTTATTTATACATCAACTAAATTATCAATTTACAGAAAAAATGGTTTTAATTATGAAATATTGCACATTAAACAAGTAAATGAAAGGAGAAAAACTAACCTGTTCTTGTAAGAAAAATAACTGAACAACTGTTACATCTTGTTCATGTTGAGCTGTAAATTCTACTCCAGGTCTACCAAGACTATTCATAGGTTAAGGAATATGTGAAATACGAAAAAGATTAAACGGTTTTGTTTTACAGTAAATTTCAGATTATATGGTATTTTGCTTTATCTGAATGGATAGAAGCATTTTGCTAGGACAGTGCCACTGTTTTCTGTCAAAACAAAGATAAGCCTGGTGCTATATATAAAACATATTGATAGTTAAACACACAAATTAGCATCTTTTGTTGAGGTCATAAGGATCAACAACCAGACATATTGACATAGGTGACATAGCTGCAGACTAGACATTCTATACATTACATCCACAAAGAAAGATAGGTCAAATTATATTGATTTAGAGTGACTGAACATAAATGTCTGAAAAACATTCAATTGTCACTTTCTGATTTTTCTGTGACAAAATAAATTATGTAATATTTCTTGGCGAAGCAGGTATTTTTGAAAGCTGGGAAATGTGAATACAATGTATAATTAAATATCTCCAGCAGTGTAAACTATTTATAGCCTAGTGACATGATCCATTACAAAGAAAAATCAATTGTTGGTGTCTGGCAAGTTAAAACTATGATTATATTCTACCATAAATGTGTTTTGATATAATTACAGTATCTGTTTAGTTGTTATTAATCAAATATATTATTAATTATGTTGTTATTAATTATCATTATAGAAGACCAGGTCAAGAAACGATTAATCAAGTTTACAACCGCTCATCTAACTATATAAGTTCTTATATCTTAAAGTTTTGTATAAGCTACTGTTTCTGAGATTCAAATCCTATCTATAAAGTTAAGGCCAGTACTAGGGCTGGGAATCGATTATGATTTTAATATCGATTATCGGCAAATAATCGGTGACGTGCACCGACCGATAATCGATTAATAATCGGTAGAATTTTCATTTCTATTTTAATGTGAATATGTTTTGTTTGTGTATAATTAGTTTGTTTTTCTTTGCAGTAAATTATATTTCAATACAAAATTATAGTTGTTTGTTCATCAATATGTAAAAGGAATTTCGGCATCACATGCGTGTAAAAATTTGATCGCGCGTAAAATATTGTCATTGTCACTTCAAGGTTAAAAATCATATCGACCAGCTAGTAAAGTAGGCCTATGTGTACAGTATTTTTGATTTACTGCATCCATTTAAATTGTTGATCATTGAATATTGATCGGGGACAACCCCAGATATATAAATTAGCGAAATTTACCCCTATTTATTTCAATCTGTTTAAATTCTAAACCACATTCGAGTATCGTAAACACAGTACATTTGAAAATGAAAGTAGCATATCCTCCGAGCAGATGGCGCTCTACACTGTTGTTATTTATAGGCCTATAGTTGTTATTGTGTCGCATTAAAAGTCGATAGCGGTATTATTTGGTAGGTTTTGTGATAGTATTGTTCATTCCATCTTGTAAACAGTTGTTTGAAAAATTGATTGGATATAATTTATTGAATCATGATAATCGATTATGGAATTTAAGATCGATAATCGTAATCGGCAGGTAAGTAATCGACGATTAATCGGAATTTCGATAAATTTTGCCAGCCCTAGCCAGTACAGAACGAATATAATGTTTTAAGTTTGTTTTTCTCTCATATTATCAAGATAAAGGACTATTTTAACTATGCAATATGTCAATAATTCATACTCAATCAGTATTGAATAGACTAATTTGAGTATGTCACCGGAGTACCATGCTGATTAAAATCAGTCACAGAAATCAGCATGTGGAGTATCTATATTTTTGTTAATTGGATAAAGTGGCTCTACCATTTGCAATATGAATTATGTAACTTTTAAGAAGATTAAAAAAAAAGCCCTATTCTAAACTTGGAATTCATTTTATGTGAAATACATGTACTAACAAAATCATTATAAAGTTGGTTAAAATCTGTAAATACTAGAGATTTTACTGGGAAATGTTGAAAATATACATCCACACTGAAATATAGGTTTATAGTGCTCAACTGCCAATAAGAACAACAAAATGTATAGTGATAGATAGATTTTATACTTTTTATACATTCCCTACCAGACAATTAACCCTAATTTAGGACAATGTTAGTTAATGTAGCATAAAGAGACTGGAGAAATTCAGTCATAATTTAACCTTTTGACACGGTGTAGCATATTTTACCCACCATTTATCATTACAACTGACCTATATCAGATTCATATAAAGAAATGTTGGTATTTTAACTAGATTTTTCACGGATTCATTTACATCTTTAACTAGATCTTAAATAGATCAAAAACTATAAACCGAACAGTGTTATTCTTTCACTTGCCACACAAAAGGAATATTTTTCAAAAATTTTGAAACACCATTTTATTACATAATGTCAGTTATGCTTAATCAATGATTGTTGGTAAATAGAATGTTTTGATTCACTGCACATGTCTAACCAACTCGGATGTCAACAACTGGTTTTGAATTTCGAAGTTATTTATTTTGAAAAACATTCCAAATAATCAGTTAAAATGGTTGCTTTATGTCAGGTAAAGGTGTATTAACATTCAGTAAATGGTATCACTGTGGTTATGCAGATAGCTAAAGTAATAGACAAAGAGATTTAGGTTGATGAAGAATGTTGCCAACAAGGTTGGACAAGCTGTGACCACATGTAGCCTTAAAAACTAGTGACTAACACCAGAAGTATTTCTGTTAACATAAAAGACAATAAAATTCTTCTTTAAGACTATTTAATCTAAAAGTTAGTTATCTGTTATGATTGAAAACAAAATGCAAGACATAAACGTATTATCCTCAAAAGCCAATTAATACCCATTAAAATGAACTACATGTAACTTGGAGGTGGTTTCTTTTTTTAATCAGGGAAGATTATGAACCCAAAAAAAAGTAATTATTGTCAAGCCACATCATTTCTTCTGCATGCCATGACACATGTACAATAGAGGTACGGTATGTGCAAAATTACAATGCATTACAAAAGACCAGTGCAACAGATTGCTAAAGAACAACTCACAACAATATCGTACATTAGTGCATGCTTGTGAGATGCAATTTCAGGAACCATTAGATGCAGATAATCTATATAAAATGAATTGCGCAGTAAACAGAATTAAATCAATAACAGCAGCAAGCCAAATAACCTGGGAAATACTAAAAAATCTGCTGACTAGTCAAAAGATAGCAGTTAATCTATCCTACGAAGTTAAAAAAATAAATAAACCTTCCCCTTAATTCGCAAACTCTGATTTAAAATAGATATTGTAAAAACAATAGGCCACAGTAGCAATGGTTCATAACTTTGCAAATTTGGTAGAATGTAAGTCAAATAAAATATAAATACAATATTCATGTGCCACGTTCCCATAATGCCAAGGCTCAGCAAATATCAAAACCAAATTTATTATGACATGAGAACTTGTTTAAGATACTCTATTTATCAGCCCATTTAAGTTTAATATCATTGCTCCATGTAAGTTTAAGAGTATCAAACTTTAGAACAAGTTTCACAGGTGGTTAAAAAACCACAAAGCTGTAAGTGTGGAATGTTAAACAACTCAAGATGACCCCACACCTAATGATGCCACACTAACACCTCCTTACAAATAAGTATTAGTTTGTAGTATAGGAGAGGTGGTATGTAAAACATCTCAACTCTATTATAAAAAAATATATTCTCATATTACTGACCCAGATTTTTTATCAATGAAGTCAATCCCTTTCCCAAGTCTTCATTAACCTTTATGCTAATCAAGCTGTTAATGCTTCTTATGTTACAAATCATGCGCTTAAACATAAATAAGATAAATTTAATTTTTTGAGGTTATAATTCTGGTGTTTTATATTAGATAATCAGACCTATTTTTGAAAACTGACAGATATGAGCCTGGAACTTATTTTTTGGTTTTTTTTTTTTTTTTTTTTTTTCCAATGTATTGCCCCATGGGCTGAATGTGAGACAGGACCATGTCCTTGTGTATTGGGCCTAATTCTGACCCATGTAAAATAAAGAGTTTATTATTATTATTATTTAAGTTCTTTATCAGAGATCTAACATATCTTATATCTATATATCATTAACATATATTTCTACAGTCCATCAACTTGAAAACAAGTCAGTTCAAAACCTCAAAATTATCAAAACGAAATCCAAAATAAATAATGATTTTTAACATAAAGTCAGAATATTTCAGCAGTCTTCTACAAAGTTAAAATGTTATCTCAGCACATTAATGAGTGTTTTAGCAGAGTAAATATTTATGTTTTGAAACAGACAGGTCTATTTTGGTTACATGCTTAGCCTAAAACAAGGTATTGGGAATAAGCTTAAGTTCTTTTTTTTTTTGAAGGATACACTTTCAATACTCCAGATTTAGTTCCAATAGCCAGTAGGCGTAATTTAGGATCATAAGCCATAGCACTTGGTTTGCTGGGGAATCCATGATCAATGCACTAAAAAATAAATACTTAAGTTTCAATTTCAGCAGAAAAGCTGCCAAACAATAACAAGAAGCAGAATTCCTCAGATTAAATGAAGCAGAAAAACAATCTGTTAATTGAAGAGGTCAACTGCAAATCAGTCACCCTCAGTTCTTTTGATCATTTGTAATACATGCACTTTAAGACTCAGTGAGGAGTAATAAATATGCAGGGGTCTTTATTGCATTGTTTACATAACAAAGAGTAGGGGAATCCCTCTAAGAAAATTACTCAGGCATGTCCAATACTTGCCATCTATTTGTTTGGGCTGGTGGACTGGTTGAAATTAAAAATTACAGCTTCTCAAAACAATACCATGCATACATTGACATTGGACTTGGTGTGTTTATAAAAAGATAAGCTTAGCTGCGACATAGAATAGGCTTTTAGTTTTATAGGCCAACTAGGCCTACAACTACAAATGAATGTATCTCTGTCCTGACATTATTCACAATGTTGCATGACTCATTCTCTGGTAATCCAATATGGCTGCTGACAATTCATTGTCAACAGAAAATAAGTTTAAAACTAGCCAAGAGATAAATACCTTTCTGAATCCGAACAATTCCTTCTTCAGCTTTTCACGTTCCTCCCCCTCCTTTGGAGGATGTTTCTTGAAAAATTTGAACATTTTTCTAGCTCCAGAATGCAGTCAATTCTGCAAATGAAAAACAATATTATAAACGCAGCTGTTACGGGCTTTAATTATAGTCACAGTGAAAAGTGAAACTTCAAAACAAGCATGTAAGATCTTCTGCAATCACTGTGTCACAGTGCCACGGCACACACAACAGACAAACAAAACAAGCCAATGAATATAACAACGTGGGTAAAAATGATTTACCGCCTCAACCGATTAATCAGGAAACTGAATCATTAAATGACACGATTTGAAAGCTAAAGTACTATAAAATTGTCACTTACCTACTAAATAAGTTGGAAGTATTCCCAGTGGTCGTCAAAAAGTAACATTAGCCCTCAGACAGAAAGCGTGGAGTAAAAGTTTATCACCGCGCCAATGGCTTCGTGTACATAAACTACTTGGTCAATAAAATAATCGTATTACTACGCCAAACAGGTGCCCGTTTAAAAAACCCTCATTTGTCTTTTATTCCCTATTAATGTATTTTTCACTTATAATGAATGAATAGCTTTGATTTTCATATTTGGATACCCAAGGAAGAAATTTGTATGCAGATAAGAATATTTGAATAAAAATTAATATTGGAACTATTTTGTTATTGACTAATGTGTAAGCTGTGTAGTAATTTAGACCAATGAAATCGATTGACGGCTTGCTTCATGTGGGGTATATTTCACCTGAGTGAAAGAAAGGAATTTTGCCGGAAAAGTAATCGATGCTAATACAATATGTGTAATATATGGGAGTGATCAAGATGACGAATAAAAAAATAACAAAGAGCGATTAGTAGGCTTCGGTTTTTAAACATTCACTAAAACTAAACAGTCAAAAAGATAGTTTGCAAGGCAAGATAATATAGCCTACACCCACTAAGGCCACAAGCAGAATTGTACAATCATCAAAATGAAATATTCACCCCTTCAATCATACACTTCTTATAGGCCTATTACTAAGTTTCATTAAAATCTATCGAGAAAGCAATAACTTATTAAATATTTTTTCGGTATTTTTGATTTTCAATAGGGTTCATCTATGGGTGATAATAAACAATTTCAGTAAGTGTTGTCGCTATCAGTAAAGAATTTTTCTTCCTAGAGTGTTTGCGAGCTAAATTTGAACGCGTTTTCAAACAGGGGAAAAAACTCATTCTAAATATTCAAGAATTGTGCCTTTTTATAGTGTTTACGAGCAAATGTGGACGGACATGTGTAACGACGATATACGCTCCACAATTCAGGTAGGCGTATAAAAATCTCAAATTCAATACCATTTCTGAAAACAGGAGTTTTAATTTGAAAAAAAAAACATCTATCTACGAAAATAATGAAATACGTAGATACATTCTGATTAGTTGCAAGAAGGCCTTGTTGTCCCAAAAATTTTTAGGCCTACTTTGCGATCCCGGTACACTCTTGTCTACCATAAGCAAACTGAAATATTATAACATTAATCCCTTTTTTTCTTTAAAAAAGGCTTATGAGTAGGCCTAACCATCATGATGATCGCTAGTGGTGGAGTGTTTCTAAGACTAAAAAACAAAGAATATAGCATTTTGTATGGTTCTTTGAATTTGACACGATACAGGCACTAGTCGAATTGTTGATGAAATGTGTCTTGTTTTTGTTTAATTAGCCACTGTATAATGACCAGATGTCTGCTATCATGTTTCAATGTTGATAGAAAGACTGTTCTGTCCATTGACTATAAAGACGGCAAAGATAAAAGAAGATATTAATACCAATGTTAATTACGATTCTAATTAATTACCTTTGAAGTGAAATTATTGGCAGTTTTTAGCGATAAGAGAGTGATAATGTAGACTTTTACTATAAAATAGTAATTACACACTTATTAGGGCCTACCATACGACCATATATGGCGTTTATCAATACACAGATTACCAATTCAAATACAAAGCTGTTGATCCAGATAAGATAATATATGTGCTATCAGATAACATAAGATATCAGTGGCCACAATTAAGATGCAAAGCACAATATAATTAGACAATTTTCTCCCCTAAACATGAAATATGTTTTCACTATTAGTGATTCTAATAAAACTATTTTGTCACCGAAGAAAATTCCATTTACAATTTTGATAGCCACATTTGTTTAAATTGTGGTTATATTAGGCTATCATAGATAAAAGAAATATATCCGTGGTTAAAAAATGAGAGGCATGTTACTTGACCATCTGTTGATGACCACTATATATCAACAAAGGAACTAAAAGAAAACAAGACGAATAGAGTCACGGACTGGTCATAAATAAACAATCAACTGAAGTATTGCAGGTCTAAGTTAAACATTGAAACACAAATTAATTAGCCTGAACTAAACACACGAAATGTTTGACAGTTTATCTCTATTCTTCATGCTCTTTATCAACGTTTATCTTTCTTCCAGCATCCATGAGTTGTTCATTGACCACCAATTGACAAGTAAAGTAAATATTTATAAAACACAAAATAACGTATCATAGCATCCTTTACTTTTGGAAATGCCAAAATTTTTGAGTTAATAGTAACTAGAATAGATAAATCTAAAATCGATAGTAACTAGAATAGATAAAAATAAAATCGATAGTAACTAGAAAAGATAAATCTAAAATCGATAGTAACTAGAATAGATAAATCTAAAATCGATAGTAACTAGAATAGATAAATCTAAAATCGATAGTAACTAGAAAAGATAAATCTAAAATCGATAGTAACTAGAATAGATAAATCTAAAATCGATAGTAACTAAAATAGATAAATCTAAGATCTATAGTAACTAGAATAGATACATCTAAAATCGATAGTAACTAGAATAGATAAATCTAAAATCTTTAGTAACTAGAATAGATAAATCCAAAATCGATAGTAACTAGAATAGATAAAAATAAAATCGATAGTAACTAGAAAAGATAAATCTAAAATCGATAGTAACTAGAATAGATAAATCTAAAATCGATAGTAACTAGAAAAGATAAATCTAAAATCGATAGTAACTAGAATAGATAAATCTAAAATCGATAGTAACTAAAATAGATAAATCTAAGATCTATAGTAACTAGAATAGATACATCTAAAATCGATAGTAACTAGAATAGATAAATTTAAGATCTTTAGTAACTAGAATAGATAAATCTAAAATCGATAGTAACTAGAATAGATAAATCTAAAATCGATAGTAACTAGAATAGATAAATCTAAGATCTATAGTAACTAGAATGGAAACATCTAAAATCGATAGTAACTAGAATAGATAAATCTAAAACCGATAGTAACTAGAATAGATAAATTTAAGATCTTTAGTAACTAGAATAGATAAATCAAAGATCTATAGTAACTAGAATAGATAAATCTAAAATCGTGTGTAATGTACCAAAATAAGTAGAAGATCACATGATAGCTAGTTAGATAGTCGTTCCGATCTCGAAAGATAAATGCCAAGAGTTGATAGAAAGGATTTTTAACTGTGAAACTAAGTTGTTATATAGTTGTAAAAAATAAGATGTTTTGGGCCAACAGTGCCAATATTGTTGACTAATGATGAGAACGGTGTCATTACACCCATGTATCTAAATTAGCAATTCAATGTCATATAGAGTCAGTCTATGGCGATGGCTACATATTATAAAAGTTTTATAGTTATAGATCAAATTTATCAAACGTAGCCTTTATTCTAACGATTAGCATTCAAAATTTCAAAACACACCTACAATTATCAATAATTTTGACTTGGCGGGGTTTTTTATTTTGGGATGTCATAATGTAGATACGGGATGACGGAAATCATCCTGTATTATCACAGCAGACCTTATAGCAATAACCTTTCCATTTCCACTTTTGATATTTCAAATACTTTGACAAATTAGGCTAAAAAAGTACTACCAGATTAAAAACAACTGGTTTTACAGAGCATGGGCCTACTCATTTTTATCATAACAAATTATCATTTAGCAACTTTTTCACGACCGACATTTATGTCGACTTAATGAAAAGGAATATTACGTTCTTATCTTCTTTGAAATGGCATATTATTAATGGATAAAGCAAATGTTACCAACAGTCAACTGTTACAAAAACATTTTTGGTGAACATAATATTTGCTGAATATCAAAAACAATCTATAGGAGTAAATGTCGTAGGAGTTTAAAAGTTTCTAAGAAAAACATAAGAAATTGCATATTGAAAATTGTTTCCTTTCTAATAAGTTTAAAGAATATAACATCCGATACATCTAGGATGTGTTCCGGAATAATCGGAATTAATTCTTGAAACTAATCCTTGACAAAACACTGAATAATTTTGTCAGCTAAATTATATCACAAATAGACGACAGTCTAGAAATATTAGTGAAAAAATTATGAAAACTGCCTTTTCAACCGAAATAGACACTTGTCATTTTAAGCTGGGCTTCTAATCACCATTTTCTTTTTGTTTCAGCTGGAGCAAATCTTGAGCAAGTTTACAACGACGAACGATTGGGCAACTAGGTCCCGGTAATTGAGAATTAAGCTCTAGCAAACCCTTTTCAGTTTATCTACATGTATATGGGATAATTTGATGAAACTAGATGATAATCGAGAGAGGGCGAGTTCTAATAGGGCCTATTATTCTGACGTAGGCCTACTAAATAATTGTGCACTTTTTGGAATGACCTTGAAACAGAGAAAGACAGATAGCGAGATGGTCTGAGAACATTAATTAATTGACAATCTTATGATTAATCAATGAATAAAAAGAGCCATGGCGACAATTTCATGCTTTCTCGGAAGCTATTCACAAACGATTGACATAGTCAATAATTCATATTCATTATCTAAATATTTCAACTTAAATCCACTAAGCCTCTTTAGTTATAAACAGACGCCTTATTCTAGCATAAATTCAAAACTTGTGGTGCAAAAACCACGAATCAATTTGATTAAACAAAGTATTAAATACAAAGGATCAATTTTATGGAATGGTCTAGACGAAAATATTAAATCAGCATCAGATTTTAAGACTTTTCGAAGGATGATTCTTGGTAATCTTTCATTAACATAAGCATACTTCCTGTTACACGGGTATTCTTTTCACCAACTATAGGCTTACTTGCTGATGGCTATCTTAACAATTGTGTTTCTCCATGATTTAATGATTTAAGTAATTTATTAATTTTATTTTTCCCTTTCTCACAGGTATATCACCATCAACAATTCTATTTTGACCTAAGTTGAACCATTTTGAAAATCTAAATTATTACTGTCGGGGGATGAGAAAAACATCCTTAAAGCTGGTCTTGAGCATGGACAAATCCTAACCCCCCCCCCCTCCATAGAAAATAAGAACATAAAATGGAGTAGGGTTGGGTAGCCCGCTCGCAGCACATGCACTGACGCTTTGGCAATTCTTTTTTTTTTCTTTTTTTATATGTATGTTTTGATGTCTGATCGTCTCATGCAGATCATTTTATAAACAAATTGTAGGTTGAAAATCTTTCCATTTCATGCACATGTACTTGTGTATTTTTAAACAAATTGTACGTGGAGTATTGTATATTTATTTTGTGGTCATGTACTTGACTGCCGGAACATAGATCTGTTCATTTGATACACATGTACCTGTGTATTTTTAGTATTTCAGACGAATTGTATATTGAGATATTATGTATTTTAGATTTTTTTCTTTTTTCTTTCCTTTTTTTTTTTTTTTTTTTTTTTCTTTTTTTCCCTAATGTATTGCCCCATGGGCTGAATGTGAGACAGGACCATGTCCTTGTGTATTGGGCCTAATTCTGACCCATGTAAAATAAAGAGTTTATTATTATTATTATTATTACTAGTTTAGGAATGGTCAGCTTGATTGGTTACACGATGATACTAAGCGCACGAAGTGTAGAAATTACATGTATCTTGTAGAAACTTTATATGGGTCATTATAAACATGGTATTTAAAATGATGAGCCACCTATTATGTAGATTATAGTAAAAAGGGTCATAGGTTAACTGGTCATTTAAGGTAATTGGAACTTTACCGAACAATATTCTCTTCATCACAACGAAATGAATAGCCCATTTCCTTAAGCTTCTCAAGTCCATCAAATCTTTAAGGCACATCTTAGCTAATCTTAAATTTCAATATTCTATCATAAACCACTCTCGGTAGTTTATAGACCGCTTTCCAGGTCTATTACTCTATCATATTTCTATTGTGCCACTTATCTCCCATTTCTCTACCCTTTTCTCCACTCTTCTACGACTCTTCTCCAGGCTGCTACTTATCAGATATAATATTTCTTCTGTCTACTACTTATATATACAGTACCATTTCTCAATATACTAATTAAACAATCTATACTATTTCTCAAACTATTCATACAACAATCTACCATTTCTCAAGTCTACTTCAGCCATACGTCTACAATCTACCATTTCTCCAGTCTACTACTTCTACAATCTACCATTTCTCCGGTCTACTACTTCTACAATCTACCATTTCTCCAGTCTACTACTTGTACAATCTACCATTTCTCCAATCTACTAGTCATACAATTTACATGTACCATTTCTCTAGTCTACTACTTCTACAATTTACCATTTCTCCAGCTATGTCTACAATCTACCATTTCTCCAGTCTACTACTTCTACAATCTACCAATTCTCTAGTCTACTACTTCTACAAACTACAATTTCTCTAGTCTAATACTAGTAGGGTTTTACCTTCTGAAATATAATTAATCTGTCTCTACGATGGTTTTTAATTTCGATGCGACAATGCAAAGAAATCATTAATTATCTTCGAACTAGAGAAGTGGTATATATCCTAGATAAATAGTATTAAAAGCATAATGATATGCTTGAAAAACAGGGTAACGACTTGAGTAAAGAGAAAAGAAAACTGTAACACTAGCAAGTCTCTTATAGAAGAACTGGCCAAGGTTACATACAGAGAATACCTTTTTTTAGAATAATTAACACTGCTAGAAAGGGAGAAGTTTAGTAGTAAACTAATATCCAACTGGAAAGTTAGTAAAAAAGTAAGAATTGATATTGATGGAGGCATGCAGGAAAAAACATCCATAAATTAAGAATCGTTGAGGAGTTTAATGTTTTGGTGTAAATAAGAATGAAAAGTTTAGTCTGTTTTATTTGATGATAACACGTCTAAACTATTGGCTCAAGATTAACTGTTTAAATCTGATATAAATCCCTAGCTAATCCTATGTTAATCCATATGAATGCATCTGTTTATTCAATGATTCTAGTGCTACAGATAGGACATCTGTTAAAATATTCATAATCCCAGTAACTTGAATATCAATGTATTTGACCCCGAAAAGAAACATTTCTAGTATACAATAGCCTTGGTCAGAAGAAATAAACTGTCCTTAGAATGTTTATAAATGTTTTACAATTTTTTTTTATGTTCATTCATTATCGTTTAATGTTTCGTGATTGAGAGAATAAAATGTATGTTTAAAGGTTTAAAAGTGTTGTACACTCGTCTTTCAGATATGCTTGATTATATAGGATGATAAATATGTAGTAATAATTATATGAACCGAAAATAACCTATTGAATCAATATAATGTATTGTTATTATAAGTTTTATGAGAGTTAATCAGTCCAATGTACAAAGGAATTTATTGATTTCACTAATATAGTTCTTCCAACCTGTACATATTAACAAACAAAAGATCGAATTCCACAGACATTATCTTACACCATTCAAAAACATCCCTGTACACTTTGGCGAGTCCGCAGACTCTATGAACTGAAAATTGTGCAAAAAAAAAAAAACATACAAAAATAAATTCAGGGAGGCAAATGACTGAATATATAGATTAGATAGACATTAGGCAGTATATCCAAGAATATTGGCAACATCGCGCACATTATTGGAAATAACCAGAAGTTCATCATGACTTCTATTAAGTATCTGTGGGCTTTGCAGGATTTCTATATAAGACAGTAGTGTTATCTTACTTTGTTAAGCTCACTCTTTTTTACATACTACCTTCGGGGACTTAACGAAATTTGAATTATTTATGTGGAATTTAGTTCAAATATTGATTTTCAGTTTCGCCGAGATCATAATAGATCAATGAGTAAACTATGACTATAGGCTGCGGGAAACAATTTCATCAAACCTTGGTGAAGAGTGTAAACCGATTAATCTGACATTACCTTTTCCTCGTACGTGGCATGTGAGACAGATGCACAACGTACAATTGCTAACTAAAAAAGTCTGAAGAGGGTATGACAAGTTCTCACCAAAAATTTATAAATATAATAAGCTCTAGGACGCAAAATAACTGCTATTCACAATTGATAACTGGTATGTGCAATCATTGGAAATATCAACAACATCCAAAGAAACAGCAGAAGACAGAAACGGGGAGCACTCCCAAAGAACCCTACTCTCCTGTTGGAGGATGCTCCTAGATCCTTTCACGTAGCAGTTGCCATGCGTCCCTGCTTGCAAAGATCGCGACCTGGACATTATTATGTAATGCAATGAAGGCGATTTTTATACTTATAAAATTTGCCCTCTTTTCTGTTATGGAGGGATCGTGAATGCCATTCTTGACAAACTTCAAGAATATGAACTCTATCCAGATCCACCAACCATCTTCATACTTCCATAAAATTTTGTTGAGCAATCACTGTCCCTCGACAAACCTATATGTATCAAACTGTGTATCGTATCCAATGAACAGTCATTTCTTGAGTAAGATGGTCGAGGAGGATTAATTTGGGGTTCCACAAATAGTCTCCAGTGGATTCATTTGTTATATTGGAAGAGAAAAGATGACCAAAAATAGGCCTCTGGATTATTATAAAAGCATCTCAATGTATATAAATAGAATTTATTTCTACTGAAATGGACAATTATAAAGTGAGGAAATATTACAAATTAATATTATCTTATAAACAACTTTTAGCATAATGTTACATGTATTTCAATCTGAAACATTTTTACTTTGTGTGGCATGAGTTTTTCAGTGCCAACATGAAAACTATCAACAAACATTTACTGATTTCTCAAAAAATATTTCTCACTTCAAATGTATTCAATTCTTAAGTCCATTCAAAACCTAGTCTTATATTTGTATTGTACATTATTAATTCCAAATACTGTACTGAAGACATATTTAATTTAAGGTCTGGGACAAAATACACAAAAAAAATATATAAAAATCTTGTATGGAGATACAGAAATAGTGTTCACTAAAATAACTGAGTAGAATCATTCCATCATACAAATGAAGTTAGTTGGTAACTTTCTCAGGTACATTGAATACTGGCCCTGATTTCATTAATTCAAATAGTGTTCACTAAAATAACTGAGTAGAATCATTCCATCATACAAATGAAGTTAGTTGGTAACTTTCTCAGGTACATTGAATACTGGCCCTGATTTCATTAATTCAAAAGAAACTCTTTAAAATAATATTTGTGAGCTATGCAATTATGATCTGTTGATTTTTGGTACTTTAATATTTTAAATGCTGCATGCATAAAGTTGATGATCAAGTTCAAGGGATGTACATTTGTGGCTTGGCCTGCATGTTTTTATACTTCCACAAGAGACTTTCAGTAATAGTTCAACAAACCAACTTCTACTTTACTTTATCATATTGCTTTCAAATATATAAAAGTATTCCATATCACTATATTTTTAGACAATCTAAAAATGAAAACCGTTTCCATCTAATCAAGTCAGCTTAATAGGAATGTAACATGTATTATCATTTTTATCTCAATGTACTTCTATCACTATCAAAACCTATTTTAGCTTGACTGATAAAGATTTCATGATTTTCTACAGCTTTCATACCTTGTCCATTTCATTGGATCTTGACACAAAAATAGAAATAAATAGTTCAACTGAGTAAAAAGCCACCTTATTACAAAACCTTGGGCTCAAATAGCTTTTCTGTATTACAATAACTTGTCATATCCCTTGAAGTGATTAACTTCTCAGTATACTTCAAGTAGTGAGCCCAGTATTTCCATGTTTAAAGTCTGGTAGGCTTATCTATACACAAATAAATAGTTAGATTGATGTGGTTCTCTTCAATGCCAGTTCAGAACATCTTATCTCAGGTGTCTATACATGTCAAATATTGTTATAATCAAATAATCATAAACCATTGTAGGTTGCAGATTAGAGGTCAATTCCGAAAAAGTTATAAATTTTCGACAAGAGGCCACCAATTTCTTGAGAAAATGAAAGTTCTTTCAGCAAGGCATTGAAACCATCAACAATCTAACAATAACACAACATTCATTAAAATAGTCTCAATAAAATCAACATTACAAAAAATAGGCTTCAATAAAATAAGTTTTTACATCAAATGTAAAAGTATAATTGCACAACAATTAATAGGCTACTTAGTGGGACGGTAATTTCTTTTCAAAATAGGCACATAATCTTCACAGATTACTTCATGGACAAATACTATAACAAACTAGAGATAAGTTGACATCATAGGAATGTAGATGAGGACTAAGTTGAATATCATAGTATTTCCACCCGAAATTCAAATTTAGATGTGGCATATTTCTGTATTCTGAAAATATTTGTACAAGTATATGCTTATGTGACCTTCATACTTCAAGGAGGACATATTTGACAGAATAAACTATTGCATATAAAATCTTAAAATTTAAAACCCATGTTTTTTTATAATATTCTTTCATAAAGACTATGTTACAAAAATAGTAATATAAAATATAGTACATATAATTTAGTTTCTACAAAGCAATTTACAGGGATATGTACAATATAACACTTGTATAGTAGAAAAGCTGATTTAATATAAAACAGAATTGCATTACTAAAATCGGCACATATGTAGTATATAGATGTACTAGTTTAATATCAGAAGGAATGAGACCAATGGAATGAGGTGTTTGGAATGTAATCAAGGTTGAAAATTTAGGTACCAGAAGAATGAGATCAGAAGATAAAATTTGTTTCATTATTAAAATTTGGGCAAAAATCAGCCTTAATTTCGAATATATACAATCTATCACAGGTATTCTTTTTTTTTTTATAAAACTTGATTTTTATTTTAGAGACAGAACATCTAATTTATTTGAGTATTCCATTTACTGAATTTAACATTTTAGTTTCACTATTGCACTAAATATTTTATATAATAATCATATAGCCAATAATATGTTAAGAAACATACTGTCAAGACAATTTAACAAAACATTCTTAACATCAAAAAGCTGACCCAAACTATAAAGTTTAGATATATCATTTAATGTATTTCCAAATTGCTTCAACATTTGAATACAACATTAATAGCACTACAAATTACATAGCTAATTTTTTTCTAATATTTCATAAAAATCATATATACAAACACACACACACATACACACATATTTGTCTCTCACACATATCACAATATCACTGTATCATAGGTAATTATCAATGATAGATAACTGCTCTATAATATGTTAGTACCCTTTGTACTGTTAAGTCTGTGAATCAAAGTCAATCACTATAGTCTTTATTGTCAATAAATTAAGTGTTTTTTTCACAAGTACACACATTAATGAGAAACTTCCAATAATGATGGGTTCTTTTCCATAATGGTTAATAAAATTCTGTCCACATAGGATTTTAATCGGAGGTTATCCTGCTGCTCGTCACGTAAAGCTTTCATTAACTGAAATGTAAATACGAAAATTGTTAGTTAAACCAAAAATTGGTAAGGAACTGAAAAAAAAAAAACATTATGGAATTTAATTTACATCTGTTATCAAAATCATCTTTTTTTTTATCCTATCAGAAAGCAGCTACTATCTCTTCCTATGCATTCAATAACATAAATTTTATTTGTCTGAACCAAATAACTGAGACTTTATTTACCTGGTCTTTTGTTAGGTTTTCTAATTCCTCAGCAATACTAACACCTTCAGTTTCTCTCAGTAATGTTCTACCTTCTTCCATACATTGAGATAATAACTGTGCATTCATTTCTTCATTATTATCTCGTAAACTACGATTTTCCTAAAATTTATATATTGAACTATTAAGTCTAAAAATTTTTATAATTTAAAATATTTAATATTTATAGAAGATAATTTCAAACTGTGCATAAAATCATTCCAGGATATAAGTGTAAAGAATATATTTAGCTAGTAATGTAGATAGAAATGTAGAAAAGAAGAATAAGTAGTAAAATTAACCCTACGAAGAGGAATGATAGAAAAAATGACAACTGAAAAGCTATGATAATGTTAATACCAGCCAACCAATGGATGTGAAGCCATGTTAAAGGTTTTTAATTACAAGCATTTTAATAAATCTATTTACAATAACAAACTAAATTTATGATCTAATTAGAACATTAGATTCCAAAGATATTTTTACTGTTAAAATTTAGCCTACAACATTTTACCTACCCAAAATAAACACAGAGAAATACTAAAACTAAATATCTTGTATCATACTGATAAAGGGAGAGAACAAGGAAGCTATACAGTTAATATTGACATGCTATACCAAACAGGAGAATGTTTACACTTATATACACACCTTTAACATGTCCTTCCATTCATTCCACATTGACTGCTTGAAATATGAAGAATGAATTAAAGGAAAGGAAGAGGAAAGGAAGAAATTAGGCTTATTGTCAAAATAAAATAACCCAGGCTCACTTTTTGTTGAATTTGAATAAGTTGACGAGTGTGCATTAAACAGGGTATGTTTATATAATGGACCAATTCCAATTGAATTTCTCCTAACAGTGCATTTATTTTTGGGTGATATATAATAATATATTTAAAAATAACCTTATGAAAGCAGCACAAACCACTTATTAAAAAATAAAATAGAATGATGCAGATTAAGCTTGGTAAAGCTAAAAATATTGCAGATACATTATACTTAGTATCTTCTGAAATAGCCATAACAATTGAGTTGTTGTGGTAAGCTTGCTAATATAGCAATTTATGTACGTTAGTTCTATATTTAAAAAAGATTTATTCTCACCTCTTTTAAATGTTTCATTTCTAACTGTAATTCAGCATATCTTGCTGGTAAATCACCAGTGATATTATTATTACCATGTCTTAATTCAGTTTCAATTTTAAATTTTCTTAATTCTTCTAATTCTTTACCTAATTCATCCATTAACTATAAAATACAATTCATTACAATATAAGAATTGTTGCTAAACGATTCCAATAAATCTCATTACACATACATGTTTTTGTTTTTTGTATACAAAGAAAGGTCAGCTTTAATAGATAAAGATAATAAGATAATAATTTATTGTCTCACCTGTCCACTTGTGAGCCTTTCCCTTTTGTGGGAATCTTCCTGGTTTTGAAATTCCATTCGTAATTTATCGTTGTCATCTTGGATCATAGAACATAATTCTTGTTTCTCAATATACTTCTCTTGTAATAACATTTTCTCCTGGAGGATTCAAATATTATTGTTATAATAATAATGGAGGAGACAATTGAATATAGTGTACTTCACTTCGAAATAAAGCCTATATAAAGGCAAAACAATTTAATGCTCGAATTAAGAAAAAATTACAAATTATTGTAAATTTAAACTGACCTCTTTCACCTTCTGAAGTTCTGCCCTCAATTTAGGAATTTCTTCTTTGATTTGATCATATTCTTTAATTCTGTAAAATTATTAATTATTTGTTAATATGCTTTATGTACCAATTACTTAATAATAAGTAAATAAATTATAGTATGCTTGCTAAGGCAACTTCAGTTATTACCAGTAAAATTATCATTCATGAAATATTTAGTATCTACTTACTTTTGAGTTATTAAATCATCTTCTGCTGTTTTCTCTCGTTCATGCTTCGTCTAAAAGAAATAATCTTACATGTTTAAAAGGGTAATTGATTTAGTATCACATATTCAAATTTCAAACTTCTGCAGAGGGTGCAACCTTGCAAAAACATGGCACAAGAATTCAAGGTTTAGATCAAAGTAATAACTTACAATATATTCCTGATGTTTTAATCTTTCTTCTTTTAATCTTTGATCTGCCATTGTTTCTACTTCATTGATGTGTTCTTCTAAACTGTGGACCCTATAATTAAAAAATAAGGTTCTATTAATTCTCACTAGCAATTGAAATTTGTTCATTTGACCGTTAATCATCTTTAAAGATAAGGCAACATTAACTTGACATCTCTTGATCAATACTTCAACAGAACAAAGATTCCTCTACTTACTTTTGGATAAGAAGTGTGTTTTCATCTTTTAATCTGATATGTTTTGTGTCTGCTTGATTTTGACAATCTCTCAACCTTGTTACCTCACTTTCCATAAACTTCACCTGAATAATAGAAGGGAATATGATTAATTAATGGATCACATTCAAAAATGACATGTCAACACAACACCTTATACTATAAAGGCTATCAAATTACCAAATCATTGTGGAACATTTTATTTACATTTTCTTATGGTTTTATGAGAAACAAGACCAGATACATGATCAAAAGGTGAATCAATCTTACCCTTTCATTAAGTTCCTGGAAGTTGCCATCAATGTTTTCAATGATGACCTTATCTGCTGACCCAAAACTATTACTTCTTGTACTACTAGGGGATCCCACAGCACTTCTTTGTAATTGACTGAAATAAAACAAAGTAAACTATTAAACACTTTTTAAAAAAGAATAAAGGTAAAATGCTTGTTTTGTGAGGAAATTGGTAAATCTATTCCCATATAAAGTCTGCAGCCAAGTAAAGGCATCCACCCTTCTTAAAACCATAAGTATATGTTAAGGATAGCAAGCTGATGATTTTGTAAACTATATTTACCTGGCATAAGCAGCAGTTGTAAGCCTCCTGTTAGGGCTGTAAGTTAAGCAGAGAAAATATACATAAGTAACTAGAAAGCAAAGACTGATGAATAATTATCCGACACCAAAATCATTTCCAAAACAAAAAAGAGCCAGATTCCAATTTTGAAAATTTGCTTACATGTCCAAAGATCGGCACCTTGGTAAGCTAGGAGAATAATGAAAATAATAATTATGTTGACTTAATGATGTGATATTTATATTGATTTTGACTTATATATTATTATAAATTATATATACAGACATATACTAGACTCCACAGTTACATTACTAAGATTACATGTACTACATTAATTAGTTTCTATACTAAATATTTCATACTAGTTCATTAGTTAAAAATGTAGCCAATTCCAAAAGAAATGAACAAATATCACCAGCAACAGAAACTGAGATACACCGCTACTTTGGAAATTATAGAAATTCTGGGATAGCTAAGTGAAATACATTGAAAGAGGGTAGCAGTAAGAAATGTTTCTCACCAAAGGTACAACACCAAGGAAAAGAAAAAATCCAAAAATATGTTGAGGTAACACTATTGAACCCAAATCAAAGCAAGCAAGTGAATTAGAATTATCTTGCAGTGAACGAAATGTGAAAAAGCACCAAAGCTGAAACATAAGCAGTCTTAGAAGGTACTACACTCTACAGATCTATTAAGAATGAAAGCACAGCACTACTATTAAGAACCACAAATATGGAGACACATTTTACATGCTAATATAATATTAACTACCACGTTCTCTTGTGCTGACGAAAATCTGCTTTACGATGATTTACGTGTTTACGGGCAGTTGCTGGTGTACTGAAAATCAATAGAATCAATAACAACTTGTATCATGATCCAAATAAAACCTTTTTCTGTACAGAGAGGCAATTGAGCAAAATTTCCTCTATGGATCATAATTTTTTGAAGCATTCTGAAACTGCTTTACATTTTTTAGTTATGTCTTAAAATACTTACAGGTGACCTTGATCAGATACATCTGCCTCAGATTCTATTTCACCAAAATCTTCAAAATTCTCTTCATCAGTTATTTCATGACGGCTAAAATAACATAAGTAACATGATTATAAATAAAAAAATACAAAAATTAAATGAAGTTTTTCTTGTAAAAATGATGAGGAATTCTTTGTATTAGAAATATTTCAGTAAAAGAAAAGGATAATAATTGTTCAACTTACCTATTTTCATTTAATTCTGAAGATTTATAACTTAAAGCACTATCTGCTTCATCTTCGGAAGTGGGTGGAAATAGTTGTCCCTTGCTGATACTGTAGTCACCATTAGTATATTCACTGCTGTTTAATGGTAAATCTGTGATATCATATTCAGCGTATGTAGAATTACTATGATCTTGTTTGTATGACTGCAATGAAAATAACAAATAGTTCAAATACTATAAGGTTCACAGTAAAATCTACAGCTACCTTGTCCTTTGACAGCTCAATCAACTAAACAGAAAATCACTACCACTGAATACTGAATTACAACATGTGACAAAGCACTACCTTTGCCATGAAATAATCTGTCATTTCGTCCACATACATTTCAAAAATATCTTCATCCATTTCAAAAATACAGTTGCCCAACTCGATTAGAATGTGCTGTTTATATGAAGTTTCCCAGTGAACTGATCAGTCAATATACCCATGTATTATCTTTATCCTACTGTTATATAACTTTAATCCCATATTATAAAGCTATAGTAATCAGGTCAGACCTATTTAATTAACACTCTGTCTTAATTACCTCTAGTTGTCACAAAAATCTGTAGTCTTTTATTCTCCAGTAGACATTGTTTTTATAATGAACCTTGTTATTATATTTAATCTGTTAATTGATTCAACTTTTAATGATATTGTGAGAAGATTTTACTAAGTAATCATCCAGTGCTTTGAAATGCAACATTTCCTTCAGTAAAATCTTTTCATGTGATAATCCTGGATAGATTATGTTAAGAAAGAAGAATTATCTATGCCACAAAAATAATCCATTTAACTCATTAGTACTAATCGTGCCATGAGAGTTATGTGAATTAACATTAACCATTAGTTCTTGTAATAACTACAGATATCACAATGTCACTGCCTATATATTATATTGCCCTGCAGTTATAAAATAATATTGATCTATCATATTTTAGTGATGATGTGACATCGTTTGAATAATTCATCAATATAACATGACACTTATAATTTCTCTTAATAGTTTGGCCTACAGTTATTTTATAAATTTAGTGAACTGAATCCAAGTAAGAATTAGCTTGTTCTTGATTGGATAAATGTGAATACTGGGGTTACTGAATAATAATATATTTGTCCTTCAATAAATTGTTTTATAACAAGAAATCTTAGATTTACTATAAAACTTTCAACACATTGTGCTTACAGCTAGAAGGTGTTTTTGTCACACATGAGTGAAGTCAATATCCACAAGACAATGTAACCATACTAAAATAAATGTCTGTTGAGTGTTGTTGTGCACAAGTCAGGTATTTTAAGTTTTAAAGTAGGTCAAGGTGTAGACTGTACAAGGAGTTATATTTACCTGCGTATACATAACGGAAATCCTAAACAAATGAAACCTTCATACAAATACCTAACTTAAGTTTAGGTTTAGACACTACAATTTACCATGAAACACAGCTGGTAGCTATTAGTAATCAATGTCTCATGATTTAATTTTTAAACAAATTTTCTACATGAATCATTAATGACCTTACTCTCCAAGTCTTAACAACTGACGACTAATTACAACAAGAAAAATTATGCATGGTTTTACCAATATCAGTTGTCCAGAGGTAAATGTTTATTCTGAAAACAGCTCCTTGTTTAAGTTGCACATTCCACAGATATAGATCAACAAAATCTAATATCAACACAAGCTTTGTCCAGAGGTATGGTCAAGCTGTGTACGGAACAGCTGTTAATAATCTGAATGTAAATACATGACATTTGATAATCCTGCACATTTTATTTGGATTAATTTTCCATTTTGATAAAAAAAGACTCTCATCCACTCCAATGTGAACAATTATCTTAAACAATATAAACACACTATTAGACTTCATATTATTTTCTAAAGTTATTGATGAATATTGTAGTCATTTTAAAACTGAAACCATATCAAATTGACGATAGAGAAAAACAAATAAGAAAAATCTCAAATAAAAATATTTGTAAAATTCCAGCGAGGAGTTGTTTCTATAGTGATTAGATAAATAAGTATAAAATCAATACCATTTCATTTCCTTCCATTTTCATTAACTTCTAGGTGTGGCCACATCAACAAATACAACTTCACAAAAACAGTCCTAATGTGGGAAAGATCTCTACTCCTGGTCACAAGTAGTTCACACCGACCTCCTTAAGGCAAATGACAAAACTAGAAAGGTGGTAAAGCTTAGTAACTAATGACGTAGTAAAGTATGGTAGACTGTTAATGTAATAGTAGATAGTCAACTAGCGTGACTGGTAGAGAACACTGAAATGTTTCACCAAATTGGAGAGTGTTAATGAAATCTATTGATTCTTCTGGAATGTGCTACCACCAACAAAACAAATCAACCAAATATAAAAAAACAATGTCCAATACTTGAAGTGTTTTGTTAGTTTATAGGAAATAGATACTTCAAAAACACAAGTAGCATAACATTATTTTTTTGATGTTTCATATCACAACATGGAACCTGATTTCTGTAATTGGCACTTTATAAAGATTAAGAGCTGCTTTAGTTATTAAACAATGTCACAGTATTGGTTACTCAATTGATTCAATATGCAACAAGTACTCATTATAATTTTCAGTCTAACAGTATTTAAATACTTAATGCTATCTATTCAAGATAAAGTTAAAAGCCTTCAAATTTAAATGTTATCTTTCTGAACTCTTACTAAGATTTGAACTCTTTATTACCTAATATTTCAAGCCATTGTCTCTCGTTACTCTACTATTGAGGATAATGTTTACATGTAGTAATATCAATTTAGGTATTTTGGAATAAATTACAATTACCAAATGATATTTAAGAAAATTGTCCTACCTCAGTGTCTAGTAAATATCTCATAATGCCTTCACAAAATAAATTATTTGGTATGTTAAGTAATACACCTTTATTAGACACAGGCTGATATAAAATAATTATGAACGACAAATGACTAATTCAAGTCACATCTGGTATGATTGATCGAAACTAGTTTTCCTGGTGGGATGTTTACATAAAGCAAGTTCACCACGTTTACCTAGTCAAATTGATTACATTTCTTACATCACAGTTACACAAGGTGGCCATATTTTTAATAAATTATTATAACATTTTACAATATTGAAGGATCAGGAAAGAAAATGGTGGTATGTTGTAACCGTGTTGAAATCAATTGAGAAGTTTTGGTATTGATCTGTATTTTATGTGTTTTATTGTTGCTAAACAACAATCCATAGTCAGCCGCATTCCTGTTAATTACGTAATGGAATCTTCCAGACTGATATTCTTCCGAATAAACAACCAATAAACATAAAGCAGGAAAGAATAATGCTTGTGAAAGATATTTTAAGAAATTTGAATGAAAAAACACCAAATTAAGAAGCAAACAGTCTTACCAAAAGAAACTGTAAAAATAGCAGAAGATGAAGTAAAATTTTTAACACTACACTCCAGAAGATTCTCAAATCAGAGAACAGATCCCTTCTTTTCATAATTCATAACAACTTCATAATAGTTATTTACAAATTAATCATATTATCATGGGCCTCCAGTACTGGAGGAATATAATATTTACATCTTCATATTTGATGTACTTATGCCATCTATCCAACAACAATCCGTTTAGCTCAGAATGCTTTCACAAAATATTCAAAATAAGATTGACCTGTCCACAGAAGATTGTATGATTTAACAGTAGAAACAAACAACAGCAGAATCTTCCCCTGTGTATAATCACATGTATTTTTTTTTACTTCGACATTTTCATCTATCTGATTTATACTAAATCATCCAGTGATATTTTGGAGTCATTATTTCAATTGTTAAAAATTCTGCAACTACTATTGTGGTCTGATAGTAGATGTTCATGGATACACCAGTGCATCTGCATGAGAAAGAATCATTTTGGACCATTTTATTAATATGAGTCAATAACATATAAATTCCTATCAACAGCTGTCTACTATATGATTCATATTTAAAAATCATTTCATGGTATTGACTGTATTGAAACCTATCTAGGTCATAGGCGCGGGAACAGGGGGGGGGGGGCTCTGGGGCAGGGGGGGCAAATGCCCCCCCAAAAATTTTTGATGGGGGGCAAAAATATCTTTTGCCCCCCCAAAAAATGAAATAAAATAATTATATGTACCAGGTAGCCTAAATATGTAATTGTCTCATAAGGCCATATTTGTAAATTTCCTTGGTTTTTTTACAATCAAAGAATATAAGTTTCTCTATCACGATCAAATTATTTGAATAAATAATAATTGTTGTCTTAATTCTTTTGAGTTATCTCCCGTAATTCGATTAATTTTGAAATAAAAGTATATAAATGATAAAAGTTTTTTGACTTTGAAATAAAAATTTCTTCCCGCGCCCCTGATCTAGGTACTAAAACTGAACATGCATTTTCATATTGATTGAAAATGAAATGATTCTCTGTGCAAAACACAATTCAAGGCCCTAGTTGAAAAGTAGAACAAAGAAATGTGGGTAGTTATAAGAAGGTATTGAAGGAGAAAATAAGTTGAAATGATAGAGAAAAAAAGAATAAGATGTTTTTTTCTGATGACAGGATATTAAGATTGGCTGTCATTATAAAAATGTACATGATATTGTATTGTTAATTATTATCACTAGGATAATAAGGGTGGAAACAATCTGGAATACCTGCGGTGCCACCAACTGTTCTAGTTTAATCATGTTTTACACACTACCAGAGGCTTTAGGGTGTTGTCAAGAATACATGCTTCAGAATGTTCAGTCATGTGTTCTATTATATAATCAAAATTTTATAGTAGATACAGATGTAGACAGGATAGTTTTTAATTATAAATCTTTTATGATGTCAAATTTATCAGACAAGACTAAATCAAATAAATGTTGGCTCATTATAAATCTGTCATTCCGTTATGCTGCAAAAACTACTTTGAATGAATATAGATAGTTTGATGCCTTTTAGTAAACAGGCATTTCCATGTAGCTGTAGATTATTGCACTGCCATCACTTTACAAGCCCAAAACATATATCTAAGAGAAACACAAGATGTCAAATAAAAGTATTAACTTACATGAGGTGATATTGGTGAAATATGAGAGATGTTATCTGTTGGTACTAGTGTATCTTCACTACATCCTCTCCGTAATGAACAATTACCATTTATTGATGTATGAACTGAAATACACAAATTGTTAATACTTAGTTTACCCAAATCAATATATGGTAGCATCATTTCCAAAATGAAATCTACAAGAGCACTTCTCTTTGTGAATGAAAAAGGCAAATTTGCACACATGATCGAAAAGATTCATGTAAGAGATGAAGCTATGTTATCTGTACCTTGCAAAACTTCAAACAAACTGTGTTTGGATAACTTTTCATTTTTCTTGTTATCCCTCAAAAAAGCAATAAACATTCTCATAATTTTTCTGAAGAATCTAACAACTTGGCAAGAAGGACACCGACACATGTTGACATTGGTAGGAATTAATATTGACTATACAATTCCAAATTTTTGGGTCCTTATAAATGAACACTTCTAGAAAGGTGTCAGCCTCATGCTTGATAGACTCAAAATAAAGGGGCAACTGCTACTTGATTAATCAACCAATGAAAACACTGCTCACTGATCTAACTGACCAATGAACACTTAAGTTAAAATCACAAAGTTGTTAATTGTAATCAAGTTTCCATTCATGAGTTAGTTTTTCTCTAAGTACTAGACTGTAGGCTTGAGATCTATTGTTTTAAGTTGATAGTGGTTATTACAGCTCAAAATGTTAGCTCTAATCTTTTGATTACAGGTTACAACCTGTTACTATATTACAATTACAACAAAGACTACTCTAGCTTATATTTGGTCTGTATCAAAGGATTAACCTCTTTAGGGTCAAAATTTAAAAAAATTGTGATATATCTTATCTTATAATTAAATAATTTTATTAATGACCATGTCTTTGATCTTGAAGAATTTTATTACAAATGGTTGAAAAGGGAAATAAAATTTTCAACAAAAGGCACAATGAGTAAAGCTTGAATTAAACAAATTAATTTTATTAGTTTTAATTTCATCTAACAATAGCAAGATCATATTATTCTTAATTCATGTGAAAAAAAACTTTGCTGGAACACTGAGTATTTCAGAGCAGTATACAGTTGAATATATTTCATATGCTTTGTTATATATAGCCAAAGACATGTAATTAAATTATTTGATTCTATCTACAGAGAAGAATATTTTCTTACAATCCTTTATAACCAAACATATTATCTACCTTGTGCTTGTAAATCTTGTATTTGTTGTACACCTTCACAAAAATCATCAAATGTTATCACACCTTTAGCATCAGGGTCTAAAAAATTTATAATACCAGTTACTGCCTGAAATATAAAAAATAGCATGAAATTTTAATTATTTTCAGTTGATAATGTGAAATACTTATATTTTAAACGATTAAAATCAAGACATGTTTCTGCTTGTTTCTGAATCAGGCAATCTAACATATATGCATATGTGCTTGTGTATAAATTTATGGAAATAAATATTGTTTCAATTAAAACAATTTTCTGAAAAGTTTTCAGCACATTAAGTTCAAATTACATAGAGGCTGATGTCTAATAATTTATGATAACAAATAAGTTAATAATTATGGTAAATTTTATTTTAAAGAGAAAAATTCCAAGCTTTGGCAAAATTTGTCAGGATTTTTGGTAGGTGTATTGCTTTGATAAAACGTCAGTTTGACTTTTAAAATGTAGTGTAAATTATCTTGTTCATTATTTTCAGATCAAGCCTTTCTTTACACTAAATTTTTGATTTCATAATTTATTTTCTGAAGTAGATATTCAGTTTACTATAATACATATGAAACTTGACAAATTAACTATTCTGATTTCTCAAAACACAGCATTCTTTCAGAAATTTAGATACCACTTAGTACAAATATAAATTCATTTTAGTTTTCTACATGTCCTTTTGTTGCATTTTACTTTCAGGCTTGAGGCAATACTTTTGGATTAAAGGTTAAGATTATCAGGGTGCTATAATCCATAACTTGCCCAGACAATATTGATATTGGATTATTAGAGTTTAAAGGTCAATAACGCTTTCTATCGCCTGATAAAAGAAAACAGACAACTCCTGTTAACACTGGAATAGGAACTATCACTCCAAAATGTAGATATCCATAACCAATATTAGTTTAAGATTACCATGTAAATAATAAGAGAACAGATCAGCAGACACCTTTCCAGACTAGTATAGAATGAGGTTAAAGCCACCAAATTACTGAAAAGAAACAACAATTGACCAAAATCCTACACAATAACATGGTCCCTTTTTATTCACTTATAAAACTAGTGCTTTAAACAATTTAAAAGTACAAGAAAATGTTACAATCCTTTGATTGTATACTTGGGGAGCGTATCACATGGTATTTGTCCTCCTGTTGTATCTTAAATATTTTACACAAGAGCATTAAGGCAGCAGTTGGAATAAATCTGTTATATTAAAGTGAACATATACAAATTTAACAAGATTTGGGTTCTTGTTGGCTAAGAGATATGATATGTGAGCACAACTATAAATTTTACCTTCACATATTTCAACCTGGCTACTTCCTATCTTATAGTTTTGATGGGACAAATTTCAAACCCTACAGTTGAATATGATACAGTTAAAAATGATACAAGAGAAGGATTATGCTGCTATACAAAACAGAAGTGTGACTCCATTTTGATTTTGTTGAATAATTAGTGTTAAGAGTCACAGACACCTGTTACTTTATCAAAAAGCATTTCTCTGAGGCTTTTGTTACATTTTAGAGCAAAAATATGTGAAAAACTACTTTGCTTAAAAAATTTCAAAAAATCAGTGCAATAAGAATAATGTAAATCCCCATAAAGGGCTAGTACATCTGTTGACAATGTTTATAAGGGAGAGGTATGTAGTATAAATGATTGTTTGTAATTCCATTGGTTCTACTACATATTATCTTTTACTGTTACTCAGGCAATCAATTATAATGTAACATCAAAGATACAAATTTAACATAATTAATGAGGACCAACCTGACAGGTGTAAGAAATAATTAACAATAAAACAATGGTCCACATCTTAGACAGGGCCACTTCAATTACAATATATACAATTTTTATAGATCAAACATGTGGTTGTAAGAACTAAATAAATGTCTTAATTTATTTGAAATCTAATTCAAAATGAAAGGGAAAAGCTAATAATTGATGTCACATAGTTTCAACGCTTACATTTTCTAAATATCAATACATGCTCTCTTGAGAAATACAAGTGATTTCAAAAACATTTTTATTAAGAGGTATCACATCTTCTAGCATCATCTGTCAATAGTTATAGATTAATATTATTATCCAATTAAATTGTCAAGAGGATATAAATTACTTTTAAAATAACAATGAAAAAGAGTATGTCAATCAATGACATATGTCCAGCACTTAGTGGTTTAACACCTTTACTAAATAGTTAAGACTTCTCTTTTCAATGCCTTAGTGCACTCGTGTTCAGTGACAGGACACCAATATTCAATTATTCAATCAATTACCAATTTAAAAAAACTTGATTGCTTCATTCTTAGATGACTGTTTTTAACCCTGCTTATTTTCATAACAAAGAGTTGTCTCCCTTTAGTCTTCAATATGGACTCGGACCAGTAAAACATTTTATGCTAATGATTGTATGTTCTATTTTTAGAAATCCTCTTTCTCCCTTCCTTTGGGGGTTTTTGCATGCCCATTTTTGACTAATTTTTGGTCTAGATTTGAAATTTGATGTCTGAAATTGCATTTTCTTTCAGAATTTCTGAGATAATGAGAAATTTAATTGGCGGAAGGTTATTTCTAAAAATAGTGGTTTTGTGTGCAGTGACAGTCAAGCGGATGTTGATAAAATGTAGTGGTTTACTTTCATTTTGTTTAGTTCAAAATTTTCATGGTCATCCTATATTGAAATTTTGTACAGAAACCAAGTATTAGCCAGGCTTTCATGTGACATACAGGAAAGCTTTCAACGAGATTTCTGGAAAAAGTTATGGAAGGTTGAATTTCGTGATTTAACATTGAAACAGATGGCAAATGAATTGGCGGACCGAGTCCATATGAAATAACTGATTTAACATATTCCTCTTCTTGAGTATTTTCTTAAATTCTCTTGTTGTGTATAATATAAAAAACAGTTACACACAGAGACAGACAAATGCATTAAAAAACAAAAATTATTTTTAAAAAGGAAGGGAAGAATTCATTTTTATCAAGCAACACACAAATGTCTAATTCTGAATTGTCACTTGTAGATGGTGATATAAACTTATTATCACAGCATGAAGATTGCTAATTGTAATCTTACCAGTTGAACCATTATTCAACTCAAACAATGAGAACCATTACTTTCTAGAGTGAAGTTAAAAACTTAATGTGAAACACACTTATCACCTCTTTGTTTTAAGCCATTATTTTGGGTTGTTTAATCTGCTTGAAGTTCCCACAAGAAACAAAGCATCATTTTACAAAGTTCCCCTATGGGACTGCAATCACTAGGGTCTCTCATGGGTTGTAAATAACAATAACTGAATGTCTTAATTATTCAGTACTTTAAATTGCAGGTGGGCTCAAACAAACCATTTAATGTTAGACCTTCATATTCCCCTGAGGACTGCTTTGAAGATAAAGGTTTGAATCTTTACACAAGAGTAGAACTATCCATTCTAATAAACTGGGATTATGGTACATAAAACTCTGTGTGAATAGGCTCTTTCAAAAGTCCTTTCCAATTCAATTTCTTATGATGTGTAATTGTACTCTGATTGTATATTTTCACCCCCCCCCCCCCTCCACAAAAGAAAAAAGATGCATTGAGTAAAAAATATAATGATTTCTACATTAGTTTGGGATACTTAATGCCATGGTCGCAATATTGTGATATTTTCATTTTGTTGATGCACTTTAATTGGAAATGAAACTTTGACAGTAATGATATAATTATTTGAAACATGTCTTTAATAACATTGGTATGTCAACAATAAATATGTTTGCTTCATAGATATTTTTTTATAGAATTCACATTCAAACCGATATTATTTTCAAAAGAACTAGAAATTTGATTGATTGGCATAATGATGAGGTCATTTGCAAATAGTGTCACTTTACTATTCAAATATCTCTTGAATTCAAGTAAAAAAGAATATTTTCATGTTAACATGGTATTATAGTGAGTCTGCAGTGGGTAAAGTATGTGGTGAAAATAACAAGCAGTAAAACTTTTAGAATTTAAAACGATACATTTATAAACCAGTCAAAGATTCGGTGAAACAGCCAAATCTGTTGTGTCGATCCGCATGCTCAGTGTGATCTATATAGCAAGACATCAGCTGGTGATTGGTTGAGCATGCATATTTATTCACAACAAACTATGACATTAACTCCATTACTTTTGAACCACTTGCTTTAGATCTCAAAATGTCATTTTTAACCAGTCACTATGTTCAGCGAGACTGTCACGTGACATATAATAACGTCTAAAAATTTCTTTTAAATCTACTGAATGTTGAATTTTGTGATTTAAGGGGGTTGACAACCCTAAACCTATGTACAAAAAATAGACGATTTCAACCACTTCTTTTCCACCTATCTGAAATATTTAAATATCAATGGAAAGAGGGGACTTTCAACTATCCAAAAATATAAAATTTATTTCTTTATGACATTTCAACTTTAAGAAATAGGGTATGAAAGATGAACGAAAAAAACGTCAATTATTCCCTTAAAATTAGCATATCTACTAGGCTATTTAATATAGAAGGTTGAAATTTTGCACAACGCAAGTCTACATGTATCTCTACAAAATTACGTTGGCTTTTTGGAAAATTTTGTTTTGTTTTGAAGATATTGATAGAAATCAAAATTTTGCCAGTGCATTTACGAAAAATTGAATTTTTAAAAAACTATTCATTTTATAAAAAAAAGCCAACGTAAGTTATAGAGGACATTGTAAGCTTTAGTTGAAGCCAAAGTTTGTAAAAATCGGATAAATCGTAAGCGAAATAAGGTTTTTGGAAAAATGGCATTTTTTTTCAACATTTTGCAAACACATGTAAACCTTACGTAATTAACGATCATGTTGTTAAAAGATTGTCTTTCATGCTGTAGAAATCTTTAAGCACCTTTTAGGCATCGATATGCACCGATATCCACATAATTGGAGTGCTAAAACAATGGATTAGCACATGTCAAAACCCTTCCACCCACCAATCATAAAATTTTCTTTGTTTACATGTGACGTAATGATTTATGGGACATCACGTGACTTCTGGATTCCCCCGATACTCTTACTTCGCGTGCCGATATTAACAATAACTGACCGGCAAACGTAGAGAATGTTTATTTAGCCGATGACGTTGTAATCACAAATGTCAACTGACAACGTAATTTGTACGTCTACATAGAGGAATACCCCGTTTTGTTCTATAAATAGATTATCTTCACGGACGGATATCAGACGAACTACTGAAGCGATTGAGCTAAAATTTTTACTAGATGAGTTTTTTTTAATGCCAAATAGAATGGATATAAAATTAATACGTTTCTTGATTGAAATACACTTCGAACGATAAGGTTGTCAACCCCCTTAACATCAAAAGAGATCCTATTTGAATTGATTGAGTCTGTATGTTATTGAGAGGAATAATTGATTAATATTGCACAGTTACCTCCCATTATTAATCATAATAAGCATCAAATTCAGATCTATGTGCATATAAGATAAGCAAATCTATATATCATGATGTTGAAAGCCTATTCTGTTATCATTGAATACCTTAATATATATCGAGTAATATTTTTTCTTACTGCAGGCTATGTGTTCAGAGTTATCTCCCATTAGTCTTTACAAGGATAAGCTACTGAGACATTCATGTCTGTTTTTTTTATCATCTACCTTTATATCATTCAATATTTTAACATTGATTCTCAGTGGATTATTTTATATGAGGATTATTTTACATTTGATTACTATATTTCTTTGATTCAATAAGTGAATAAATTCAAACTTATAATAAGATGATATAAAATGATATAAAATGCAGTTCATATTCATTTGTTTATTTTCTGTTTCTTGTTTTCTTTTATCAAAGTTAAGTAGATTTGTTACAGATATATATTCAAACAAATACTAAGTGAACACATAACATCTTGTACCTAACTCAGATGAAAGGCTTTAATAAAATATATTTTGAAGAGGGATAATAAATTTTTTAAAGTTATTTTTTTTACAAAAAGGAAGTAAAAAGATTTAATTTTAAGTCAGTATCTTTATTGTTGAAAAAAATAAACAAATGGCTTAAAGTCTAGAAAAAACAAAAAGCCCAAAATGAATTTGAATTTGAACAAGCACATTGACTGCATCACAGAGAGAAAATGATATTTGCACCTGACCAAAAACACAATGCGTACGGGTTACTTTTAGTGTGCATTTGGTCACTTGTGGTCATATGGAAAATATCTCTTGAGTTTCATATTTTTGACCACTCTTGACCAGTGGCACACCATGTGAGACTTACTTGAGGTGGCCTCACCCAGTGAATTAGTGATGGAAACAATCCTAGAAGATAAGTTTGATGAATTATGTTAAGACTGTAAATATCTGATTGTCAGAACAGTTATAATTCACTGTTATTCTTCATTCACTATGGTAGTCCACCAAATGACCGGTCATATTACACAACTGACTGAGAGTAGTGTTGAGCAAAAGGCACAATATGTGCAGGGAGTAGTAGAGTGAGCAACTATATCAAGCAAGTGAACAACATCAATGAGCAACAAAAAGGCAGTCATTACCATCTCTTGACTCAAGGTCCTTAAATCATGGTATATTGACTATAGATTTATTGAAATTGTTACAGTGTTACAAGATTTACGGGGTTAAGAGTAAGTACATTGCTAAATGCAAAACTTTTTGTTTAAGTGACTATATATTCGTCTCACAATCTTAAAAGAAAAATGTCACCAAACAACACTGACCAGAGGAACGGTCAGTGCTATCTAAATAAATCTATAGAAATCAAATACCAAGTTCAATGTCCGTCACAATAATTGTTTAAGAAGTAAATATTTCTAACAAGATGGGTGACATTGTTCCCAGTTGTTTGATATATGAGGTGTGTAAATGGAAACAGAGAGTTGAAATATTTCACAGATCAACAACATTTTATTTGTGTGTTTTGATATCTTTGGTAAACAAGATATTTGTTTATAACAGTTAAATCATTGAAACCAAGTTATGTCTTTCAACTGCAGTCTAATTCTGAATCTAATATAGTATTCCAGGGGGAGGTGGTTACTCAAGAATCTACAATCAGTTGTAGTCAGACTTAAAATCAGAGAATGTCTGATTTACCTATTTTTCTTCAGATGTATCACAATCTTCTCTGGACAAATTGTCCCAACCAATATTCACAGGAAAGAGATGCTGTGTATTGTTTTCACTGTCATTTTAGGTTATTAGCTTTCAGTAATGCCGAGGTGGTCGCAGATGGAAAAAGGCTCACAATAAAGATTCCTGCTTTGATGAACACATATCAAATTTTTCTTCAATATACCTGAACCAGACCTGATATTATGATCCGATAAGATTTGAAGGGCATTTAGAAATTGAGGTTACATATAAAAAGAAACACAAGGGAATATATTATGGTACAACACACTTCTTTATAACAAAATGTCACGTGTATTTTGTGTTGAAACCTTATGTACTTTGATATTGAAGGAATGTCTTATACCATATATTCCTTTCTTGTTATAATCCAAACAACACTGAAAACTGAATCTTGACATCATGATGAAAATGTTGACACGCTCACTTTACAATTGACAGGCATATTTGATTGCAAAAATAGCATTTAAAAAAGATTAATTAATATAAGGAATGAATCATAATCATTATGGGGCAATAAACAGTGGTTTATCATATGACATGACCCGCTTCACCAGGTCATTTGTCTTGTAACTACTATATATCACGATATTGCAATATTTCGATATTTTTTAATCAGGCAATATTACTAACAATAAAAATATCTATACTGGTATTTTTTGTATAAAGGTATACATAAATATTAAAATACCACAGAATACCTCTATATTCCAATAAATCCATAAAATTAAGTAATAATCCATACAACATAGTAATTTTGAAACAAGCTTTGCAGCATAAATTAATTACTTAATGGATATAAAACCAAAATAGAACAACAGAATGGAGTAACAATTATTTACTAGCTTAAAACTGGCTTTCTGGTTAAAATATTCCTATATCGCACTACGTAGTATTCAGCTCTATTTTAACAGTGAAAATTTTTGTTATTGTATACAGCTCCTAATGGTTGTTATTTCTGTTTCAAATCAAATTGAAACAACTGGTACAAGTAAAATTTAATTACATGTTGAATTCTTGCTCAATAATTGATGTACTGAGCAGTTTTGTTGATGTTGTATCTCGTGTTATATAGAAATTCCATTCTTTAGCTCTCTATAATCCAATAAATCAATCAAACAAAGGTAATAATCCATTAAACAAAGTGATTTTGAAAAACTCTCAGAAGCATTACACATGCACATTATAAAAACAATAATAACAGTAAGACTTTGTTTAGAAGAGCAAACGCATGAAGTTGTGACATACCTGGCTTAGTGTTCAGACAGTCAATCCAAGGTGGCATTACTATTCAAGTCAGGTTTTGAGCCAACTTTAAATAGGTAGTATCCCTTTAATATCAGAACAGAATCCTAAATTAATTTAATATGTATGCACAATTTGTAGTTCACAGTTCAAACATTTCAATTACTGGCATTTCTGTGGCTGAATATTCTCAAGTATATGTATGTGGAATAAATAATAATTAGTTTTAGTAATGGAATATCTATTTTTGTTATTTATAATATATTAGTCAATACCAACTTGTTTCAATGTGTCACTAGGTCATGTTTTTATTGTCCATATAACTGTATATTATTTACTCTCAATAACAAATACATTGACTAGTTAAGGAAGGTTCTAACAAAATGTTCTTTTTCCATATTTAGAAAAATACTTATCATCTGCAGCTAAAATCAATTATAATAATTACTAAAGGCCTAATTCTACAGGAATGGAATGAACTTGTCTTTCAAGACATTGTTTTTGCTATACTAAAATTTTATATAAAAAAAAGAGCTGGTAAAAATGGCACGCAAGTGTTAGATAAATACAGTTCTGTATACTAGTACGCCTACTTTTGTTCTTTGGAGTTATTTGTCAACCATTTTCAATTTTATATTAACCTGTATACAAGGGGAGAAACAGCAGATTGCAGGTGTATGTGTTCATTTGACATTTTGCCCTTAACATATATATGTCACCATACTTACAGGATCTATCCAGAGATATGCAATTTAATTGGTTGCAAAAAAGTTAACATCTAGAAGGTGTTCACTCTTTATTGATAATAATTGTTAAAACCAAAAATAAACCATAGGTTAAATAATAGGTATCAGAGATAAATCAGCCAGAGGCTACAGGTAAACAACCCAATTATATAACTTTTATCTTACCTAATATAACTTAATATAATAACATTCATCTTGTCAATATCAACATCAAACTATACTTATATATCAATGAAGCCATAAAGATAGTTTATTTTAATACAAAGAAAATATGATAATTTATTCAGTAAATAAGTTAACATGAAAATTGTCTGAAAACCTTTTAGTTGTTTTCCTTTAACAATTTTACCTTATAATTTTACTCATTCCAGATTCTTTCTGTGTAAGGGAACATATTTGAATCTTTCATCAAATTTATGTTAGGTCTGGTCAAAGATTTGAATATGATATTATGTTTAAATAATTATTTTTATAATGTCTGTGGTTGAAACCTTCCCATATTTCTGTCTGTGGTTTAGGGTTTTATACTTTTCTATAGAAGCACTGGCCTAAGCATAGTAGTGACTATGCTTTGAAACTGAGTATACATCAATGAAGAGATTTACAAAATTAACTAATGATCAAAAAATGCAAGCGATTATTTCAAGGAGGTAAGAGAATTACTCAGATTTTTATTCCTTTTGTAAGCAGTCACCAAACGGTTGGTATAGATATTAGGGAATTCATCCTGGAGTTCTTTATAAAAGCGTTTCACAATCAAAGAGGCATTTTTGGCTATATAATTGTAGGTGGAGACCAGAGCTGTTGATTTGGCTCTATATGCCGGACATGACCGGCAGTCATGCCAAAATGACCGTTTGCAAATAGGCTTTGCTGGACATCAAGTATAGGTCAGTGACGTTAAAAAAAAATAATTGAAAATTAAATTACCTAACTATCACCTTTAGTCAATGAGATTCCTAACACTACCGGTCATTTAATTTAGTTAATTAAGAGATTAACGGTAAGAGGTGGTTAATTAACAATGAATTTATTGACAATTATTAATCGGCTCCTGGAAAACGCTTCCAGTGTTCCAGTTTAAAGAGATTTACTATCTCAAACTACTTATTTTTAACAAACAGTTGACATGATAATCCCTTGTGTTTAATCCTATAGTTATGCCGTCAAATTTTAATCGGTCATTATTCATTGATATAATTGTATATCAAGTCTATTTTACGATAATTGTCTTCCGATTTCATCAGTACCAACGTAAACATGACGAAGAAAATGTCGGCCCTCGCATAGAATTTTGACGACGATAATTTTTCTCAGTATTGGTGTCATTCAAAACCCTTCGTTTTTCTCATGTTCAACCGGAAGTACATCGTCGGTGAAAGTTAACTAAAAATCGGCATTTGTAACTTCGTAAAAAATATTAAATTTAACAGTAAATATTTGATGATCGGATTGTTTTGTTTTTGTGATTGATGTATGACAGTATGTTCAGAAACTTAAAGTCCCAATTATGATGAATATAACTAAACATTCATGCATTGAAATACATTTTACAGTTGGATACTAGTTGAATAGTACTTAGTGTAATAGTTTTGACATCAACAAAACATGGTTAAAAAAATGTCCGGCTGGATAAAAAATAAATCAACAGCCCTGGTGGAGACAAAATGTATATTTGACTGTCATGCTGGATGTTTAGAATGTGTCTATCCATAAAATCTTCCCTTGCAGGAGCTTCGTTTTAGGCTTTGTTGTTCTTGAAACCGAAACCTTTTCTATAAGAATTAAAAAAGGTCATCAATTCAAATTTCGAAATACTAAGAAAAACAAGAAGTTTGGTCTCCCCAACACAACCGAGAATACTGTTTCCTTTGTATAAATTTCTTTCAATAAAGAATTAAAAACGTTTTTCCACTTATTATTTAAATGACTGTAGAATATAATGCTAGATGAAAAGGTTACAGAAGTCTTTTTTCCAAAGCAATTTATCTTTGCAGCTTAAATGAATAGTATACCACTACAAAGTCAACTTTTGTCAAACATCCAATAAAATACATTGGTGACCAAACCCTGATCAAGATTGGGTTATTCAATGGTACTTGGTTATTTACTTTTAATCATTATATACCTTGTCACGATTCTATTATCTAACCATATACTGTAAATACTCTATTGATGGTCTGTCTGTTGATAAATAGGGAAGATACACATTTATAACACCTACACTTCTCTTTTCAAATTCAACTTGAAATGGTTCAGATAACTAACATATATGACTAAATCTTTCATCAATGTAATGAACAAAAGGAAGTATAACACCCTGCTCCTATATTCAGAAAGAAAGAAACATTGCTCATAATTTGGTCATTATGTATATCAAAACACAATGTTGACTTAAAATGGTTTGCAATGGTAGTTTCAATTCCACTAAGAGCTCTTGCTTGTGAGAGTTAAGTTTTTACCTTATCATTGTGTCATTTAAATAAAAGGGTGTCATGAAATTTTTGTGATTTAAAATGGCAAGTATATTGTGTATCTAGTACAGGTATACATACAACATTTAACTCATTGTATTTGTGATTTTCCCATGAAAACAGGCAAACAGGTCACATAATGTAATGATGAAAGATGTTACAAGAGTTCAACAGAGTTCTCCTGTAACACATGTTACATATTGGTTTTTATGTACGCATTATTTACATGATAAACTTACAAATTAATGTAACAAAAAAATACAAAAAAGAAAATCACACAAAACCCCTGGTATATCAACAGACTTTCATAGAAGTTGTATGTTCTTTAAGTTTACAAACTTATAGAAATCAAGATTGTCAAAGATTTTATAGCTGATTACAAAGCATACACACTAATACTCAACACTTTTATTGTTATTTTCACATTACCGGTATATGACGAATCTAAAATTAATTAGTTAATATGTCCTACTAGTAGACTGTTAATCCAACAGTTTAATTAGTTAAATAGATGACATACTAACAGAAATATTCTACAAACTTAAATATTTACTGAGACCAACCTTTTAAATCAATACAAGTTGTAGGCATTATACTTGTAGTACAACATCAATGTTAATGTCAATGATTCAATATTAACATCAATTGTTGTCTGACCAACACCAAGATTGTTATTAGTATCACATACAAGGCAGAGGAGGGTTTCCAAATACAAGTATAACAAATTTACATCTTCACTAATATATCATCAACACAATCCAGTATAAATTCTTTTCAAATTTAACCCTAACAGGTCAAATGTCAATAGGTAAAGTAAATTTGGAAATTCTCCATTATATAAATGTAAAAATGAAGCAGAATTCATATTTGAATTTAACCTCCCCGACCACTCCATTGAAGACTTATATTAAACCAAAGCATAGAAGATTACAGCGCGAGAGCTATTGGTTTAAACCTTCAGCATGATAACCAAATAATCCCCTTCATCACTACCTGTAACCATACCGCTACCATCGGTAATTGTCAAAAAATACTATAAAACTCTACAAGAGAAAACACAACAGGTTTATACTAAAAGAATTGTTACCTCGTTCAAGAGGAATAAAAATCTTAGTAGGGTAACCATTTAGTCTATGACAGACTTGAACCATTGCAATATGTTTTTTCAAATCCATAACTGTTTTATATTTTTATTTTTTTATATACATCAATATTACCTTAAATAATTTTTAGTCAAATCTCATCTTTCAGTATACACTTTAGTTTATTATAGGTCAATGGGCTCCAGTATTTTAACAGGATAATGAGGACCAAAATAAAAAAGTTTTTTTCGTTTTTTAGATTTGGATTTCAGAACCGGTGAAAGAGGAAGGCTTACATACTTTTCTTAATTATAACCTTAACAATTTTTAATTATTGTTTACACTAACGATCTTATCATACAATGTTGTTTCTTACTTCATGACCTAGGCCAGTGCTTTCTTGAGAATACTATTCTCATCTCAACCAAAAACCAAAATATGAAATGGCACTGGTATTGGACAATATTGACTTTCTCAACAATTCATATTAAACCAGGTTTCATATCGTACAGTCCTGCAGTCCATAATTGATTTTTTTTCAAAACCTTCCTACAAAATAACATGAGCAATACAAAACGTTTTCTTTCACCCAATAGGTTAGTACAATATTGCCTTAAACCACAGGCATGAATAGTATCAATAACATACAGTACAGGATTATTATCAAAGAAAGGAATTCTTTTCCAATATAATCAAGTTTGTTAAGTGACTTAGTTTCTGTAATTCGTTTATTTTCCTACTGATTTACTCCCTACTTTTAACCTAATCTGATTGTCAATGGAATAAAAGGTGATTGGCTTACTGACAAATATTGTTTACAAATAATACACAAAACACCCTGATTAGTCTACCATCATACAGACACAATATAAGTTATCAAGATATAAGTACAATATAGCTTCCCATGGAGGGCAACATGCTCGTATATTTTAGAACCCACAATATTAGCTGCAAAATAAAGCAGTGAATCCTTTAGTGTTACTTGATACCAAAGTGAATATAGAAATCTCCTCTTAGATAAGACCACTGTACACTAAATGAAATTGATATAGACTTTTCATATTATTGAAAAGTGATTTTAAATTAAACTAGAATTGCATACAATTATGAAGGTATTTCGACAGCCTTAAAATATTATGTAGGGTAAATTTGCAATGACCTACATCTAAACAATACATTGAATATCATTTGACCTAGTTTTCAAACTCATGAAATAATTACGTAATGGTGAAAGATGGCAAACATATGAAAATTATCAATTTTTGCTGTATTTAAGTACACTTATCTGTATGAATTTTTTAAGTAAGCCAAATTAAAAAATATCTACTCGTAGACAATATATTGAATATTATTTGAGCCAATTTTCAAGGTCATAGATTTAGTGGGTCACACCTTCCGTAGCCGTTAAAGTGACCTAATTTTGAAAAAATCAAAATTTAAATAATTCGAAAGAAAATACGAAATTTAAAAGGTAGATAATGATCCAATGTATCTACATGTATGTGCTAAATTTCATCGAAATCGGTCTATCAATAGTGTCTGAATTTCAGCTTTAAGAATTGTAACGAAAAATCAAAATGGCGGCCGATATGGCAGCTTGACCTAATTATTTAGGTCAAATCGATTACTATTGACATTTATAAAACAGTTTTCACTTTTCACCTAGCTGTTATAGACGGGAAGTTATGTAATTACGTCATTTCAGGCTAAACCTGAAGTCGAACAACTGGTAAAGTTTCAAAATTTTATCATTTATATTAAACGAGAAATCACGGTCTGAAATTTTTGCCCTTGAATATTGAATTGCAAATCGTGAGTAAAAGATTTAACCGAATTGCATTAAACCTATAATTGCTAGTTGACAAATACATTGAAGTCTTCAAATCTGAAAATCCGGTCGAAATCGAAATTGAAAATAAACTTGCTAAAGCAAAAAACCTCAACTTCCGGTCAGAGATAGAACTCCCAGTTTTGTTTTACTTGATAATAGAAATCATTTTAAGATCAACTGTAGATTTAGAATTTCTGTACCTTTTACAAGTTTGTCTGCAAACTCATCCAAGAATCGCAAAAAAAATAATAATAATAATCCGAATGATTACATACATATGTAATTATAATAATATAGTTGATGATCTTTCCAATGACATAACCAGATGATTTCTGGCTAACAATGAATATTTAAACTTTTCATCCACAATTCATCAATTAAATTCACAATAAGATCAAGGGTAGATATTGACTTTTTAGTGCCAGTTAGAGCAGGCAGGAAATCAATAGTTAATTTGTCATGAGAAAGGTATTTAGATCACAATATCATCATATTATCAAGTTAAAGCATGTTCTGGTACCTATTATCTTGATTTCAGGATATAGTTGTACACAATGTACAGAATAAATCTCAGAATAAAAGATAAATCAGATTGGAAAATAAATAGCATATTATGCATATAAACCATGTAATTTAATTCCAGGTATTTTCAAATAAATGATACATTTCTATCAACCTGGCAAGCTGACAACATAAAACTTCTATTTGTCCCAAGCACAATTCTCTTTAGATTTGATAATCATGTGGCTTCTATCTTGATTATGCCCTCAACCATTCAGCAGTTTCATTGTTGTCAGAATTGATCAACTCCCTTTTTCAAAACTGAATATGAAATATATATAAATGTACAAGAGATTTCATTTTGTTATGCCCTCAAACATATATACCTTTTAACATCGTGAGGAAGCCCAATATTTCATAAATCAGTTTATGTAATTAGTCACCCTCTTATAGAATAGTTGAACAAGTAATTTGCAGAATTTGTATCTTGTTAAAAACACAAGATTAGTGTCTCAGTCCAATATTTAAGATCAAAATTGCCAGCTTCATAAATGTCAAAAAATACAAGAAATGTATTCAACATGACATCTATTGAATATTCAATATAATAAGTGATATATAGACGATTACACTGCATGAACTTACTATATATTAATATTGATTAATCTTTATATAAAAAATATACCATGCTTCAATAAATACTAGTAAATTATATTCTTAGGTCAACCATACAGAGGTAATTACTTTCTAAAACTATCTGTCACTCGACACTGACATGAATTTTAGCCAAAATTGTCACACTAAATAATTGTTTTTTTATTCTCATTTTTACAGTGAAGTTGATTTTGATCCTAGATTATCATAAGGTGATTTTCACAAGACATATTAAATTTTCATGGCACACATACAGAAGGATTCTTGAAAACAGATATGGTCCTCTGAAGAATATCATAGACGAGAGGAATAAGTTGAGAAAGTGAGCAATATTGTCACTTCTTCCAATGCAGTTGAGAGCTATTGCCTTGATCTATCATCTCAATAGGAAATATTCAGTCATTTCTGTACGTCGATGACTACAACCAAAGGATGCAATTTGATGATGCTATTGTTGCCTCATTTCCCTGGTTTTTAACGACATATGGACATAGGTTTTCTGGCCATTGTTTCAAAAGTTAATATGATGTGATCAGTTACTTTATAAAGTCTGCTGGCAGCTTGTCCAGAAATATGTGAGTTACTGGTCTCTTTAACAGTCTTCATCAACCCATTAGGTGCATTAAGATGTAAAACTCCATTTATTTCATTTTCATTATTTCATTATATATTCAGTCAACTTATGAAAGAAGTAGTCCTGTGGTCAAGTGTCAACATATGATGTAAGTATAGATTATATCACTGTTTAAAGGTAATAATCCCTCATATCAATATACAGTCTAATAATATTGTAACTATATAGTGAGGACTTTACACATCATTAACCCAGTCTAGTAATAATCTACCATAATACTCACTTGATTTATAATCAGAAATGGAAAATACACAAAACTGATCCTTAATTTATAGAAATTTTATCAGGTGCAATACTATATTATATGTTTACCTATCACAGTTGATGAAACTTTAGTTTGCTATTACACTTCCCTCTCAAACCTAATCTATATCTTTACCTGTCCTTCAAGTCAGATTAAAATAAAATTGTTAACATTGTTTTCAAAATTAACTGAGAAAAGGTTGTGAGTCATTCTTTTGACTTCCTAATAATACTGTAATACTGGTATTTAAACAAGGTAGTAAGACTTGTTTTATTAGTCAACAAAGTAAAATGTCACAATTTCTAAAATACTGGGTGTTTCTATATCAGAGCTCTCCCTCCCAAAGATGAAAACAAAAATGATTCAGAGTAAGTATTTAAGTTTCTGTCTGCAAATCATCTGAACACAGTTCCTGATCATGAAAAAACTCAACAAACTAAATGAGTAACCTTTAAGATCACAGAGGAAAAGAAACACTTTGAATTAGTACAGTGAACTATGATGATATATGTGGCATCAGCCAAGAGAGGAGAGGTAGTGCTGGTAAAAAAAAGGGAGATACCTGTACCTCTCAATAACACAGGCTGAAGTACAAGCAGTTGTAAGGCCAGACAAAATATCAATATAGAATAATTTGTAATTGGAAGTGTCTCTTAGATCATATAAAGGCCTGAAGTGAAAGGCAGTGGAAATTATTAATGTGTCAAAAATCAAAGAAGGTCTATCAATCACTAGTGAAAAGCATCTGTTATAATAATTATTTTTCTATTATCTAGGCTATTGTCTTATCAATTATTAGTCTTTTTATATCTTATCATCTATTATGTTAAAATTAAATATAAAGATAACTTGTTTACCTGAAACTTATCAACATTATAATTAATACAGTTTATTATAATAACAACATTTAGACAGCCAGGCAATAATGCAACAAACAGAAGATGCATGGTTCAACCTTAGAAAACTGAAAGGTTTTGAAGAAGGTTGAACACTCAAAATTTTTCATTAAACTATTATAAACTTTTCTTTAACAATTGAATATATATGCCATTTGAAACCATACATCACCATCATTTCATTTCTAAAACAATATCAAATACAGGACATTCTTTTAAATTCTACTATAACAAAAAACATACTTAAGAGATATTTCAATTTAGATTATTGATATCCTGTTCATAATATTCAATTGAATTTAATAAGAATACTGTCTAGAGAAATTCAAACAAAGAAATATAAAGACAGTTTACAACTCTTTTAAAATTACATTTATGAATCAAATTCTAAATATAACCATATAACACTAAATACTTAATCAAAATACTTTACATATCATTGTTAAAAATATTCCATCTATTAGCAGGTCTAGTTACACTTTCATTGTTCCATACAAATACTGGAACATACAGTCATGAGATATAAGGGAATTATTTGTCCCATATACCACACTAGAAATTAATGTATTAGGCAGTTTCGTGTGACAACAACTGGGCATTATAAGCTGTAATGCACAGTTTTGGAATATGAAACTGTCAGTATACTATATAGGCCTATAATAATTTTATTGATTATGTGATGGTAATTGGTATGACGCTTAAATACTAACCTCAATACCTGAAGCACCGAAATGTTCTACTGCTAATTTCTCAAAATGATCCACAGCTATTAATCCATCATCATCTTCGTCACAAACATCAAAAACACTTCTTAATTTATCCAAGAATTCCGGATCTTCCATAGCCAAGTACCACCCCAATATAATTAAAAACTCCCCTAACACTTTCTCCCACAAGCGACTACTCGGCTGCCATATTACCGTTATAGCCTAACCACTCAGGTAGAAAGAGGAAGTCGCCGCGAGCCACCAAGCAGATCAATTACCGTTTTGACCCATAAAAATCGTCGACAGCACAATCAATTTGATAATTGACCTTCTTGAAATTTGGGTTAAAACTAGTCACTAATTAATTAATAGCTAATGGTCCAATTATATTTTCATATTTATACCTGTGTGAATGTTACCTGGCGTAGGAATACAGAGTGATATGACATGTCAATGTGTGTCAAAGTGAAACTGTTACTTATCATTGTTATCATAGAAAACGTATACATACACAGAAAGAAATACTATATAAAGATTTAAACTCATAATTTATTTTTATACGGTGGTTTAACCAAAATAATAATGTACATTTCCTTGTGTTTATAAATAATATGTCTTTACACAGGGTGCAAATTTACTAAATCTGTGTAAAAATTTATGATTTTAATTTTTTAATTTTATTTAAAGAGTGAAAACTTGTCGCAGAAAAAAAATACTACAGTTAAAACGTCTCTGATACCCCTAAGACAGGATAGATAAGATCCCCTTTGATCAACATCCATAGAGCAAATGATTTGAATATTTGAATTATTTGTTTATATTGTAAATCCAATTGGTGTGCCAGTGCTTTTATCTCCTGTTACACTTAATAGGAATGGTCAAACTTTTTTTTTTAAGTGTTCCCCCTTCAAAATTTAACAACAAACAAAATAAACTTTTAATTGAAAATTTATTGGTCAACAATAATATTTCATATATTTAACCCAACAATAAACAAGTTATCATTCAGCACAATCATACATCAGTTAGAAATTTTAACAGAATAAGGATTACATTTATCTCTAAGAACTTAGAAATTATACATAGTTTCATATAATTTAATATCAACCACTAAATGGTTAACCCAATCTTATTTAAATGAAGACTTGGGTGTTTTGTTTCATATTTTTTCTGCAAGTTATCACATTTGCAATCCATTGTCTGACAAAATTCTTCTATAATTCATGTTCAATGGAAATTTTACCTCACATCGTTTAAAAGTATCATTAATGAAGCTTACATAACTAACCTATGGAAAAATGAGTAGAAAGTTTATGAAAGACTATCCCAAAGATCCTTGTGTTAGGACAATATTTTATAAACAGAGCAATTGATTGGTTACACATGATTGATAAATGACCCAAAACAGGGGAAGTGGATTCACTTGCAGAGAAAAAACATGCATATGAATTATATTGCTAAGTACCTTTATAGCATTAACAATGAATCAAGCCCATATTTATTTAATATCTTAGCTCAACTATAAAATTCTGTAAGTTTTGGCGATTCAAATAATCTTGGCATCAAGAGTCAACCTAAGAGTCAGTCTATTACTGATTACAAGAGAGGATTGCACCCTTTAGACTTCCTGTCTATTATAAAAAATAAAATTAAAAAAAAAAAACAAGCAAGACTTTGTGCTCATCTTAAATTAAACCTAGATGTAGACCTTACATCTGAACATATTGTGTCACACATTGAGTTTAAGGAGACCTGTTTGAATGTTCCGAGATGTAAAAGTTTCAGTGAGTATTGCCTAATTAAATCTGAAAAGTAATGTAATACTGAAAAGTTAAACCACTTCACTATGGTTAACTCATACAATTTCAACAGTTCAACAGTACAAAGAGACACAGAGTTTGTTCCCTTTAGTTCAAAATCTCCTGTTCAACCCACTGCAATAACAGTAATTCAACAAATTGAAATTACGACGATTGGAGTGGTAATAATCTTGGTTCTATCATTTCTTTCCAATTCACCTCAATCTGAAATATTTGTAATGGTTCTCTAGATATTTAGTAGAATATTTGGGTCACAACATAATATTCCAGGAACATGAACTCTGGTAAGGTGGCTGTGTATCTATCATTTGTTTTCAAATAGTAGTGATTATTTTTATTTGGCTGGGGTAAAAAAAAGTATCTCCGGTAGGCTCAAAAGGATAAAAAGAAATATCAAGGGAATTATTTCTTATATCACTTGAATTGAAAACTCAATGTATATGAAAACCATTTTTGATCGAAATCTGTAAATTTTACAATAAAATATTAATGATAGATCGACAAACTGAAGTACAAACATGGGTGTCAAGAACATTTTCCATACCTGATCTAAATTCTCTTCTAGTTCATTTATAGGCATATCAAATTTTCCTAGTTCCTGTTTCACACCTGCAAATGGAAATGAATTTTAATGAACATATATACTTCACAACAAAATTGAATGTAAAAGATAGCTTGCCAGGCAAAGTAACATACGTTCACACATCATTTCATATGATATGCTTGTGAAACCTTGATTCAATAACTGTCAGAAATAGTATAGCCATCCATATATCTTGTGCTTCTTTATCTGCGCCTATTTCTATATGTCTTATTAACAGAATATTCAAGTTGGCGTATAAGAATATTTAAGAAAAGCTGTTTTTTGTAAAATACACAGAAATTTTATATTGTATATTTGTATGTTATAATATAGCATCAAGAAAAAGAAGCTACCATTATCCTAGTTTTTTATATAGCAATCTCACATCTAATCTATTGAATGACCTCTTAAAACTGCATTTGAAATGAACAAAAATATGAAGCAACAAAAACAATGGACAGGTGTTCTTCAACAAAGTGGAGAGATATGAGGCTGCATACAAAATTTCTCAAACAAATCAATGTATATTAATGGACAAATATTTCAACTAGCAGATATAGTTAATAGCTTCTTGGCATTTAATAGTCTGGTTCATAAGGAAATTATACTAACGAAGAGGTTCACTCAGTTTGATATATAGAATATTGGAATCACTTTCATATAATAACACCATTGCTTCCTGTAAAAAATAAACCATAACAAGGAATATTTAAAGAAGATCTTATTATGACATGAGGAGTTTTCAACCTAAACTTCATGAGGGCTAATGAAGACATGCAACAAGATGTCATGTGTAATGAAGGGTATTCTTATTCTTTACCAAAGAAGAACAACGTACTATGTTAGCAAACTTTCACAACAAATGAAATAACTCAAAATCTGTGCGTAAAAAATTTGTCAATATCAAAGATTGCATCAATATAAATGATCATACCAAATTTCATTAAAATCAGATAAAAACTGTAGTCTCTATTGTGTTCACAACCAAATTTCAATGCATTTTTACCAAGTCATTTCAATGAAGGCATATAAAACATTACCTTATAGGCTGATATAACAGGATTATAATCTTCTGATAATTCTAATATCTGGAACAACAATTTATATTAATAAACTCCAATGCTTGTAAAGGTGATGTCAATGAAACAAGAGATAAGATTGACATGATGCAAAATAAATCAAACATTACCTTATAAGCTATATGGTCCCCTTTCCTAGGAGGTCCAGAAAGTATTGGATAAATGTTATAATTCTTCACAGGTATAGCAACAAAAGTTTCTACATCAACCTATAATACAATTCATAAAAAAATTAAAAGCATTGGCTTGTCGGTGATTGGCTGGAGATTCATAAAGAATAAGATTATTTGTTCATACTGAACAAGGCTGGTGTTTTATGTTATGAACTAACCTTATTTAAGTTTTTTACTGGAGGAGAATACTTGATAAATTTTCTCAAATTGTTTTTCACATCTTGACTATCTACTGGACTATTTTCCACATCTACAACCTCATTGTTAAGGTCATTGGAATCAGCTTCACAACGTATCTGATTTAAAACATCAGCAATAACTAGACTATTCTTCCTCAGTTTGGTACCACTCTCTGTGGAAATTACATGTGAAGTTGAAGGCTTATTAGGTTTGTTCTCTTTATCTTGAGTTATTTGCACTTTATTCTGAGTAGATTTAATTTTGTTGACACTTAATTTGCATGGAACTGTTTCCATGTTTTTAGATGTGGAGGCCTCATTGAAAGATACACTATCTTGTGATTTATCTTTCATGTCTGACTTCATCATGTTCTCACTATCAGATTCAGATTCAGAATAAAATGTTATTTTAGTGTTATTTGGTTGTTGAGAGTTTGGTAGATTCAGAGTCACAACTTGAGGTAAAGGTTGAGGACTAGAAGCTTTAAGAATTGAAACTTCTATAGGTTTCTTTTTCCGGTTTCTCTTCCGTTTTCTATTTCGTGACATTTTTTCCTCTGGTATGCTCTCAACATTTTCAGACAGAAGTAAAACATCTGAATCATAAATCTTGCTTTCACTTTCATCAATAATGATAGTCTTTTGTTTATTATTCTTGATATTTTTCTTTTTTGAACCTTGTATTGAGGATATTTCCACAACTTTGTTTTCATTTGGGTTTGATTGTAATTCACAGATCTCAAAGGCAGCATTCACATTCTGATCTGACTTCAAGTCAGAAAGACAATCAGACATATAAAAAGATTTTGTTCTACGTTTCTTTTTTAATTCTGAACATTCAGAGTCTTCTGTGGACTCAGTCTTACTTTGTTTTTTCTTTTTCTTTTTCTTAGATAAACAGGAATCAGCTGAATCTGGTTCTTTTGATTCTACACTTTCTGCAATGGTAGTGGTTGAAACAGTACCATCAACTGACTTGTAACTAAAATACAAAATGTAAGAGTGTTCTTTCATTCCTTATTTGATGACAGGACCTATAAGTGCAGGTAAGAATAATCGTTAATCAAAAAAAGTTGAATGATCAGAACATCCATAAATATGTTGCCACACTTCAATTTTGATATGATCCACTAACATAATGTTTTATATATCATATATGTGTCATTTGATAAAAAAAACAAGCGGTTGCCTAGCAAGATTTGCCCACTGGAAAGTATATTTCTGATTAAACATAGGTTGAAACTCCAACTTTCATTGGAACTAGTCCATGACTCATTAATATACATGATCACACCAAATTTCATTCAATCAGACAAAAACTGAAGTCTCTATCACGTTTACAAGCATATTTTGATGCGTTTTGACTAAGTCCGGGCAAAAACAGTTTATTGTAAAAAATTGTTAAACTTGTCCACAACTCCAAATTTCATTCAAATCCGATGGAAACTGTAGTCTGAATTGATTCACAAGCCAATTGTGGACAGACGGACAAGAGTGAGAACAACATAAAACCACTTTATAATGTGGGCGCATAAAAATAATGTTTGAAGACTAGTTGCAGGCCTATGAAACAGGCTACAGAAGAAACAAACCTTACCCATAATATGAATGTATGTCATCAACTTGGCTAGTGATGTGATTCACAGAATTTGAGATGACCTCAACTGTACTCTGTAATATATTCTGGTTCATCTGCAGAGACACCATAGTGCTCTGTAATGTCATTAACTGACATTGTAAATTATTAAACATTGAATAAATCTGGTTATTCTTTATGGTTCCTGCAATGAAGAGATACAGTATAACTTTTGTCAATATACTCATACTTCCAAAACTCTTTTTATTTTTGTAGCAAGTTAATAATACTTTCATTTGGGCTACAGTGGCTCAGATTTTCAACCTAGTTTCCACTAACTTTCATTTAGGTTAAGCGATAACTTTCAGGTTTACAGCCATTACCAATCATTACTGTCAAAAGTTAACAAAGTTATTTTTCACTAATACTAGGATATCCACTGCATCAGTACTGTTCACAGATCTAATTTCATCTGACATTGTGTCAAGTTTTGCAAAACTTTTTAAGAACATTTTATTTTTGCATTGCAATCAATCTCTATGATTGCAAATTTCAGAACAGGGAATCTTATAACTTTTATCATACCCATATTATTAGTGCTGTTTATATTGATTGGTGAGGGTTGCTGAATCTGAAATTGTTCCATTATACGTGTGAAGGCTTAATACTCCAATATTTATATAGCTACCAATTTCAAATGCTGAAATGGATAAAAGTATAACAGTACATATTATGTAACAAATTCTCAGGTTTGCAAAAGGTAAATAATACAATAATCATGGTGGAACCAAGAGTGAGCTTGAGAATCTTTTCTAAACCCTTGCTGGCCCTCACCATGTATTTTGTGTGATAAAACTCAACTGGGAAAATTCCTTTGATTGGAGAGAAAAATATTTTCAAGCGTTGGCACATACCCAAGTAGGGACTCTTTTTTTTTCACATTGGTAGAGTCATAATACATTTGGTCCCAAAATGCTTAGAAAAATAGATGTTATGGAATTCATTTAAGGTATTGTAAAGAGTATACTAAACATTTTATTCATTATGAGGAAACTGTAAGCATCGATTTGTATCATTCCAATGATTTTCTACTAAAATAAGTGTTTGGTAACGTCATTATTAGTGAAAGGTGAAAGGCCTCATGTGATACACTACACCAACTTCCCTCATAAATTTCAACATATCAAGAGCAATTTATGTCAAATTCTACCAAATAATCATTTTGTAGTCTATTTTTCCTGTAGTCAAGGGCAATAACTCAAAAACTCTGTAGTAGTGTAGTAGTCTCTATCGCATTCACAAGCCAATTGTGGACGGACTAGAACTTGGAAGCAACAGGCAACAATACGCTCTATTTGGGGGGTATATAAATATAATTTACACATAAATTACATTTATATACACCCCAAATAGAGCGTATTACTAATATGAAACTTTCCAGTCATTTCTCTCCCACTCCCCTGAGATTTCGACCAAAACACAAGGTCCCATTCCAACCAAAACAAAAAGTTCCAAATTGTCCAAATTTTGAATGGAAAATCTCTAAAAAAAATGATGTTTACTGTGCTCAAACTATGTCTATGGTGTAGAAGCAGTACGCATAAAGTAATATATTTGAAGAATTATTTTATGTGGGTAAAAGACATGTAAATGCCAATGCCAGATAACAATTTTCACCTTCACAAAGCAGGTAAATTTATTGAGTCATTCCATAACTCAATTACCCAATTTTACAGCACGAGATTTTTGCATAAAATGGCCTTGACCTTTGAACTTACTCCATACCACCCAGATATTATTTGCGCTTAAGATGATACAATATCCGATTGTAGTGTTACATTGTACTTGTATTTATTGCTTAATTTCACACTTGCATGTTCAGTTTTTACGATTAAAATCACATCTTGGTTGGGAAACTGTATGTATTATTTGAGATTTGGGCGATTGAGCAGGAAATCAAGTGTCCGATTTGGCAGAAATACAAAGCGCTCTCTGGTGGTTTATAAACCCAGCCACATTAAAAATGGATATATTTTGCACGTGGATCATTGTTTACAGTTTATATTTGACGTTTTCTTGAAAATCTAACCTAATTAAAAGTAAATACACGTAAAAGTCTGATAGTATTGAAATATAATAAGTATTTTATACAGAATTGAATGTGACTCTATTATTATTATGATTACTCAATTACAATACAAATTCAACTGTCTTTGCGAAACTCTTTGGTAAATCAATTAATTTGCCGATTTGTTTTCAATTTCTAGGAATTATGGATTTCAAATTCACTTTCGCAGAAGAGTAGGACGTAAAACTCCATTCATTTCATTTCAAATTCACTTTCAAATAATAAAATTAAATTGTTCTGTGAAACTTTGTGTCTAAGAAAATGTTTTTACTTTTAGATCTTATTTTTATATTCTATGATGGTAAGAAGGGCTTGCAGTGGTTTCCTCGCTTTTCCAATCCACCCACAGTGGTTTCCCCTAATGGTTTTCTCCCCTCAAAGAAGACTGTATTTTTATGATAAAATAAATGACAATATGCAATGCTTTAATTTCAGCCACCAAAATGTCTGCTGCAGGAAAGCTCATCAGAGAAATCCTACTTAATTTTCAGAAGGTAGGCCTAATATTTGTCTATTCATTAAAATTTGTTTATTTTAGGCGTAATTCCTATTATATATTTACAACTGGTAAATTGTGGGGGAATGTGCAAGACAGAATTTAAACTTTTATATTCACTGAAAAGACCCCTTTGTAGGTTACATAATACTTTTTATACGCCCACATGAAATGGGGGGCGTATATTGTCGTCACCCACATCCGTCCGTCCGTCCGTCCGTCCGTCCGTCCGTCCGTCCGTCCGTCCGTCCGTCCGTCCACAATTGCTCGTAAACACTCTACACGGTGTAATTCTTGACGGATTTAGATGAAACTTAATAGGAGTGTTTATGATCACGCAAGGATGAACCCTATTGAAAATCAGCGAAATCGGAAAAAAATTAGTATGAGTTCGTGCCCTTGTTCTTGAATGGCTCGTAAACACTCTACAACGTGCAATTCTTGACCGATTTTGATGAAACTTGGTGTGAGAGTATGTTATAACTCAAGGATAAACCCTATCGAAAATCAGCGAAATCGAAAAACATTTAGTATGAGTTATTGCCCTTCTTCTTGAAAACGCGTTCAATTTTAGCTTGTAAACATTCTTGAGAGAACAATTTTTAATGGATTTTAATGAAACTTGGCCTGAGTATTTGTTATCACCCAAGGATGAAGCCTATTGAAAACCAGTCAAATCGAAAAAAAATTAATATCAGTTATTGCCCTTGTTTTTGAAAACGCGTTCAATTTTTAGCTTGTAAACACTCTACAAAGCACAGTTATTGACCGATTTTGACGAAACTTGCTGAAATTGTTTAATATCACCCAAGAATGAACCCTTTTGAAAATAGCACATATCGAAATATATTTAATAGGAATTATTGCGTTTGTTCTATAAAATGTGTTGGATTTTTGCCTTGTAAACACTCTACAAGTCACAATTCTTGAGCGATTTTGACATAACTTGGCATGAGTATTTGTAATCACCTAAGGATGAACCCTATTGAAATTCAGTTAAATCGAAAAATATTTAGTATCAGTTATTGCCCTTGTGTTTGAAAACGCGTTCAATTTTAGCTTGTAAGCACTCTAGAAAGAACAATTCTTAATGGATTTTGATATAACTTGGCTTGAGTATTTGTTTTTACCCAAGGATGAACCTTATTGAAAATCAAATAAATCGAAATATATTTAGTGTCAGTTATTACCCTTGTGTTTGAAAACAGGTTTAACTTTTTAATAAATACTCTAGAAGGTACAATTCATGACCAATGTTGACAAAACTCACTGAAATTGTTGGATATCGCAAGGGATGAGCCTAATTGAAAATTAAAATTATCAAAATATATCTAATATGAATTATTGCCCTTGTTCTTTTAAACGCGTTCGATTTTTGTCTCGTAAACACTCTACATGGCACAATTCTTGATGGATTTCGATGAAACTTGGTGTGAGAGTGTGTTATAACTCAAGGATGAACCCTATTGAAAAGCGAAATCGAAAAATTTTTTAGTATGAGTTACTGCCCCTGTTCTTGAAAACGCATTCAATTTTAGCTTGTAAACACTCTAGAAAGAACTATTCTTAATGGATTTTGATTAACTTTGGCTTGAGTATTTGTTTTTACCCAAGGATGAACTCTATTATAAATCAAATAAATAGAAATATATTTAGTGTCAGTTATAGCCCTTGTTCTTGAAAACGCGTTCAATTTTAGCTTGTAAACACTCTAGAAAGAACAATTTTTAATGGATTTTGATGTAACTTGGCTGGAGTATTTGTTGTCTCCCAAGGATGAACTCTATTGAAAATCGAAAAATATTTAGTACAAGTTATTGCCCTTGTTTTTGAAAACGCGTTCAATTTAACTCGTAAACACTCTAGAAAGAACAATTTTGAATGGATTTTGATGAAGCTTGGCTTTAGTATTTGTTTTCTCACAAGGATAAACCCTATTGAAAATCAGATAAATCGAAAAATATTTAGTGTCAGTTATTGGGCCTGTTTTCAAAATCGCTTTCAACTTTTGGCTTGTGAACACTCTAAACATTCATTTTTGACAAAACTCGCTGAAATTGTTTAATATCAACCAAGAATGAGCCTTATTAAGAATTAAAAATATCAAAATATTATTAAGGGTGAACCCTATTGCAAATCATAAAAATACCGAAAAATATTTAATGAGTTGAGTTAGGTACAATTCTTGACAGTTTTTAATGAAACTAGAGACCCTAGAAAAAAATATATGGTGGAAGGTAGAATATTTCATTCCACTTTTGTAACCTTACTGAAAAGTTTTTATTTGAAATAAATGCTGCCAGTGGGCGTATATTACCTTGCCTGGCAAGCTAATATTTTTTTTATGTTATACAGGGAAAGACAGAAGAATATGATTTGCTGTTGAATAGTTTGATTGACCCTGCAACACCAGTAAGTCTGTTATAAATACCTGACTTCATCTTAAAATGATTCTGACTTTTTATTCCATTTCTCACATTCAACAAGATTATTTACAATAAATCACTGATACATGCAATGGCTCAATGTCAATGAAGGATGATTTCGGGAGTTTCTTTACATATTTTTTTTTTTTGTGTGTTGTAGAGTAAAACATTAAAGAACTTTTTAAAAGGTTTGACAGATTGTGTTTCAGTCATCAACAAAAACACAGAAACTTTGTTGACTGTTATAATGGTAAGTTGTTGATAGGAAGTATATTGATGCCATATTTATCTTGTCTGTAACTATCTTTCTATAAGTTTTTCCAATACGTCTGATAGCCTTATGTAATCATCAATCTCTCATAGAGATTTCTCTGAACTTCAACACTAACTAGACTTAGGTTGAGATGAGATATGTGCAGCCATTAAAATCTTTGACTTCAACAGCATAAATGATTAATGGATTGATAAGTGTTATGTTTGCATAAAAATTATTCTTTATTCTATTCAGTAGAAAGTTGGTTGGGTTTCAAGCATATTATCAACATATCTATATCTAGTCATTTTTCTGTATATTTTTTTAATCTATTATAGAAAATGGATTGGTTGAATAAAGATGAAGATGTAATCAAAGCCTATCAGAATTTATTAGTTAATCTGATGTCAGCTAATACTAATTATTCACATGTCGGATTAAATATGTTAGTCAAACGATTTTTGCCAGGTACAATTTCACTCCACTTTTACTATTTGGTGTCCATGATTCTCACTTAGAAGCTATTTGAACAGCTATAATAGAACATTTTGATTGTTCACAAATTCTATTTCTATCACTAAAAGAACATGCTGGATTCAATGATGTCTTCTAATGTTTTAATTATATTATCTTTTCTTCATACCAGTTGCAAAATTTGATAACACAGTCATGTATATCATAAAATCAATGTGCTTGAATTACAAATACAAATATTTTAGATATGAATGGATTACCAATGGAAGATAAACAGTATAAAGTAGATGTGGAATTAAGGAGAAAACATGAACAGCAATTTAGTTATATACATACAGCATTATCTGATACATGTCAACTCATACCATTGTAAGTTTCTATAATAGCTACCATATAATTCTTTACTTTAATACATTGATTTTGAATCAAGGCATGTCATTGGTTAATCAATCTCATTCCTCCAGTGATATGGTGTTTTATATTACCGCTGGTACTTTGCTTATCAAACAAAATGAATTTGACAGTTTCTGAGAAATATTTGGAAATAGAAACTTATTGTTCATTTTATCAGAAAGATAAACACGTAAGGAGTAGTAAGTAAGAATGCAAGAAGGTGCCAGGAGATGCCACTATCCAGGAATTATGCAGTTTCTGTACAGGACACAAATCAATCACTGAAAATGGCTGGTCTGTCTTTTAAGAAAAAGCATCATTGAATCTGGTGTAACAAAGATTGCTCCATTTATTGACTTATCTGTGGCATCATTCAATTCATTTCTATTTCAGAACACCTGTGTTATTGATGCCAGTCTTAGTGAAATTGTTTCCATTCCATAAAGTAGATACTTATATTCAGAGTTGTTACATTAAAAATCTATTACAAATTACTCAGTATATACCAAACATGAGACAAGAAATATTACAGCTGATTATTAGTAAACTAATGAAATTAGATGTAAGTATTTAACATTCCTTGAAAGGAAAATCTGTTGGTTGGTAATGATCCATGTTTATGTCCGCATACACCCTGTTTCTTACATGACCTGGGTTACTTGAGAATTTCCATATATATTACTTTGGAATACAATAGTTGAAGGATGGCATCAGTTTGATTCATTGTTTACTTCACTATTGTTTATATTTAGTTGACAATTGTCAATTTTATCCATAGGTTTTATCGCCAAGACATGATTTAAGTGATATAGTTGATAGTGAAGATGAAGAACTGTTTGAAATGGTAAGATTTTGAAAAATCAAGATATAATTGTCCTAATATAACTGTAGTACTGCTGTTATCAATTAGGTTTATGTATTTAGTTGCTTAATGAGAATATTTGATTTCATTCCAATCAATATGTTTACAATAACAGCAGAGAATGATATTATTGTATAAGAGATTAGGACCTATTCCACAACTTTCACTTCTTTTTGTATCCAATAATTACTTATGATTATAAATTATAATAAATAGGAAGAGGATTCTGTAAAAGAAGTAGAAATTAGTGAGTTTGTTAAAGAAAAAGAAATAAAACATAAAGAAGCAAATTGCTTAGATATATTAATGGAAATGCTGTTAAAATATATTTACAATACACTACACCCTAATGGTAAGTACAGATACATAGAATTTACTGGAAATTCTACAATTAAACAAAATCTCCCAAAACTACCAGTAATAGATGGGATGGCTGTTTGTTACCAACAAATGCATATTGCATCAGTTTTTATTCAAGATTTGGTCACTTTTTCAACTGCTCTGTGATTTCAGATATAATTGATTTAGAATCATCTAAAAAGTTATATTGGGAAATGATGAATATTTTTGAGAAAGTTATTCTACCAACATATGAATGTAGTCATATCCAGTTTATAATGTTTTACTTGGTTAGCTTTAAACCTGTAAGTATACCATATATGTTTGTAAGGCCGTACAAAGTAAATTGTCTGTTTTACAGGCCCCGCGCGCTCGGGTAAAATACCCCGCGCTCCAAAACTATTTATTGACATTTTGGAATAATTAATAAATAATGCGCGCGCGTCTCCAAAATTGTGTGTAAAATAGAGTTATTTCCCCGTTCCCTAAAATATTTTTTAACATAATTATCTCCCTTGACGTTTAACGAATAACCGGAAGTGGCTTAGAATGCGTTTTTCATCACCGATAAAAAGATTTTCTTCTAGAACTTAAAACTAAAATTGATTCTGATACAATTTAATGTTCGGAAATACAATTATTTGCTGAAGGAAGCACGATTATGAAAATTATTCACACTTTCGTGAGGACAATCCAAACATTCAATTAATCTTAATCTTGATAATTTCGACATTTTCGTTTCTGGATAATAATGGTGGAACAAATCGAGACCCGTTACAATAACAAGTACAAGAATGCACCGGGGTTTTTTCTGCTATTGATTTGAAAAAGTTAATATTTATGGAAAAATGGGAACGATTACAAGAAAATACGAATTTTATACGTTCGAATACGATCGATTTTCTCATTATTGGTATCATTCAACACATTCCGCTTTTCTCAAGTTAAAACCGGAAGTACTCCGCTAGTACGAGTTGTCGACAAATCGGCATTTGTAACATAGGCCTAGGGCTAGATAAAAATTATTAAAATAGAAGTTCGATCTAATCAGATTGTTTTGTTCTTGTCATGTGATGTGATGTATGACAATTTGTTCCAAAATTTCCAATAATAATAATTATTACCATACAATGGCATTTTAAAATACAGTTTAAAGATGGATAGAAATGGATTAATACTGTAGTAGAATAACATTGTCTTGACATAATATTATCAGCCCTGATGCACCCTAACTTTAAGTGCATCATTGTCAGAGGTAATAAATATGCTGGAATGGAATACCTTTATGTGAAGTTGAACGGTAAAAAAGGTTCTGTTATTTCTATCAATTATTATCATTCAAACTCTAAAAACATCTGATAGATGCATCTGAATGTTGATTTAAATCTATTTTTTAAATTTGTGGAAATAAATAATAAATAGCTTCGCTCGCTCCGATTTCTTCTGGTGCCAAATTTAAAAAAGCGCTTATAAATAATAAATAATAAATTCGCCCTCTCGCCCCATTTTTTTAAAAAAAAGGCCTGTAAAACAGACAATTTACTTTGCACGGCCTAATATTACTATAGCCAGGATTGATACATTTGTCAACTCTTCTTGGACAAGAATCTTTTCTCAGACATTTTATCACTGGCTTTTCTCTTGATAGTAGCTTAAGAGTAGTTGGAAAATTGTATTGACATTAAATATTACATAATTTTGACTTGGTATAGAAAATTTATATTATTTGTAGATATTGACTGATGGTATGTTGGATTATTTATGGAAGATTGTACAGAATCCTAATTCACCGATAATATTCAGACAAACAGCTGTTAGTTATATGTCTAGTTTATTATCTAGAGCTCTATATATTCCTATAGTGTAAGTCATTAATATTTATTTCTGTCTATATAATTCAATGAGTACTTTTCTCTTGGCCAGTCTTTATAGGCTAATCATGGAATTTTTTATAACTTAAGACCAAAGATTATGTGTTCTCGGTTCAGCTTTCATTCAAAATTCAAATACTTGCTTTATTGATGTATTTATTTATGATTTATTTTACAAGTAAAATTCTGCTTGAACATCACATATATATATATATATATAACATTTTGTTGTTATATCATTTCAGCACTGTGATAAGCTGTTTAGATTTAATGGTTGCCTGGTTACATTGTTACCTTGACAACTTGTCAGAAGATAAGCATCCCGATCATATTTTACATGGAACATTCTATGCTGTTAGTCAGGCTGTGTTTTATGTCTTCTGCTTTAGAAATGCAGAATTACTTCAATCTAAAAAGGGTTATAAATGGGCAGAAGCATTGAATTTTCAGCGTATTGTGACATGTCGTTTGAATCCTTTACGACATTGTTTACCAATAGTTGTCAGTACTTTCTCTTCTTATACAAGGTAAATATGTTTTTTATTTATGTTTAGTCTGGTAGAATGCAGACATATTGAATGAAGAGTTGTTCAATATTGTGTGCAATGGTAGAGAGAGAAATTTTATTTTCATTTCACAGTAGTAGCTGTTTATCCCTACAATTATCTACCTGACATATTTAAAATACATACAATACACTTAAGTAAATAAATTAAATTGAAACTGTATGATGACAAAGTATTCACAATTAAAAAATATGTTTCTTTCCTTCAGACGACATCAGTTGGCATTCTGTGATACAATTATAGAGAGAAATAATAGATGTATGATTCCAGTAGTAAACAGTCAGACTGGATTGGCAGAGACTAACTTCATGCTAAAATTAGCATCGTTTTTCCCTTTCGATCCTTTCTTATTACCAAGGTGGGATTTCAAGCTTTAAAGTCTATATATATTTTTGGATTTTTAAAAAAAAATTTGCAAAAGATTGTAAATTTAATTGATCTTTAAACAAAGGCTTGAAAACTGAAATAAGGAAGATTCAATTACTCTTTATATGCCCACAAAATATTGTGTATATCTTATATATATAAGAATTTTATAAATAAAGGATCAAGTTTTGATTGTTAACAATATATATGTTGATATTGTAGATGTGGTAAACTGATCAATCCTATCTATAGAGTTTACCAAGGTGAAGTTTCTGAAGATACTCAAGATTCGGGGGTAAGTGAAGTATTTTATCAAAAAAGAAAATTCAATGAGGATCTTTTAATAGAAATTGTTTTCTGCATTTCTTCGTCACAGAGCCTCATTCAATATGGCTTCAAACATACTTGATTTAACTTGCTCAGTTATCACAAACTCTTTATTTGGGACATATTGCCAACATAACATAAAAATTCTCCACTGAAAAATGGTATCCACCAATTCGAATCAATTTATTCAAAAACATTTAATGTGTGTGACGAATTCTGGGATATACCTTTTATTTATCCACATAATAATATTGTCATTTCCCCTGTCCTTCGGTTTGTCCACAAATGCCTTTTGAACCCAATAGAGACTACAGATTGCCTCTGACTTGAATGAAATTTAGTGTGATCATTTATATTTAAGAGTTTTCAACAAAAAGAGTCTACAATTTTCACCTGATTTCAATGATCCACGTAAATTAGGTTAAAATATTTTGGACAATTTGACACAACTGCACTGAATATACTGAAAATTTATGAGGGAAGTGGGCATATCTTGCTAAGCAAGCACTTGTTTAAATATCACTTGAAGTATAAGCCAACCTGACAAGTTGTTTTTATATGCCCACATGAATATATAATCATCTTCATGATATTTTTTTTTTCCAACTCTCATTTTTATTTGGAATTTACACATGAATATGTGGAAGTATATTGTTGTGACCCTGTCTGTTGGTCCATCAACATTTGTTGTAGACACAATAGAAGCTAAAATTTTCTATGGATTTTAAAAAAACTTGATGTGACTTAAAATTGTTGAGACGACGGTCAAGTTCAATTTTGATGATTTTTCAATGAACGGTTTCTGACTTATTGCCTCTGCCTCTATATTTGTTGTAGACACGATAAAATCTAAAATTTTCAATGGATTTTGATGAAGCTTGGTGTGAGCATTTAAATTGATAAGACAGCAGTCAAGTTCGAAATTGATGGCTATAAATGCTATTAATCAAAGAAAAAAATGATTTAACAATGCTGATGTGTGGGCATATGCTACCTAGCCTGGCAAGCTATCTTTTTTTAAATAAAATTGACCATGTGACCAAACATGTTAATAATTGATAAAATATTGGTTCAACTTGCTCTGTTGTATTAACAGGATGAAGATGATTTCTTACCAGACACTGATATAGTGACAACATCAACTAATTTAGATAAAAATATTACTGATGATCTAATGATGTATGCTACTTCACCAGGATTTAAACACTACTAAATCTCCATCAGTAAGAGGAGTCCCATATTTACTGCCAGCTAAGTTACATAACCTGTATTTGATGGAATTTATATTCAACAAGTGAGAAGATGGACGTGCTGATATGGACTAATGGGAATATCTAGATGTCATGTATGGAACTAAATGAGTTAATTTGACCGACCAAATCATCAGAGTTTATTAAAAATATAAATTAAAACAAAAATATGTATTAAAACAAAAATATAAATTAAAACAAAAATATGTATATCATTACCTTTAAAAAAGCTGCATTCAATACATTTCATGAAAATAGTGCAAACAACTTTCAAAAGTGAAGACTTGTTACAACTTTCCAACTATTGAAATATAGCAATATTAGTTTAACGTGTTAATATATTTCACATTTAGAGCAAATTGTCAGTTTCAACATTTATCAGTATTTATTTCAACAATAGAAAAATATTGTAAAATAAACTATAGAAAACTTCAAATTAACCACTTTTGAAGAGAAAGGTCCAAGGAAAAGGCTGTAGAAAATTGTTTACCTAAAGAAGTAGCATTGAGATTGTGACAATATTCTCAAGAGGTATAAATCTGCATTTATAGCACCTCAAACATTCACATTGCGTTTAAAGATTGTTAATTGAACAAAATCTGAATTATTGTGATAATCATGTTTTATTTACAAAGAAATTAGAACTAAAAGTAAATGTACATGAACTATATAAAAGCACAAGTTTCAAATAAACTTTAATAACAATATAATGATTAAAAAAATGATTTTGAAAAGACAAAAATGTTCAATTTAACCTTTTTTTGCATTTCAAGCAAAACTCCACTAACTTGTTATATACGTTATTTATTTTGTACTATTATGGTTATTGTAAATAAAATAGATGAAAATAAATGGATGTGCATCATTTAAATGTGTGTCATTGTCATAGACTAATATTTACATTTCTACTATCACTCCCTTCAGTGAACTAGTTACGCAAACTGGCGTTCATTTTCCAATAACTGTAGTTTGTCATGTGATACTATGACATGATTGACGTCGTCAAGGCACCACATAATGACACAATCTAAGATTTGTGGCAAATTCAAGGGAACCGATCATAAAAAAGTGAAAATTGCATTAATAAAAGTACCTGAATGTAAATATAAGAATTAAACTTTGGTCTCACTAGCAATATTGGTGTGTAAACGTAGTTGATCACGCCACTTCGTCATTTATTCCGTTTGTCACGTGATCAACTACGTTTACACACCAATAATGCTAGTGAGACCAACGTTTAATTCTTAATTGACTGCTGGTCAACATGAGTTGAATACTATTGTTTGCTAACACACCGTTTCTTTATCTAATACTACAAACCATGTAGGTGTTTTCCACACCTTGCCAAAGTATATTTCTTGTCCTCATATTTGAATTTTACAAATTTCAGTTTGTGTCTTATGCCAAATTTGAAATATATTGAGACATATAACTGAAGAGTTTTGTTGGAAAAAAAAAACAAATCTCATTAGGGTCCATCTTTGACATAATTTAATCAATATTGTCATCAAGTTTATAATTAAAAAAAAGTAAAATAAAATTGCAAAGATAACAAAAATATATGTATAAAATGTATCAAGACACAGTTATCCAAGTACCATCTGGTTGTTTATTATAACGACGTGGTCCACCATGAGCAAAATGTGATTTCATTGGATTAGGATAATCTCTAATCTGTGTAAAAGCTGCACGAACCGAATCTTCAAAACCTTCAGGTTCTTGTTCTGGTGATGTAGAAAGATGCTGTAACAAAACATATATATTATTTGATGATAGGCATGTTACAATTTGAGATTGTTGCATTTGATCAACTTAAGTTTACATCAGATTGATTGTTGTTGCCCCATATGTTGGTTATTGACCCTTACTCAATAGAATTGACTTTTGAATTCTATCAATTTTGATGATAAATATTACTTAGCTGATATTGCTTGATGAACATAGAAATAAATGAAGTTAATACAATATAAACAATCATGTTTGATATGTCCTTTTTTCGCAAATTTACTTTCAAAAGGGAGCTAGAGGAAAAGTGAACTAATAATGTATTAGTGCTTGTATGTGACTTAAGTTCAAAATAAACAAAACAAAATGGGAGGTACTGCCTACCTTTCTTATAACATGATTAGGTAATCTACAATAGTAGTCCACATTCTGTTGAGCTGTATAGGAGAATGGACCAATACATAGCTGTTTTTTGATAGGATCATATATATTTAACATCTACAATAAAACAAAAGGTTTAGTTTTAATGTGTCAACCTCAATTTTAAAAGACATGAAAATGTGAAAAAGACATTGTACTTACCATATTAGGTATTGTTTCAATTTTTTATACTCAGTCCATATGAAAACGCACCACTCACGAAATCTGGAATAACTCCACGGGTTGATATGTGAAGTATATACTTATGTTGCTTTTGAGATAATGAATGATTTAAGAAGACATGTAAACATCATTAAATTTTACTCAGGATAATTTTAATGCGCGAGCGAGACTTAACTGCTGTAGGGATCAAACAGGAAGTCAATAACAGGTGTGACCGCCATTTGCATTGACACATGCGGTGCATCGTCGTCGCATGGAGTTGATCAGTGTCTGGATAGTGTTCTGAGGGATAGCATTCCACTCCTAAACAACTCCACGGGTTGATATGTGAAGTATATACTTATGATGCTTTTGAGACAATGAATGCTTTAAGAAGACATGTAAACATCATTAAATTTTATTCACGATAATTTTAATGCGCGAGCGAGACTTAACTGCTATAGGGATCAAACAGGAAAGTCCATCCATTTGCATTGACACATGCGGTGCATCGTCGTCGCATGGAGTTGATCAGTGTCTGGATAGTGTTCTGAGGGATAGCATTCCACTGCTAAACAAGGGCAACCTCAAGTTCATTGAAGTTCCTTTGAACTTAAATATTGACTTTTTGAGGGGTGCGTGTTCATGTGTACTCAGTATATGTAAATGAACATTTGTATTATGAATAAGCGGTATCATGACATAAGTAATCAAAGTTTTATGCATCTTAACATTTGAATTTGGATTTAAGCAAATGTAGTATTAGACATAAATATATGGTGTGCAATGAAAGAATGTTGAATCATGACAATTTTTTCTTAACTTTAAATCAAGGTAATCATAAACCTCAAAGCCTTTGCACTATAATTTATGTCTGAAAAGATTAGACCAATTTTAATGCCATTGTAATGGGATACCTGGAGATACCATCAATTCCTAAGATCAGCTCACTAAACCACCATGGAAGAGTAGCAGTGACTCAGAAAGTAGGATTTACAGCTATGTATTGCTCTCCAAAATTTCAAGCAATGAAACATTTTGTATGGCTTCAAATTATTCAACTTACTTCTTGACCTCCTGTAAAATGTCGAGCTGACCTCAATGGTTGATCTGGACCTTTATCAGTAAATCTGGCTCTATAAATTTCACCAGTATCCACTTTTACTGCTACATGAAAAATATAAATATTTGTGGTTTCAAAATATTCATCTTGTTTTCACAAACCTAAAAACACTATCACAGAGTCAGTTCAATGATATGATATTTTTTCGTGAAACTACATAAAACTCATTTGTTTCAAAAGCATTTAAATAACAAATAAGATTATCAAAAGTTTTTAACCAACACCACCATATTTAGATACAGGATATATATCACCACTAGTTGACCTGTATCTACCTATATACATGAGAAAGTCTACATACCTATTCCATATATAACTGGAAATGATATACCATTTATATAGGTGGTATTTAAATCTGAAATTAGAATGATATCAAATATTAAAGAGGACAAAACCATTCGTAATCATTCTCACAAAATTAGATTTAGGTTTTCCTCCCTATACTCATCCTTGAATCTCCAAAGCTTATTGAAACCAAAATTCATGTATAAAAGGAAAATGGAAGATCTTTAAACTTACCAGTGATACAAGCTGTTATAAGGTGGACGTCTTCCTTTAATCTACACAAATAATCTGAAAGTATCAACCTAGTTCATGTAGATTCTTTAGTTAAACAATATAATAAACACATTAGTCAATTATTAAGATAGATAGAAATCATTTTTATTGTACACTATTTCCACAGTACTAGTATTATACAGCATTTGCATTTCAATAAAATGAACTATAACACAGAAGAAGTCTTTATGGATTACAACTATTGTTTATAAATACTGCTACATTTCAAGAAGTATCCTCTTATCGTTATCAGTAAACAATCTTTAAGGGGGTTGACAACCCAAAACATATGTACAAAAAATAGGCGATTTTAACAACTTCTTTTCCACCTATCTGAAATATTTAAATATCAATGGAAAGAGGGGACTTTCAGCTATCCAAAAATATAAAATTTATTTCTTTATGACATTTCAACTTTGAGAAATAGGGTATGAAAGATGAACGAAAAAAACGTCAATTATTCCCTTAAAATTAGCATATCTACTAGACTATTTAATATAGAAGGTTGAAATTTTGCACAACGCAAGTCTACATGTATCTCTACAAAATTACGTTGGCTTTTTGGAAAATTTTGTTTTGTTCTGAAGATATTGATAGAAATCAAAATTTTGGGAGTGCATTTACGAAAAATTGAATTTTTAAAAAACTATTCATTTTATAAAAAAAAAGCCAAAGTAAAGTTATAGAGGACATCGTAAGCTTTAGCTGAAGCCAAAGTTTGTAAAAATCGGATAAATTGTAAGCGAGATATGCTTTTGGAAAAATGGCAGTTTTTTTCAACATTTTACAAACACATGTAAACCTTACTAAATTAACGACCATGTTGTTAAAAGATTGTCTTTCATGCTGTAGAAATCTTTAAGCACCTTTTAGGCATCGATATGCCCCGATATCCACATAATTGGAGTGCTAAAACAATGGATTAGCACATGTCAAAACCCTTCCACCCACCAATCATAACATTTTCTCTGTTTACATGTGACGTAATGATTTATGGGAATTAACAATAACTGACCGGCAAACGTAGAGAATGTTTATTTAGCCGATGACGTTGTAATCACAAATGTCAACTGACAACGTAATTTGTACGTCAACATAGATGAATACCCCGTTTTGTTCTATAAATAGATTATCTTCACTGACGATATCAGACGAACTACTAAAGCGATTGAGCTAAAATTTTTCATACATGAGTTTTTTTAAATGTCAAATAGAACGGATATAAACTAAATGCGTTTCTTGATTGAAATACACTTCGAACGATAAGGTTGTCAACCCCCTTAATGCAAAAATAATGTAGGAACTTACTTAATATATTTAGAGATAGCTCTTGTGATAGATTTCTAGAATCTTTAAATCCTCCAAATAAATGAATTTCTATTCTGAAATAATTAAATCAATATATATTTAATCATAGTTACATTACTCAATACTCTATAACATTTTGTGTTAAACCTATGGAATAGATACATACCTTCCTTCTTGAGCACCTTTTGATAAATCTAACAACAAGGAGATCATATCTTTAATACCCTGTTCAGTACCACATCCATCAAAATGGCTGACACAAACACTACCAGAGCCTAAAACAGTAAATTTACCTTAATATATACATTGTAAAATTGAAATGAAATCTAATAGAATAGTTTGGCTTTTCTTCAAAGCAAATCCTGTTCACTTTTTTAGGTTGTTTTGAAAAGTATTTCCTCACTCAAATGACACAAATTAAAAGCTGCGACATACCTGTATGTCTAAAGACTGCAAGGTGGCAAGTAGTTGCATCTTCACTTCCCATTACTTTAATTACATCTACAATAAAATGCAACCAGTTTATATAGTCTTGTAGTGCCTAGAGATCCTGTCAAAGTACCGCGTAAATTTACAGATAGAAAAAGAAACAGCCTTTGTAATTGGTTATAGCGAGAAGAGTCGTCCAATCGCTGCACTCGTTTCATGGACAGTTCACGGAAAAAGCTGAATCATTTGGAACAACATCATTTCAGTACTTTGTTCATTGAGATGTTCAAGTTTTATAAATGTGAATGCAAATTCATGGGATTTTTAATATTTTGATTAAGCGTGAGATGATTCATTGGCGGCGTGAGAGAGTGACACAATAAGCGTGAGACTCCCGCCAAATGCGTGAGAGTTGACAGGTCTGACTAATATATATTATAGTTTTATCATTAACAAACCCTGAGTGTAGTAGTTTAGTAAGACTATGTAAAACCTATAACCAAACCCAAACTTATATAGATATATAGATATACTAATGTAGTTCAAGGACTATGTGGCCACTCTCAGGGTAATCGAAAAAAAGAGACATATTGATGTTTCTTGACCAGAGCATAGAAATTCTCTTCGTAATTACGAGTCAATTTGGTACTTGTAAGACAAACTGGTTATTTCCCATTCATTTGAGCATATTTAATTCTGATTTCACAGCTATTTATTTCTCCTGGTTTTAAGTTTATAAAACAACAATTTTACTTAATAAAACAGATAGAGTTAATAATATACCATCAATTGGAGATGTTCCAGCAAATTCTCTCTGACCAACATACAACAGTCCATGATTATTCACAATTTGAGTTGGACTTGCACATATATTCTTGGCTGATTCCTGTAACAAAAAATACCAGTTAATGTACCAACTGGCTAAGCATTTCAATCCATGAAGAAAGTAGTAGCTTAGAATTTTAATATTTGACATTGGCCACATAATAACTAGTCAAAAAATAAAATAATCGCACCAGACTATCAATCTTTCTAAAGCTTCGGTAGTCCTGTCTTTCACTTAACAAACATAATATATGATATGAAATGTTATGAAAGCCCTACATTTCAAGAATGCCAATTATATTCAAACCACTAGATTATCTCAGGTAAAAAAATGCAAATAAAATTATCGTAAGTATTGGTTTGTTGTAAGTATTGGTTAGACACTTTGTCACTGATATGGGTTATAATTTCACAAGTCTGGGAATGGGTAGTCCAAAGCAAAAATCTACCAAACATTGATCTATTTTGAAAGACAGTTTTTTTTTTGTAGTTCAATCTTTCCATCATTATCCCTCAACAACGTTCATGTCACTCCTGACTCTCCCCCAGCCATATCTGTCCAAATAGCTATCATGACATTAGATGCTGGGAATAGAGTCAGCAAGTTGTGGACTAGGGAATGGGTTGCCAATCCATACCTGAAAATTGGGATAACTCTCCAAAAACAGACTTATTGTTGATGGAAAATTACCAACTTGACTACCATTAACAAATAAAGGCATTTCTTTTATCTGTCAAGAAGAAAATATTTCACTTAATAATATTTGAAGTACATTCTACTTTCGTTTTATTTTTCTACTATTAATCTAATTTATCACTAGGTCTACTCAATTCGGTTTTCTGAAAATATGGATATATTGGTGAAATTGACAACTACAAATAATACTTCAGTTAGATCTACATCTTACTTAAAATATTATTTCATTGCAAATCCTGACTCATTGTTAAACAGTTATCTATTTATTAAAAATATAACTTTTTCGATCAACTGTTTACTTTGACGATAATTTACATCCGCTACTGCGTGGGGAAAGAAACTCTTTGGGAGCGGAAGTTGATATCCCCGTGTTACCCACGTTATTCTATCTCTTTTTCCGTTCGACTTCTATTTGGCTTCAACGCGAAGTAAGGAGCTCTCCAATATTCATGATTAATCTCTCACATTTTCAATAAATACACTACTTTACCCATTTATTTCTGTATTTTACTTACTATCTAATTGAAATGATCAAAATATTGTGCCAAGATTCACTAAAAAATGCTTTTAATTCAATTTGGAAGTTCAAGTTGTGATCTTGTTCCTTACTATTTACACGCCGCCATTGCATCTGTATATCGTCCATCGGTCATATGGCCGTTTTCCAGACCACCATGACATAGTTGATTCTCGAAAATATATTAAACTTTTAACTTACTTAATTTTGCTGACAGATCACTTTCACAAACTTTGGCAAATTTGATTTTATGAAATCTCCATAATTTGATATTCTAGTCTAAATTTTGTACAGTTCACTTGTCAATATTTGCATCTGTATCAGTTTGATTACTCATTTGTAACTTTGACAAATTAATGCCAAATTCAGATGGAGTACGGTTTCATAATTAAAAATGATTCATAGCCAGTAACATTATTTATATACCGTACCGAATCAATCAAAGGCAAATCAGTAGCCTAAAAATTACTTCAATAAAGGAAATTTGAGCTATTTTGAACAAATTCTTTATCAACCCCAGAAAATGAAATGGTGATCCATGGCCTATAATTTATAGACCATTTAGGTCATGAGTTCTGCCTTTACTTGCTTATATTAACATTTGATTACTTTCAATTTTAAGGTTGATCACCGTAACTCTAGATCGACTCTACGATGTCCGGAGGTTTGGACGTATTAGCCCTCAAGGAGGAGGATGTTACTAAATTCCTTGTTTGTGGAACCCATTTAGGGGCTACTAATTGTAATCATCAAATGAAACAATATGTTTTCAAAAGAAAACCTGATGGTATGTATTCTATTGTTAGTGTATTGGGGACACAAATAACATCAATTTGTACCATTCCTGTTTTGCATCATTCCTGTTTTGCATCATCCAATTCCAACATAACTAAGCATTTGATGTCACTAGCCATTTCTTCCCATATCAAATGAGGCCCTTTGCAACAATGTAATATTATTCCCATGAAGTTTGATTATTTCAAATAAGACGGTTTGTGGTAATGATGTTTGCAATTTTTTATCCAATGTAGTTTGATTTTTTTCAAATAAAGCTCTTTGAGAGAGGAATGGTGTTTGATTTGACAGTATTAAGACATTTAGTTTAATATTTCCAGGTATTCATATCATCAACTTACGTAAAACTTGGGAGAAACTTTTACTTGCTGCCAGAATTATTGCCGCTGTAGAAAACCCAGCTGATATTTCTGTCCTCTCTGCTAGACCTTATGGTCAGAGAGCTATCTTGAAATTTGCTACCTATATTGGTGCTACCCCAATTGCTGGCCGTTTTGTTCCTGGTACATTCACTAACCAGATTCAGGTAAGAGTAGTATCTACCTGTATGGAAATTTTGAAATTGAATAGTGTGAACTTGACTGGCAGTATATTCAAAGACATTTTTGCAATATGAACATTAAATGTAAAAAGGGATACTTTTCAGATTTTTTGTCATTGAGATTTTAATTCAAAATTGATATAGACACTCTGTGAATAATTGCACTCTGAAAAGTGAACAATATTTTACCAAATGGTGCCAAGCCAGATTTTAGTATTTGTGTTAAATTTCAGGCTGCCTACAGAGAACCAAGATTAATTGTAGCTACTGATCCAAGAACTGATCATCAGCCCATTACTGAAGCTTCTTACATCAATGCTCCTATTATATCATTATGTAATACTGATTCACCATTGAGACATATTGATATTGCCATCCCTTGTAACAATAAGGTAAGATTACATGTTGATGACTATTTGTAATTACATTCCAAGTTGATGCTTTGTCTACTATCTAGATCATGATTCATAAATTATTTCTTGGTTATAGAAGCTTAGCAAAAGTTGCTATGTATATTTGGTGGGTTTTCTTTTTCAGGGTGTTCATTCCATCGGTTTGGTCTGGTGGTTGCTGACAAGAGAGGTTCTACGTCTCCGTGGTACCATCAGCAGAGAACATCCATGGGAAATCATGGTGGATCTGTTCTTCTACAGAGATCCTGAAGAGGTTAGTAGTTTTTATCTGATGTGACATTGGAAATCAAACTCTTGTTTACTTAACTTAGTTGAAAGGGTTGGTTGAATTGAAGATATTCAATTCTGTATAAGCTTATATAACGAATTCGAAATTTGTACCTATACTATTTCAGATTGAGAAAGAAGAAAGAGAAGCCCAAGAAAAAGCTGCTGCAGCTAAAGATAACCCTGATGAGGTTTGGCCAGATTCTGGTGCTGCACCTCCTGCCATATCATCTACTGAAGTTACTGACTGGGCCAGTGAATCTATTCCAGTTGCTAACCCATTACCAAGTTTTGCTGGTAACACAGATTGGTCTGGTCCTAGTGGAGAAAAAGAATGGACTGGAACTGCCCCCCCTCCTGCAGAAAAAGAATGGGCTGCAACACCTGCTGCTGCTCCAGCTGCAGCTGCTGCTAATGATTGGGGAGGAGGAAGTGGTGAACAGTGGTAAACACCAATACACTCAGATGTAAAATGTTAAACCCAAGAAATAAAAATTGAAATCTTGTTTTTTTTTTGTTTTACATTGATGGGCACCAATGTCTCTGAAATCACTTTCCTTAGTAAACTCTTTGAGAAGATCTCATTTTGATCAATACATACTGTTGGAAAGGCATAGACTGTGTAAGAAGAAATGTTTAATTTTAATTTCACTCAAATTTGTCAAACTACGGTAGATATCCATCAGTGGACTTACCTGGTGTCATAACTATACATAAACTGTTCCTCTATAATATAATAAATCCTGAATATTAAGTACATTATAAAACCCTGAATAAACATTGATTACTTGACACTTTTTTTCTCTGAATGGATTTTTTTATTTTTTATTCTGAATACAGTATTTTAGTAGTTTTTTCGAAATTTATGTTAAAACACAAAGATTGCCTGTAGGACGAGTGTATTCTCAGATGTCTATAACTTAAATGCTAACAGAGGTACATGTACATTAGGCTACTTTCAAATTGGCAAGGAATGTTCTGACAGAGTATATCTTTACACATATAGAGCTTATAAATGTTTTACATTAGTCCAATCTCGAATATAATATTGCATATATTTATGTATATATATACAGTTTAACTTTTGACTTTATAGTTTGTAATCTTATCTTGATCCACAAATAGGAAGCCTATCGGGCTGCATAATAAATAATATGCTAATGAAATAATCAGTTAATTGCTATTTGTATCATTTAAGCCTTTCCTATCTGATCATTTCAAACTTTCATCTACTTTATCTGTTTAAACAGATTTTTAGATAGTAAAGTGAATATTCAGTATATTTCTGAAGAGAGATTAATCACTCTCTAATTGTTTCACATCTTGCATTTCTTAATAATGACTATTTAATAGATACTACATGGCTTTTATTAAACCCTTGAAATAGATATTCAAATCTTTTTTTAATATTTTTTCTTTTTAGATGCTGGTTCATCATCATTATCATTAGTCTTTTCACTTCTGTCTTCTAAATTTTCCATGAAATTATCAATTAATTTATTTCCCAAGTAATATGTCCACAAAGTTATCTCCACTTTATGACAGTTCCAATTGAATTCTCTATCTGTAAAAAAAAAATTAATGTATTGAATAAACAGCATTCCAACCAAATAAAGGCAAAAGGATATGTATGCTTTTTTAGAATCTATTTTCATTCAAAAAATTCCATTATCAAAATTATACTGGAAAATATATTTAATACATTCAATATACATCTATGTATATCTACTTTATCAATGTGAATTTGTTTTTAAAGGTCTACTAATTGTTCAGTACCTAGCTTTTAAAAACAAGTTAGAGTGTTTGGCCCTCGTAAAAAAACAATATTTTATCAGTGAAAAGTTTATCTGAAATTAGGCACTAAAATTGGCTTTTGCCAATAATCAGTACAGTAGTTAACCAACACCAATCTTATTCAGTGACATACCATTCTTTTGTAATTTTTTGGTTATGTTTTTGATTTTTTCTGCATAAAATAAGTAAGTTTTAAGATTATATTCGAGAGAGGAAATCTCTGGTAGGGCAAGCATACTCTCATCTGCCATGAAGGGAAGATCTGGACAACCTGCAGCCAGTATAGCTGAAAAAAGGGAAAGAAAGGTCAGAAATGCATAAAAAGACATTAAAATTGCTTCACCAAAAGTAAGACCTCATGTTCCCTTCTTTTTTACTATGGTATAATCGATACCAAAATTTAATAACCTGTTGAAAAGGGAAGTCTATGGAGTGTACAAACGATAAATGTGAACTGACATATGAACAAACCAAAATAAAGTGTGAATAGAGATGCAGATCTATTAATAAAGTTATCAGGAAAATCTACAAGGCATGAACTTTCAATAATATAAACAAAATTCATTGGGAATTATTTTAACCATTCTATTTGGTTAACATTAGATCAATTATTTTTCTCGAATATACATTTACATCATTTCCTGTAATAGACTACCTGAAGCAGTGGCAGGACCTATAGCCTTTAAAACAGTCAAGGCTTGTATAGCAGCTGATAAATCTGGCAGTAAGCTAAAACTTTTTAAACTGGCGTTTTTAACATCATCTTCTGTATTACTGGCAACCATCTGCTGTAGACGTGGACGAAATTTTCCTCTCTGAAAACGAGACAGAATTATGAGCATATCCTTAAAGGGATAATAGGTCTTTGAATGAACATAAAACTTGATAATTTTAATCTTGTATCCAAAAAACTAAGTAATTATCCACAAAAATACATTTGATGAAAATGACTTAAGTTTTGTGACTTTACAACACCAGGTAAAATCACTGATGTATAAATACTCATATTGACCATTCCTGAGAACTAAAATATCTTATTAGACGCAGTACAGGTTATGTTGGAACTACATTGTACCGTAATATATTTCTATACATAATTAAAACATTCATATGAATATAGGTTAACTCTAAGCCTTAAGTATGTAAAAAAAACATGACTAAAGTTTAAAATAGTATCAAGTGACATGAAGATTACTAATTTCAGTAGTTGTGGTTTGTTTCACAAAAATTTTACTTTATTGTTGATTTTGCATTTCCTTGGCAAATATTTAACTTAAATAGAATCCATGAATGACTAAGTAAGTATGACGAGAAAGAAAGAAGCTCAGAATTTTCTGTAACACTTCTTTTAAAAAATAAATCTTGTATGGCATCGGACTACAAAAAATATACATGAACCTACTGTCAATTTCCATGTCATTAGTCGACAAATTTCATCATGTGTGATATATTTTTTGTTTCTTTTGCAAATGATCTTTGGCAATTCACTTTGATACCTGTAAATACAAAAGGAACAATGTATTAAGTGTGCGTAGTTATTCTTTGTGTGAATTTCAACACACAATAACTTGGCAATTTGACCATAAATCTGGTCTATAATGTATAGACATAATTCCAATACCAATAAATATTGTACCAATCAACAAACAAGATTAATTTGATTGTGATGTATTATGCAGCTTGGCTATCAAGCATGATGTGACCTAATGATAACCATCTAGCATTCAGCAGAAACCAGTTGCAGTATAATAAATCAAAACACCATTTGATTGACACAATACCTTAATTGAAAGATTAATTGGTTAAAATACACCAATTAATTCAGATGATAGGCCTGAATGTAATACATTACGTTTAATCCCTGTAACTGTAAGATTACACTGTTTTTGTTCATATTGTAATTAAATGTTTAAAATATTATTTTGGTAATGTGATGCCTTTGTCAAAGACATTTTGGAGCCAATTATTGCAATCATATTTTTTACTTTGTTTCTTAATACTGATGGAATGGAAGTTCGATACTGACAGTGACAATAGAACAGACCTATCGTTTTTACCTTTCTTTTTTTTCTCATTAAATTAAGCAAACAATGTTACACCCACCATTTGTCTAATGTTAAAATTTCTTTCTTTTTGTCTTGCTTCATCTTTTCGGCCTTTGCTTTGAGAACTTCGTCATATTTCTCGTAAATAGTTCTCCATTCAGAACATTCAACTTTGGTAAAAATATCTCTCATATTTGATCTGTTAATATCTCATTTGGGTTAGTTTTCGGGTCGATGACAGATTGTTAGCTAATGCGTGACAACGTTTCCCGCGATTTAATAAGTTTAACAATATTACCTTCAATTCGAAGAGCTATGTAGACTTGATCATCTAAGTCATTAATTGTAACTTTGTCTATGTTTGCAATGTAAAATTACCTTTCAATCGAGATTATTACAACCGGAAGTCCGTTTAAAACGCGCTATTTACAAAATTTGACAGTGAAACAAATCAAGGACACCAAGGTTTGATAAAAGCTTTGTAAATATCGTTCATCGTTTATAATTTGTTCCTCAACTTTTAACTTTATTCAATGCATATTACATTTTATTCTATAGGTCTGCATATTGTGATATGACTTTACTTAGTTACTTAGAGTTACCGTACTTAGAGTTAATTTCTGGATCAGGTCCTTAGACCTCTATACCAGACTCATCTGTTGTTGGGTTAGGGAATAACCCCATCTTAAATTTTGGTAGGTCACGTATTGGTGCCTTAAAGTTTTCGTACAGAACCTCCTGAGTTGACCAATGTTTGTCAAGTCTATTGTTGAAGGTATTTTTTGTCGGTGCTGTGACAACTTCTTCAGGGAGTCTGTTCCATATAAATACGTTTCTGTTTGTGAAATAATTCTTTCTGATCAGTGTTGTGCAGCGTTCTGGGTAGATCTTCAAGGAGTTTCCTCTGGTTGGTGGTCTTTCCGTTGCATCTTTCCATAGTTTTATGAAGGTACTTGCTTCTTTGTCATAGTGTTGGTATACTACTTTATATAATTCAAGCATGTCTCCTCCATGTCTCCTGTATGCTAGAGTTGGTAACTTTAGTTTCTTTAGTCTTTCTGGGTATGTTAAGTCCTTGAATCCTGTTAATTGTTTGGTCGCTCTTCGCTGCACCCCTCGATCATCTCAATATACTTCATCTTGTGTGGATACCAGATTGGACATGCGAAATCTAGATGTGTTCTAACAAGGCTTTTGTATAAAGGTGTAAAGATGGTTGCGTCAAGTTGTTGGAAGGTTCTCCTCCTTCGCTATCTTGACTTTTTCACATATGTGGGCTTCGAAGTTTAACTGTGAGTCTATAGTTACTCCGATATCTTTTTCTTTTTCCACCTTCTGTAGAATGTTTTTCTTCAGATTGTAGTTGGTGGCTGGTATGTTCACTGTTGGCTTCTGAATGTGCATGTGTTTGCACTTGTCTGGGTGGAATCTGAGTAGCCATTCATCGCTCCAAAGTGACATTTTATCCAGGTCTGTTTGTAGTACCCTCTCGTCTCTATTGTCTCTGATAATTCTGAATATTTTAGTGTCGTCTGCAAACAGGTGCATTTCTGAATCGATTATGTTTGGTAAGTCATTTATAAATATCACAAATAGTAGTGGTCCCAAGACAGAGCCCTGCGGGATTCCTGAGGATACATCACACCACTTTGAGTTTTCTCTGTTGACTGACACTAATTGTTTTCTGCTGGAAAGAAAGCTCTTGATCCATGCTATTATATCTGTAGTTATTCCATACGATTCTAGTTTGCTTATCAGCCTCCTGTGTGGAACGGTATCGAAAGCTTTTTGGTAATCCATGTAGATACAGTTGATTGGGTTACCAGATTCTAGTGCTTCCGTCCATTTGTCTAATACCTCTAAAAGTTGAAAATTTGTCGACCTGCCCGATATGAAGCCGTATTGCCTATCTGTGAAAAGTTTGTTTTTTGTCATGTAGTTGCTGATATGGTCTCTTACTATGGATTCCATGGTTTTACATACTACAGAAGTTAAACTCACTGGTCTATATTTTCCAGCATTGCTTCTATCTCCTTTCTTGTAAATCGCACTGATTTTTGCTAGCTTCCAGTCGTCCGGGACTTTCTCCATAGATAGTGATTTGTTGAAAATGTTTGTCAGTGGTATGCTTAGAGTGGTTGCTGTTTCCTTTAAGAATCTTGGGTGTATTTCTTCTATTCCTGGTGACTTGTCGATTTTCAGTTTCTCCAGTTTCTTCTGTGATGTGTAGCCTCTCCATTTTGTGAACAGTTCTGTATGGTGGTATTGTGGGCACATCTCCTCCTTGCTCCTTCACAAACACACTTAGAAAAAAAGTCAGCTACTCAATAATATATTATAGCCTACACTTTTCTGTTTTGAACCTGACAAGTGACATCATTGATTTAAATTGCAAAATGATTGGTGTTTTGAATAAACCTACCTGGCATAATTTTGTACATAAGAATACTAAAATTTGAAGCCTCACTTATTGCATACCAGTAACCTTTTAGTATATGTAGCAATACACAAAAATCGGAAAATTTGATAGATAAAGAGAATAGGCCTATTCATAAATCTTTCTTTATTTCCAGAAATGAGACGATCAGAATCCTTAGGACCCATGAGGGTTCAAAATGATGATCATCATGGGCGTGTAGTGAGAGGGAAAAGATCTTCAAGTGGCACTAGAAATTCCGGCAGATCATCCAGTGAAGGGAGACCATCAGTAGGTATTGGAAGATCTTCCATGGGGAGACCCTCAACAGGAATAACACCAAGATCAAAAACATCTTCTGGTTATCCCTCATTAGGCCGACCATCCACAAGTAGTAGTATACCAACGTATGGTGGTGGGGCTGCTAGACCATTATCTCGACTATCATCAATAGGGCAGAAAAATCCAAGGTATAGTTCTGTTTTGATGTACATGCATTATATCTTTTGCTGATTTGCTGTAGGCCTATATAAAAATTTCAAGAAAATTTTAAATGTAATAATTGAATAATTTTATTTTAGACATTCAAGTATTGGTGGGCGTGGAAGATCAGCTGTGCCAAAAGAATGCAGACCAATATCAGATAAAGCTTTTCAGCATAAATGTATTCGACGACTTAGTGAGGTAATATTTATCGAAATACTCCAACCAAAATGAATTACTTATCTTGGATATTTTCTTAAAAGGTTCATATTGCCATGAAATATGCTTTTTTGGGCTCATCTTTACCTAATAAAAGCATAATACTTATGTAAATCACAGGAGGAATTTTTAATTTTCTAGTTTTTGATTGAACGTGGTTACCCATGCAGCATCTCAAATAAAGGTCTTCAGAGTCCAACAAATAAAGAATTTTATAAGATATTTGAGGTAAGATTTAAAAACACTTAACAGAAATTGTTTCAACAGTTTTTTAGGACCTATATTTTTGCTAAAAATTCTTCAGATTTTCATTTTGAGGAGAGAGAAATAATCTAAGTTGATGTCTATAATATTAAAACACAATTTTAATGTTCATTACTTTCAATCTATTTTATAGTTTATCTATAGTTTCATGGTACCTGATATTAAGATAAACAAACCAGATGAAGATATACCTAGAATATTTAAACTGTTAGGTTATTCTGCTGTTATAAGTAAAAGCTCAATGTTTGCTGTTGGTTCACCCCATACCTGGCCAGGATTATTGGCTGCTTTAGTGTGGTTGATGGAATTAGTACAGGTATAAAGTTATCCTTAATATTTCAGACATATTTGGTTAATTGGTGGCTGCTTAAGCACAAAGTGTCTGGATATACAATCATCTTAAGAAAATCTTAAGTAAATCTTGTTTCATGTTACTCACTCCCTACTGGTCAAAATTAACTTGTATTGATTTTATAACAAAATTGAAGTCTTTGGAATGAAAAAAAACATTTGAGGATGTTTTAATTAAATATTGTAGAATTTTAATTCTATTCCTTTCAGTTTTATCTTCTAAATCAAGAGAGTGGTGATGATAGGTATTTGTTTACATGTGATGATGACTTTGATTCCATGTCAGAAGACAAGGTCAGTTTTATTGTTATAAATATATAGATACTACTGTTTGCTGCCCTTTTCTGTAAACTGCTGTTTGCTGCCCTTTTCTGTAAAATATAATATTCTTTTATCAAAAGGAAACCTGACATCCAGTTGTCTACAACAAAGATTAACTACTTTAATTTGAAGAGCTGATAACAATAACACCTTATCAAGTTCTTTCACACATTTTACAGATGTCAATTACTATTTCAGATGTTATATCTGTATGTAGAGAAAACATATTCTGCTTTTTTGAGTGGAGAAGATGATTTTGAAAAGTATGATGTGGCTTTATCAAGAGCTATAAGTAAATATTGTATTTTTTTTTCTGCCCACATGAATATGTGGACATATATTGCCCCTGTCCGTCGGTCCATCAACATTTGTTTTAGACACTATAAAAGCTTAAATTTTCTATGGATTTTGATGAAACTTGGTATGAGCATTGAAATTGATAAGCAAAGTTAATTTGATTTTGACTATTTTCGATAAACGTTTTTTTGAGTTATCGGCCTTGACTAAGTAAAATTATGTAAAAAAATTATTGTGGGTGCAATAGAGGCTACAATTTTCAATGGATTTTGATGAAACTTGGTGTGAGCATTGGAATTAATAAGAGAGCAGTCAAGTTCAAAATTGATAATTTTTTGATGAACGATTTTTGAGTTATTGCCCTTGACTCAATAAAATTGCGTCAAAAGTTTATTGTGGTTGCAATAGAAGTTACAATTTTCAATGGATCTTGATGAAAAATGGTGTGAGCATTGGAATTGATCAAGTTCGAATTTAACAATTTTTCAATGAATAGTTTTGGAGTTATCACCCTTGACAGTAAACTTGCAACAAAATTTTATTGCAGAAGCTTCAATATTTTTAATAGATTTTGATAAAACATGGTATGAGTATTGGAATAGATAAGATGGTGGTACATAGAAGCTGCAGGTTGAAAAGGATTTTGATGAAACTTGGTATGAGCAATAGCATTTTTTTAGTTATTGCCTAATTTATTATAAAAATTCAATGCTGCCAGTGGACCTATATTACTTTGTCTGGCAAGCTATCTTAATTGCTAATTAGCCGTTTGGATCCGTAAACCGATATCTGCCATTGCATTAACCTTCTAATTCCTTCTTTGCTATTTTCTTAAATGTGTAATACAATTTAATAAACCCTAATCTTTAGTGAGAATTACATACTAATACACATTTATTGTATTTATAGAAGGTAAATTTTGTGGTGGTTCAACTGCTACAGATCCTTTATCTGAGATCAACAGATTACAACAAGAATTAGATTTATTAGAACAAGATTCTGTAAGTTAAGCAAGGTTTATTATTTTATTATTATTTTCGAAGATGAAACGCATTTTCTCTTGAAATGTAAAAAATATGAAAATCACCGATTCCGTTGGTTTGGGGACGTATTAGAGAAAGATTCTGAAAGACCTATCTCCGAGATGATGATTGACATTGTCAATAACTACCCTCGCAAACTAGCCAAATACCTTGTTAACGTATTCTACGAGCGTCGTCAAACATTATACAATTGAAAGTATCTATGTATTTGAAACTATCAGCTAATTTTGATCACATCTCACCTGCTGTTAAATATGTTCTCGTTCAATTTATTATATAAATATCGTGTATTATTATTGTGACTTATAGGCCCACTGGGCCGGGTGTACTTTATACGCCAGGAAACCACTGTTAAATATCAATGTACATATGTCACTGAAATAAAATATTTACTTACTTACTTACTTATTTTAAATATTCCGACACTTTTAAGATTGATTTATGATATCAAGTAGAAAAACAAAAAAAAATGATTCTTTATTTGCTATTTTGATGTAGGACATGTTAAGACATTTAAAAGAACAAAAAGGTTTGTTGGAGAGTGATTGTCAGAGAATGGCCAATTATTTTGATCAAGTTGAGAATTTCCTTAAAGGAGTTGAAAATCAACGTAAAGAGACAGTAGAAGAATTGCAAGAACTTGGTGAGATTTTTTGAAGCCATTGATTATACAAGTTGATTTACATTTGGACTCTTCATTGTTATTTAGAAAGTTAATAAACCATTTTTATTTTCTATTGCATAGCTCTTTTCATAATCCAGCCCCACACAACTTAACAACTTCAAGATTCTTCAGCAATGTCTGAATGAGATTCACTTCACATTACTTTAAAAATTAGTTCATGTTTAGGTGCTTTGCCTATGCTAAAATCTATTTATTTGATCGGTTTTAGTGAGTAAAAAAACAGCTTTAGAAGAGAAATATAAGAATATGCAGAATATTTGTGAAAAACAACTAATGACCCAAGCTGATATTCACAGAATCCAGTTGAAACGAAAAGAATTTCAGAATCAGATTGATAACCTAGAAAAAGAAAATGAATGTTTAGATAAAGATATATGGAAATCAGAGACTGATGTAGCTAGATCTAGAGAAAAGGTAAACTTTGAATATATTGTTAATAAATGACATCTTAAATATTCACTTTGAATATCTTATTATTTGAGATTTAAAAAGTCACAGCTATGATAGACATGTTATTATGATGTACTGTTATTATGAAATTTCTCTTTTCAGATTGAAGGCTTCAGTAGAGAGTTTAATTCTAAAGCACATACATTGAAATTAATACCAACTACAGCAGAAAATGCCCAAGGTATAGATTATGAAATGAAAACCTCTCACTACAGTACCATGAATGATGATCATGAAACTTTAAGGGTATGTATCAGTTTTAAAACTCTTAATGTAAGAGTGACAAGATGACTAGAAAAAATTAAAAAAAAAATCTTAAGTTTTTGAGAATAAAATTCTCGGTAATAAAGACAATCTATTCCTTTTTAATTATACGTCTTTTCCATGAACAACAAGCTATAAATGTTTTATCTTTATATTGGTCATAAATTGATTATGAAATCAACAACATATCTCATATATGATTATTATTTTATATATATTTAGTCAGCATTGTTAGACTTTAAGAAGAGATGTAGTGCTGCTGTTAGAGATAGAGAAAGTGAAAAATTAAAACAAACCAATCACATTGAAATGGTCAGTAAATGAATAGTTATTACAATAATGTGTGAATCTGGGGTTGATTTTTTTTATTTTCTTTGGCTGATTATTTACAGACCCTGACCTGGATTCCAAGATATCTGAAACATTTAACCAATTTATTTTTCTTGAAAATATATTTCACCAATGAAAGTATTTGTGTGAAAAATTTCAAATGATCACTCTCGGGACATCTCTTAAAGGATTTAATCAAATTGGACTTGCCACCATCAATAATGTGTCCATATTGTTTTATATTATATATGTACAAGAACAATTGTGTTTGTAGTTACGAGAATCTGTAAATGTTGGACAAGAGGAAAATAATTTTCTAGAGAAGAATATTAAAAAGAAAGAAGAAGAAATAGAAAGGGTTAGAAAGGTAATTTCAGACTATTTTCAATCTTAACTTCTTAGAGTATTACTTTAATAATAACAACAAACACTTTAGATTTGATATTAATATCTTTATAATTGATTTAAAACAGATTTTTATTATATTGTAGATGAATCAGAGAGAATATGAAATGTTACAAGAAGAAATTGATAGTGAGGAGAATATTATTTTAGAATTGCAGAAACAATGTCATATTAGTATACAGGAGGCACAGCGAGAGCTTCGAGATACTCTCAAAAAGTAAGTTGTTTTTAAATAATAGATATCTTTATTTTATATGCTTTGTTGGTCATTTGTTCTGTTGACTTATATTTCTCATCCACAATACATTTTTTATTTCTTTTTATTGATCTGAGACAAAATGTCTAAATTGTAGTCAAGATGTATAACAGTTCACATTCTGTTTCGATTATATTAGTAATTTCTTGAATCTTTGGTCAATGTATGTTACTTTGCCTTCCAAACTAACCAACACTCGGATATGTCTTGAATTCAATCCCTGGACTGGTCATGGGTGAAAAGTGAAGTGAATTTATAGGTAACTTTATATTATTAGATGATTTTGTTATACATGTAGATGTGATGAAAAGAAATTAGAGAATGATAAAATATTGAGGACAGCCATTCATACTCTCAATGAATTAGTAGATGAAGTTGTGACTGGTATGTCTAAAGAACAGGTAAGTTTACATCTTATAATCTTGAAATCTGATACACAATCACCTAAAGCGCAATTGACAACACAGCAATAATAGTCCCTACACATTTTTAAGTCAAACTGAAATGAGAGAGCAAATGGTGATCTTGGATTATACTTCCACCTGTATAATGATATTGTCTTTCTTAAGCTTGACACCAGTCAAATTTCTGATGGCAAGATTTAGACACCTTGTATTAAGTGTTAACTAAGTACCCAATAATGTTACTATAGTGTATTATGTGAATTGATGATGCACTCACATCATGTCATGAAAGGATGAAAATAGCTTCAACCGTTTCTTTTGGGGTGAAGTTTCAGATGGAATGGCAGGCCCGTTTAATATCTTTCCGTTGTTATATGAATGAGAGTTTCTACATTTGTCTTGAGGTTAGTATTAATAAAATAATTGTTTTATTTTAGGAGCAACTTGATGACCATATATTGTACAGTGAAGGTATATTAAAACAGTTATTAGCAGAAGAACAAGAACAGATTACAAGAATTGAGAAAGATAGAGAAGAAATGATGAATAAAGAAAAATCGAGAATCTCTTAATATAATTTAAGAATTTCTATCTTGTGAAATGTTTGCTATACTCGTCATAATGCCCCATTGCAAACTCAAAGTGCTGTTTAAACCAATAAATCATCAGTTGCTCTTCGTTAGCAATTTTTCGATGAATGGTATTTTGATTTATTGCCCTTGACTTAGTCAGTACTTTTCAAATTGGCTTGTGAATGTTAAAAGGATACTGCGTTTTAGCACGAACATAAAATTTTAGTTCTCAAGAATGGTCAATATGAGTATTTATTTATTTATACCTAGTGTCATAAAAGTAACAGAATCCCTTAAAATCTGGAAAACTCACAAAACTAAGTTTTTTTTTTGAAAAACTCTTAATCAATTTATTAAGCGTTTTTCAATAATTAATTGCATATGTATTGCTAATCACATAGTTTTTTGGATATTTATTTGCTTTTTTATGTTATTTATGGCAGCAGGTATATTTATTGATGAAAATATATTGTAGGTGTATCCTTCTAGGCAACTTGTCACGTTATATGATCAATATATAAAATTGTTAGTTTGTTGAACTATCTACTAGTCTTTATGATCAATATATAGTTAAATATTTGTATGAAGTCTAGAAACCATAATATATTATCTAGTGTTCAATTTCATATCTATAATCTGGACCATACAAGGAGAAGACAAAAAGCTGAAAAATTGTAAGCGCTTTGTTGGACATATGGGGCCAGACTAAATCATATATAGTACTGTATCATGATTTGAAAAGATAATAATGTAGAACAAACACCAGAGTGCATTGTGACCAAATTTAAAGCCATTATCTGCTTTAGCCTGGTCATACTATGATTCCTAAGGGAGGCTGGTCACAAAAATCCATAAAGTGCAGAAGTGGTGCTTTGACTTCTTTGTTATATATCATAATCGATGAAAAAAAAACAATTATAATGCTGTAAACTTGTATTTAATATTTTTAAAGGACTGTTTATATTAATTTCTATTAATTCAGTTTAATTTAGCACAGTAATTATGTCTTATCCTGGTACATATGATGTGTCGCTTTCATTTTCAAGTTTCTCTCTATTTTGCTGTTAACCTTCCTGTAACTATCTATCTATCTCCGGTTTTGTAACAAGCATTAAATCATTGTCTGGATTTAAACCAATTACATCTATGGCATCATTAAGTATGGTACGCCTCGTATTTTTCAGTGCCCAATCGTACTACAGTACAGTTTTTTTTTGACATGTTTATATTTGGTAGGCCTCTCCAAATCACAGAATGTAAGGATCCATTGGAGTTAGATGCTTAAACCTCAGCAAATCAGAATTTATGAAGTGTTTGAAGATTTTGGAATTCCTCAGCAGCAGTTCGGTGCAGGAAGGGATCATGGTTTTTATACGCCCACATTATAATGTGGTCGTATATTGTCGTCACCCCTGTCCGTCTGTCCGTCCGTCCACAATTGCTTGTGAACGCAATAGAGGATACAGTTTTTGTCGGATTTGAATGAAACTTGCTGTGATCATTTATATTGATGAGATCTCGGACAAGTTCGAAAATGGCAATTTTTCGATGAACGGTTTTTTAGTTATGGCACTTGACTTAGTAAAAACGCGTCAAAATTGGCTTGTGAACGCGATAGACACTACAGTTTTCATCAGATTTGAATGAAACTTGCTGTGATCATTTATATTGATGAGATCTCGGACAAGTTCGAAAATGGCAATTTTTTGATGAACGGTTTGTGAGTAATGGCACTTGACTTAGCCAAAACGCATCATAATTGGCTTGTGAACGCGATAGACACTACAGTTTTCATGGAATTTAAATGAAACTTTCTGTGATCATTAATATTGATGAGATCTCGGACAAGTTCGAAATTATCGATTTTTCGATGAACGGTTTTTTAGTTATTGCACTTGACTTAGCCAAAACGTGTCAAAATTGGCTTGTGAACGCGATAGAGACTACCGTTTTCATCAAATTTGAATGAAACTTGCTGTGATCATTTATATTGATGAGATCTTGGACCAGTTCGAAATTGGTGATTTTTCGATGAATGGTTTTTGAGTTATTGCACTTGACTTAGTCAAAACGCCTCAAAATTGGCTTGTGAACGCGATAGAGATCACAATTTCCATTAGATTTGAATGAAATTTTGGTGTTATCATTTATACTGATGAAATCTTGCACAAGTTTGATCATGACGATTTTTGGGTGAACTTTTCTTGAGTTATTGGCCTTGACTAAGTCAAATTGCGTCGAAAGAGACTTGTGAACACGATAGAGACAACAGTTTTCATCTGATTGGAATGAAATTTGGTGTGATCATTGAAGTTGATGTCATCTTGGTCAAGTTCGAAATTGACATTTCGATATACTGTTTTTGAGTTATTGCACTTGACTTAGTCAAAACGCGGCTTGTGATTGCGATAGACAATACAGTTTTCATCTGATTTTAATGAAATTTGGTGTGATCATTTATATTGACGAGAACTTGGATTAGACTTAAATAATCTTAGAGTTTTGTGTTAAAGGGGCCCAGGCTTGATTTTTAGGGGTAGTTTTGGGCCTTTGTTACATTTAAACAGTCATCAGAAATACTCAAGCTCTAAGAAAATCACAAAATACCTTGAAATATACCTCAAACAAAAAATTTCACCTTTCATTTTTTTTTCCGTGCTGTATGCGGCTGGTCTCCAGTCAGTCTGAAAATTGTGTGTCCTGTTGACAAAGTCTACAATTGAAAATGCGTTGAAGTCTATTTATATAGATGACCGCTATTGCACGACGGGAAGGATAACTCTTTGATTATCAAGACGAACCGTTTTCCAATATGACGGGACGTTCGTAATTTCTTAAGACATTTTGATTTTTCAAATACGGATAATTATGGATACACATGGATTTGAAGGCTCAAATTTCAAAGGTAAGCTCTGTAGACTATTTCTGATTAACTAACCAAAAGATTTCATGTGTTTGAGGCTGTCGGATGATTGTCCGAAACAAAGCCTGGGCCCCTTTAAGACAGAAAATATATTTTAAAGTGGGCGTATCTTGCTAGGCAACCACTTGTTGTTTGATCTTACAATCTCAGGGTCCTTACCTCAGTCTCGGCTTGAAAATAGAAACACCAAAGTGAGAATGGTGGGGATCTTATCCCATATTCCGTTTTGTCTTCCGTTTTTGTGCAGTTTCCCATGACTGTGGTTACTGTGTTTGTAGAAAGAGATTTAAAAGAAAAAAAAAAGCAGAAGTAAAGGAAGGTGTAGCTTTGGCAGCAGCGGCAACATTTGGACCCGTTTGATACATCCCCCTTTTTTAAGAGGCAAGTCGTACAAGTTGCGATTTTGGGAATGCTCAAATGTTTTGGTATCACCAACCCCCAGAAGAGTGCTGTAGCTAAACCCTTATGATGTAGAGCCACAAATTCTCTGCAATGCTGGTCTCCTTAGAACCAGAGACGCCATGATGATCATTATCGCAGTTGGTTTCATGTAGCTCCCACCATCGTTCTAGATCCTCGACCACCAGATTAGAATGGACAGAACATTCATAACAATATTAAGACCTTGGGTCATGACCAAACCAGTCACGACTTAAATTACATAACCCATCCCCATAATCTGAGGTAAATTCCTAGGCCAACTGCCATTCTAGCTGACTACCATATAAAACACTGAAACAATCAAAAACTATTTCTCTGGTTTCTCTCAAGTCGTTAAGGTTTGGTTTTATTATTAGGGTATCCTAAAATCCCACTGACATAGGTGAATTTTGTTATGCATGTACGCCCAACCTGCTATTAGGCGTTCAATACATGACAATTGGGGGGGCTTGTCCATTCCTGATTTTGCAGTTCGACAATTGACACAAAATAACTTTATTCTGAAACAGTATCCATATCTAGTTTCAAAATATAGCAAGATATGCCTACTTTAAATTCTATCCAAGATCTCAATATGCATGAACAGTTCAAATTTCATTTGAATCGGGTGAAAACTAGTCTCTATTGAGTTCATGAACAAATTTTTATTTAGTCAAGAACTCGATAACCATTCATCGAAATATTGTCCTATCGTCAAATTTGAACTCAACCAATATTTCAATGAAAATCACACTAAATTTCATTCAAACCAGATAAAAACTGTTGTCTATCTCGTCACAAGCCAATAAGACAAAAAAAATTTCTTAACCTTTGCCAGAATTGAACAGTAGACCTTCGGGGAGATACCGTGGCTTTATGTTTTTTAGTAAATAAAAACTCAGTACTTTTCCAACATTGGCTTTATTATTTCCAATGGGTTTTTCACATTTTTTTCAGTTTTTGTTTAGAAAAAGAATCCTAGAATCTTTCCTCCAAGATGCTTTTTCCTGGCTTCTTCGTGATCCATGATACCCCCTGATGTTGTTAACACTAAATATCTGAAATATAATTACCAACTATTTAAAAATAGATCAAACATTAGCATAAGTAGTAAGGATATTGGTTGGCAAAAAAAAATAAGCCTAAAATATTCAGACCTATTTCACTTAAGGGGGTTGACAACCTTATCGTTCGAAGTGTATTTCAATCAAGAAACGTATTAAGTTTATATCCATTCTATTTGGCATTAAAAGAAACTCATCTAGTAAAAATTTTAGCTCAATCGCTTCAGTAGTTCGTCTGATATCCGTCCGTGAAGATAATCTATTTATAGAACAAAACGGGGTATTCCTCTATGTAGACGTACAAATTACGTTGTCAGTTGACATTTGTGATTACAACGTCATGGGCTAAATAAACATTCTCTACGTTTGCCGGTCAGTTATTGTTAATAAAAGTTTGTGTATCGGGGGAATCCAGAAGTCACGTGATGTCCCATAAATCTTTACGTCACATGTAAACAAAGAAAATTTTATGATTGGTGGGTAGGGGTGTTTTGACATGTGCTAATCCATTGTTTTAGCACTCCAATTGTGTGGATATCGGTGCATATCGATGCCTAAAAGGTGCTTAAAGATTTCTACAGCATGAAAGACAATCTTTTAACAACATGGTCGTTAATTACGTAAGGTTTACATGTGTTTGCAAAATGTTGAAAAAAAAAAGTCATTTTTCCAAAAGCATATCTCGCTTACAATTTATCCGATTTTTACAAACTTTGGCTTCAGCTAAAGCTTACGATGTCCTCTATAACTTTACGTTGGCTTTTTTTTATAAAATGAATAGTTTTTTAAAAATTCAATTTTTCGTAAATACACTCGCAAAATTTTGATTTCTATCAATATCTTCAGAACAAAACAAAATTTTCCAAAAAGCCAACGTAATTTTGTAGAGATATATGTAGACTTGCGTTGTGCAAAATTTCAACCTTCTACATTAAATAGTCTAGTAGATATGCTAATTTTAAGGGAATAATTGACGTTTTTTTCGTTCATCTTTTATATCTTATTTCTTAAAGTTGAAATGTCATAAAGAAATAAATTTTATATTTTTGGATAGCTGAAAGTCCCCTCTTTCCATGGATATTTAAATATTTCAGATAGGTGGAAAAGAAGTGGTTGAAATCGTCTATTTTTTGTACATAGGTTTAGGGTTGTCAACCCCCTTAAAACACATTGTTCAGGCCTTCAGAAATACTGGAGTAAATAAATAAGTGACCATTCAACCCTTTGAACCCTGAATATATTTCTGGTGCTGCCTACCCCTCCCTGACTTTACAGAACGTTATATGACTTCATTTTAACAGGAATTGAATGAAAACTTCTTATGTGAAAGTTGCGTACCGTACAATATTCATCTTGGCTAAAATTTCTGTCATTTTCAATATTCATATTTGGATCAACATTTTCTTATTTCAAAGTCACTTTCATTACTATAAACAGATCCATTCATATCCTCCGCATCGCTCATTATCATGGCAAGAGCCTCCGATGTACTTAGTCGTTTAGCAGTCATTTATCATCGAAAAAACAGTTAAATTTCGAAAGAAAAAGTAGCGAAAGATCAGCACCATTATTTGTTGACAGACAAGCGGTGAGAGATAATTTGATTGGCTGATTTGTTGCTAAGGGAAATAAGTCAAAGCGGCCTAACTTAAAGCCGCCAAACCGACCTTTCGGGATAATACGCCATAACGTCAAGCCGGTTTTGCAGCATTTCGGGTTCAAACATTTAAGGTGTAAGGTATTGTAAATATACAAGGACATAACCATGCAACAATCAGAGTGAGATGTCTCCTCTGTACTTCACTCACCCAAATTGTCTTGATGGTAAAAGTTGGTTGGTCCATTTTTCTAATTGTCTGATAGATACATCAAATCTAGGACTGATAACACCACACTGAAAACAAAATTAAGAAATAAAACATCCACCAGTAGGCCTACCCATATTGTTGATATAAAATCATGACTTTTATGATGAAGGCCATCATACCCAAAAAATTAAACTATTAAAATATTGTCACCAGTCAGAAACAAAATTGTCTTCAGAAGTACAGAAGAACGAAGGTTACACATCATTCTGGTGATTAATTTAAGATTTCATACTCACTTTATTTAATCTTCCTGTCAAGTTAACAACAATTTTACAATTCCTGTGATCATCAATTATTTCAAATTCACCAATATAGCCTAAAAAAATAAGCTTAATATATAAACGTGACATTCAATAAACCTTGATATACCCTTAATAACCATGTAAATCAATCAACATTAATTAATTGATTAACAATCTAAATTAATGAAAATAGTGTTTGAATTCGAATACTTGCGTTACTAACATTTTTAACTTGACATCTAGGTAAAGACCCCCCTTGACCATTAAGAGCAAAGGGAAAGTTGAAGTGGGAAATACTTTTACCCTCTGTGAATAGTATGCAGTCAATTGAAATTATGTATGGATTTAAAATTATTATTGAAAATGTTTGTAAAATGACTTACCATGTTTCATCATTACTGTGAGAAAGCGAATGATGACCTTTGAACTTGGTCGTAATATGACCTGTCGTTTACCACGCCTTTCAGCAGCAGTTATTCTATTCAGGGCCATCGCTAACACGCTGATCATAACCATCTTGGCAGCTGAAACAAAATAAGCTTATAAATTAGATCCTAAAGACTGTATGTGGGAACTTGTTCCTTCATTTCCCCCACTTTGTTTCGCAGTAAAAGTAAATAAGTGATTTTCAATTTCCTGACAAACATTGTGCAAGTTTGGAACTTGGACATAACCTCGATCTATTTTATAATTCAAAGCAAAACTGGTTTGATTTTATGACTTTTTACCACCAGTCAGACAAAAATTGTCTTCAGAAGTGCAGAAGAACGAAGGTTGAGCATCATTCTGGTGATAAGACATGAATGTATCCTACTTTGCATAAGATGCATATCCAAAGAAATTGCTAGATTTTCGTCCAGCCATGTATCATTTTCGGTAAGTATCCTTTCTTGTCTCTAAGGAGAATACCACATGATTTGACCAAGTAGAAGTAGCCTATTATTCGAACAAATTTTTAACAGACCCCTGTCAGATTAAATCAATTTTTCGTCTATTTTACAGCGAATTAGGTGTAAGTTTTACACATCATCGGGAAGGAAATAGATTACTACATGAAACTGTTACAGATCTGGGGCGATAAACCTATTTTGGACTGTGATTCAGTTGGATTTATTCAACAGCTATATGCCACCATGTTTACCTTTATTAAGACGGCTTCAAAAGACCGACTCAGTGAAAACTTCCGGTAAATGTTTTTCCGGTATCTACTTGTCACTCATGTTTGTAGTCTGAAGTATGGCAATATATAGTTGCGTCCCTTAGGCTGAACAATTCATGCAATAACATGTCTATTAAAAGATGTCATTGAATTTATGACCGAGGCTTTTTTTTCGGCTAATATGATTTTTGAATCCTCAATTCTAATTGGCCGACAAAAACGCCTTTTGACAGATCGACTTGGCCACCGTTTACACTTCCTCATATGAAAGACAAAGGTTTACGACAACGAGCGTTGGCACTTTATAGTGCCACACACCTTCCACTTGCGATTTTCGATTGTACCATCATCCAAAAGAACAGGGAAACTATAGCCTTTTGAAAAAACACCATCTACAATCGAGAAAAGGATTTTATAATGATCGGGGATACCAGTTTGTCTTATATTTCCCCAATTAATTTTTAGGTCTAATTAGCGTAAATACGAAGAAAATTTTCACGGTCAGGTTCTCCACATTTCCCTATTTTTTCCACAATAACAATTAATGACTCCAAGAATGCACAGTTTTGAGTTTAAGAAGGTTTCAGATTCAGAAGAAAAAAAAAGGAATAACAGGATAAGCCCAAAATACGCTTCCGCAAGAAGATGGTAGATGATTGACATACCTGAATCAAAAAAAAAAAAAACCCTCAACGTATTATCCGGACCACCTTTACTTCCAGACATAAACCCCGTTGATCATCTCTAGGTTTGATTGTCAGCTGAGACAACCTGCTGTACTACCTCCAAACTCCAATGAACTCATGGTAAGACCCACCCCCTTTACATATAAATCTTTATTATTATCCCCCCTTCCTTTATAAATCCTTACTATTGCCCTCACCCCCCTTGTAAATCTTTACTATTTCCTCCATTCCTCTACCTGACGTTATCCAACAACTGAAGAGTCTTGATGGCAATGCATTTTCATTTTAAATCTAGGAAAATGACTGACTGGTAGGTATTATGTCTGCTTCGGTAACCAAAACCATATCGCGGACGTTGAGTAAGGACCTGCTCCCATGGCTTCTTCTATATCTTTACTCATCGTTCTTCTTTTGTATCTTCCTTCTTCGTTCTTCTTCTGTATCTTGATTCTTCGTTCTTCTTCTGTATCTTGATTCTTCGTTCTTCTTCTGTAACTGCCTTCTTTCTTCTTATAGAGAGCGATGTGCTCTTTAAACTTCTTCTGTCCTTCTTCTGTGATTCTTCATTGACGTTTTACCGAAGACTGAGTCCACGTTCGACGTCATACCTACAGATGAGCAGGACGCTCTTCTGATGTGCTACCTAGGTAATCATTCCTATTTCTTTACGGAAATAATAAACTGCTTCACAAATTGCCGACATACCCTCTCCCGTATGTGACAAAATGGATTAACAGATGTTCTGCGGTACCAGCTTCACCGCAGGGACATAGCTTTAGTTCGTATTTGTGATTTCTTACCTCACCCATCATTCTCAGACGAGCGACCAATAGACAGATCCTTCGATTGGGATGGTGCAAAATTACTTTACTGCTAATGCTATCGTTTAGTCTGAAGCGAAGCGTATCAGCATCCACGAGAATTACCTCCCATGCAGATTTGATGCTTTTACCGATCATGCTCCGGACTTCTGATAAGCTGTAGTCTATCGGCTCAATTTCCGTTAGATCTAGTCCTTGTTTTGAGAGTTCATCTGCAATCTCATTTCCTTGTATGCCAACATGAGACGGGATCCATGCCAGCTCGATTGATTTGCCTTGACTATGTATTAATGAGCACGCTTGCCTGATTTCATCCACTAGCCCCGATTGGGAACTCGAAGAGTCGTTGACAATCGACATCAGACTGCTAAGCGAGTCGCTTAATACTACATAATTTGGATTTTGGTGGCTTGTGGAATATTGTACCGCATAGAGGATTGCAAGCAAGTATACACCGAACAGTTATTGGGTAGTCGCTTGATTATTCTTGTACTGCTCGAAGGGATATAAATTCCCAACCCGGTCTTACTATTTTCCGGGTTATGTGAACCATCAGTGTAGATACGGGTGCTTTCCGACCACCTAGCGTCCATATGAGTTAAAGCGATCATCCGAGCGATGCAGGGATCGTCCCGTTTCTTATCCAATCTCGTAGCGAGAGAGATGTCGACAAAAGGAGGCTTGATCGTCCAAGGAGCAATCTGGAAATGAAATGAAATGAATGGAGTTTTACGTCTTCTGCACCTTATGGGCCAAGGAGAAATCTGGGGGAGAGCAAACTCTCTGATGGGCAACCTATCTAGCCCATATTTTCGAACGGATTCCCGAACTGCCTGGCCAAAACTTATATTCTTTTTGGCTTGCCTGAACCTCGTGATCTCGAGGTAGGTGGGAGATGATTCTCCAAGGTGCTTGATTTTTGACCAGTATCTTAGAGCTTGCTCCTCTCTGCGGAGTTTGAGAGGGACCTCACCAACATCTCGGAGTAGCGACTCCGTTTTTATTCCGATACCTCCTCCGGTGGCTATGCGGAGTGCTTTGTGCTGTATTATATCAAGTTTATCCAGAAGCATTGTGGTCTAGCAGTCATGAATGCCTGTGAACCGTAGTTCAAGATGGGCCGGATCAGCGCACGATAGATCATCATGAGCGTCACCACATTGGCACCCCATTCATTGCCAGATATATTTCTGATTAAATTCAGCAAAGCTTGGCACCTGTGTTTGATATTTGTGATGTGGGGTCCCCATGAGAGTTTCCTATTCGCCATCCAAAACTAGTCGCATATCGGTCACCTGGGGGTCTGCGCAGACCAACATTCCCACCGTTTTGGCTTTGGATATTCTGAATCCCCAGTCATTTGTCCACTTTGCAAAGCGATTCAAGCATAGTTGCATCCGTTCTTTTAGGTTTTTGTATAAGTAACCATTGCTCCAAAAAGTGCTGTCGTCTGCAAACATCGCGATCTGACATTTGTTTGACAGGTATTTGGAGTTGCGGAAAATGATTTCTGTTTATACTTTTATCAGAGAATTAGTCCTTTGTTTTTTGGTTAAGTGAAGTCAGTGAAAACCTTCTTTAGTTCGATAGTTTATATAGAGACCCATTGTTATTTGAATGTGTACCATGTGGTGTCTTAATTAACGAGAAGAGATTGTCTTCTTCGTTTCCCAGACTTTGAAGGCTTCTTTTAGAACCTTGTGTTGCCTTGGTAATTATCTGTTTAGTAACCTGTAAGATTGTAGATTTAAAGATTTAGGTAAGATGTAGGAACGCCTTTATAAATATTTCACTAGAATTAATTTAGTAGTGTATTAAACCACCTGCTTATATTATTAACATGTCGACCATTAAACACATTATCTCAAAAATGAATTCTATAATTCATAACTAAAACTGTTCATTGAGATAACCGACAAAATCCATCGTAACGTGTCATAGCTATCAGGAAACTCCCTTTATTATTGTTACACAAGGTGTATCATATTAGAGGAGGTGGAAACATTTCTATACGATCACGATTATATTTCATCACCCATGCCAATCGTTCCAAACTTTTGCCCGTTCGCTTGTAAACACCCTATAGAAGGCACAATTCTTGCTTGATTTTCTAAAAAAAGTTGGTTGAGTTTGTATTCACGCGAGAGTGAACCCTAATCAATCGAAAAATATTTAACATGAGTTATTGTCCTTGATCCCAAAAACGCTTTCAAATACTTGCTCGTAAGCACTCTAAAAGATATATTATTACTTTCTCATGTAATCACTTTAATTCTCTTCTACCATTTATACTTTACAGTATGTCTTTTAGGTTTCTTTAAAGGGGCACAATCTTGATTTTTAGTGGTCGTTTTGGGCCTTTGTTACATTTAAACAGTCCTCAGAAATTCTCAAGCTCTAAGAAAATCGCAAAATACCTTGAAATATACCTCAAAAATTTCACTTTTTATTTTTTTTTTCCGTGCTGTACGCGGCTGGTCTTCAGTCAGTCTGAAAATTGTGTGTCCTGTTGACAAAATCTACAATTGTTATTACATGTACTTTCTTTTTGTTTTATCAGTGTGGGCCTGCGCAGTAGTCTATTTATAACTCTTTGATTTTCCAATATGGCGGGACGTTCATAATATCTTAAGACATTATGATTTTCAAACACGGATAAATATGTATACCCATGGATTTGAAGGCTCAAATTTCAAAGGTAAGCTCTGTAGACTATGTCTGATTAGCTAAACAAAAGATTTCATGTGTTTGAGGCTGTCGGATGATTGTCCGAAACAAATCAAGCATGTGCCCCTTTAAGGTGTAGAACACGCCATCGTGTGGTAATGTATATGTGTATATAGACATTCTGTTTTTGTATATTATGAATATTGTATCTTGGAGAGGGGTATTATCGGCATTGCCTGTTCCCCAATCCTTTTCTTGTGAATAAAATATGTTTACAAAAAAAAAAAAAAAAAAAAAAAAATCTCTTCGTCGTCATCATCTTAAGTTGAACGTTATTTAAACGATTTGTATAGCAAAACATCCGACAGTTTCAGTGTATATCTAGAAAAATTCTTGGAAACGTTGTAGTATCAAAATCATCCGGTACTAATTTGACGATTGATAACTTCAATGGATCAATTTCACGACTAAGTCATTGGATGTATGAACAATAGCTGTGGAATATCCACATCCCAAAGGAAGAAAGAAGATAATGACCCTCGCATCCTTTTTTATTGTCATTTAATGTTTATTTGATTCAAAGCAATTTCGATATTTGAATGTCCTAATGGCAGCTTTCAATGTTACATGCGGATTCAAACTCAATATTAACCCCTCTTTATCCTGAAGTACGGGTCTTACCAAGGTTCCATATTCTAATCACAGGTATTTGAAGTGTCATAAATTTCTATGAAATGCGTAATGCCGATGTAGTTATTAATGAAACTTCAACTAGAAATCTTGGCCAGGTTCTTTTGTTTCAAGTTCCAGTTTTGAATGTTGCATGAGGAGGAACCCGTTGGAGAAAGATTATCTGTAACTCGACCCGGTATGTCAGGTGTGATAGAGGGACGAAATTATATCCTTGATTTTGAGAATTTTAAATTTTTTGTATCTTTTATCAAAGAAGAACAATAACTCAAGAATCAATCACGGAAATTGCGAACACGATCGCATTTCATTTAATTCAGATAAAAACTGAAGTTTCTAATGATTTATCTGAGGCATTTTGCCATAGTCAGGGGCAAAAATTCAAAAACTGTACATCGACAAATCGGCTAATTCGAACTTGAACTGTATCTCATCTATAAAAATTTATCACACCAAATTTCATTCAAATCAGGTATAACGCGTAGTTTTTGTTGTGTTTACAAACAATTTTTGAAGCGTTTTGCCTGAGTTAAGGACAATAACTTCGAAGCAACATCGCCGAAATACCCATCATTGAAATTAGCATACCATGTTGCTGAATAAAGAACCTACTCCTACCGTAACAGTTCAGACAATTATTTTTTTACTTAAATCATAAAGTTTATCACCTTTGATCGCCGTTGTTTTATTCAATACCCTTTTCTTGCGTAACCACGATTTCAATAGGGTTTATCATAATTGAGTCAACATGGGTGGCAACAATAAAGTTAAAAAAACGTATATAGATAGATGCATGTTAAGAAAAATACAATACGACCAACAGTTATATCTATGTAAGCCTTTTGAAACAATATCTTATAGGTGAAATGGTGTTGTAAAACACTTTCTATAGGTGTATAACCATTACGTAAAGTTCATTCATAAGCCAAAAAAAAAAAACAATGGTACAGCATGAAACGAGAATAACTATACGAATCAAGCTTTGTTTTTCTTTTTTATATCCTTATTTATAGTAATGGACGTGTATTTTTGTCACCAACGTACTCCCATACATACTCCATGACATATACTTCAGATATGTGTTTCAGAGTATGATAGTATTTTTGCCGAAATCATATTTTCCTTTTGAACTTGAAAACTTCTTTCTGGTAAGGTAGATAATATATTTGTAATAGTAGTATATAGCATTACAGGCCATGGTCCTTAAATGTTGAAATTGTGCAGAAATGGTGCTATTGAAATTAAAAACTTGAAAAGGCGAATGGCGTCCACGTCGTTTCTTGGCCCGTACTACTAGTATCATATGTGAATATATATATTCACAGCTGAATTTATTTTGATAGTCTTGGAGCGGACTTTGTTTCATAATACATTATCACTGTGAGCGTATTTAAGGCGCAGACCTTATATACTACTTCAGTGTATAATATGGTCAATCTATACCAAATGTAAAGAAGAAGAGAGAAATTCCAAAAATTAATAATGTACATGTATAAACACGAATATGGTGATTTGGATTGCTGGAATTAAATTTATTAGATACTATGACTGGCCATTTATGTTTTTCAAGATATGTACAGAATACCCCATGAGATAAAACGTTATCTAGTCGTGCCTGGTGTAATAGACACACCATCATGTGTACAGTGTTGTTTACATAAAACTGAATAATTATATAAAATCTTTTAAGTTTCTTAGCACGTTTTCATTAAGTTTGTTAAAATTGTAATTGTTCTAACTCACTGGTGTCTATGTGCTCTTTATTGTTGTATAAGGACTTTATATTATTGTCGAGATGAGATGTTCGGATATAGCCAACATGGAAGGTGGTGTATGGGGACTAGTTATCATTTTCTCAGCTTTCATGATACAGTTTATTGCCTTTGGAATCAGTGGTTCTATAGGTGTTTACAATGTGGAGTTTTTGGATGATTTTGAAACGGATGCTTTGGAAGTCTCACTGATTTCTTCAATAAACCTCGGAGTTTTTCTTGGGACAGGTTAGTGAAATATGAAATAATTATTTTCAATAGTTATACCTATTTTACCCCATAATATATATATGACCTCAGATCCGTCAACCATTAGTTGAGGTTTCGTGGAGTTCAGAGGGGTTCCACCAGACATTATTGTTGATGGATCTGTCTAATGGGAGCGCAGGGATGGTATAAGTCAGAACTAAGCTATGCCACTTTAAATTTCTACAATTGTACATAGACAAATGATTGCCTTTAAAATTCCGGACCCGTTACCTTATGATTCAGTCAAAATAAATCATACTGAATTTCATTTATTTCTAGTTTATTCACTTTTATTTGCAATTAAAGAGTGTTTACAAGCTAAAAAATATCAACTCTTTTTCAAGAACAAGGGCAATAACTCAAACTTTTAATTTTTTATCATTCTGGTTTTCAATAAGGTTCATCCTTGGATGATTACAAACACACATACTATGTTTTGCCAATCGGTCAAGATTCGTGCCTTCTTGAGTTTTACAATGGTGGACCGGAGGACCGACGGACGGACATGGACGACGATCATAATTGAACTTTCTTATGCCATATGCATTATCATTTTCAGGTCCCCTGGCTAGCTATTTAATGGACAGATTTTCTCATAGAAAAGTGGTTATTTGTGGTGGGTTCATGTGTTCGATAGGTATATTAGCTATACCATGGTTACCAAGTATCAATTATTTATACTTTGTATACGGAGTTGTAAATGGTAAGTAATTTCAACCAAATATAAGAAATGTACCATTCGTTAGTTATCTCTTTTTAAAGTTTCCGGTATGGAGGAATACACGATAATTTTTCATTATTCTTGATTTCTCCCCCATTCATTTCAATTACTGAGGTTTTCAAAATATATCTCTGATTTGCAAATATTCGGAAAGTTGGATTATTTGCTATTACAAATTGAATAAGCTATTTTTCTCGCTCATCTGGGTCCATATAGCACTATTTGTGCTAGGAATACAGTTTTAAATGCTATCTTCAATTTACTTTTCAGGATTGGGCGGCTGTCTTTCATACGTACCCTCTCATGTACTAAGCGGCCTGTATTATGATTCTAAACGAGGATTAGCAACAGGTATAGCCACTGCAGGATCTGGTTTAGGAATAACAATTGGACCTATAGTTATAGCTTATCTTATTGAGGAATATACTTGGCGGGGATCTCTGATAATTTTAACAGGTGTCAGTTTAAATATAATTGTATTTGGTGCACTCTTACGTCCCGTACCTATGAAACCTAAAACCAAAATCATATCGAGCTCTGAAGTACCCTCCATTAGTTCCAACCTTGGTGATGCAGTTGAGAAGGGTAGCGTATCAAAACTTCGATTAAGGGTGGTAATATCGGATATTGATAATAATATTACAAAGGAACTCACTCCAATTACACTTGTGGGAACGGAAGAAGACGTACAGTTCGTCGTGGCCCAAGATACGATGGCCTCGGCTCCCAATACAGACTTTCAGAAGATGCCGTATTTAAAGAAATTGGTCAAATACATATTAACGGATATAGATTTTCTGGTTTATTTTGTTAATAATATATTTTGGAATATGGGACTTGCTATAATATTAGCCCTACTGGCAGAATTTTGTGTTGAACAAGGCATTTCAAAAATAGACAGTGCCTTTGTAGTGACTTTAAACGGTTTGGGAAGTTTTGTTGGATGTTTGACAGGTGGAGTATTGAGCAATATCAAAAAACTTAATTCATATTATACCTTTGCTTTAGTGAACGTCCTTGCTGGGATTTCGCTGCTTCTGCTGCCATTACTTGCAGGACTACATATCTATATCACACTATCAATTTTAAGCGGATTTTTCATTGGAATAATACTTGGATACCTGCTAGCTATTCTAGCTGATATTCTGGGTCCAGAATTATTCGGAGACGGTGTGGGTGTAATAATGATAGCAAACGGACTTGGGGCGTTTTTAGGACCTTCCATAGCAGGTAAGAAATTGTATTACTTATTATTCATTCAATATGTATAGCATAAACTTGGCTCGTTATTATAAACAAAAGTACCAAATAACAATATTCGATTACTTCTGGGTGGTTTGAGTGGTGGGAAAGCGTGTTATAATCTTTAAATTTAGCATAAGACTGTATTGTATTGTAAGTAGTTCGTATTGCGACTACGAATGTCTCCTAACTGCCAAGGGGACATTTTTTTTCTCTCTGGAACCCTTTACAAAAATTTGAATTATGTCTTTCATTTCCCAAGCCTTTTTGGAAAGTGCAGACGAGTTTACAAAATTAAATAGAAAGGAATAAAAGGAAAGTTAATAGTGTATTAAACCCCTTTAGATTGAATGTTATCACGAATGAAAGAAATATGTAAAATGTTTAGAATTAGTATTTACTTTTTAAATAACACGTGCTGTTGTTAACGTTTAAGGATCGCTGGAAGATGGCTATGGTTTGGGCGTTGGAATTGTTTTGGGAGGTGGATGTTGTGTCGTTGGTGGTATAGTTGTCTTAATCATTCCAATAAGAAAAAGATATCAAAAACCATCAGATCAGTCGAATACAGATGTATTGATGACGACAGGAAATCCCATTGATGATCATTTGCCGTATGAATATGGAGCAACAGAAAATTCTTGCCGAAAAAACAGCTTTTATAAAGAAGTTAGTTTGGAAGATGAAAGTTAAAGTCAAGAATAAATAAATAGCATGTATTGACTCTCGGGCATAATTAGAAAAGGATTGATATTGTTGGTACCGTGGTCGGGCTTGATTTGAGTTTCAAAGAATGGTTACTAGATATTCACTTTAGTCCTGTTTAGGTATTACCATAGTTCTATTTATAATGGGTATTACTTCTTCAAACGGAATGGAAAATGTTTCAACTCCAGAATATTTTGCTTTTTAAAAGAGAGGAACACACGCTCCGGAACTATCAGCGTATACCAGTACTAGTATTTACCACACCAAGACTTTTGACAAAGTAAGCAAAGAAGAAAGATATGAAATGTCACCCAATTTATTAATTAACTCTCTTGAACTTTCCTTGACTGACATTATCTACAACCATTTTGCATTAACTATCACTCACGACTTCAATTATTTCTTGTTAGTCGACACTTTACCTTCAGCGATTGATGTTCTCCTGGCGTCTTTTTTTTCATGTTTCGACGACAAGAACTCAATCTTTTTTTGAAAGGTATTCTTTATTTTGTGATGTTATAGATTATACATTCCAAGCGACATGGAAAGATAAACATAATCAAGGGATAGAGTTGCCAACTATCGGAATCCGAGAGATATTCAAGATGTTCTCTTTTATGACATATAACTCTATAGGCCTTGAAAGTAGTAATTCTTAAAGTGTAATATGCAAATATTACTTTGTTAAATTAATTTATCTTGTTTTATAGTCTTTTTTTCATGGAACCTGGTTAGTCTAAATGATGAAATTATACTTTTATTGATCAAGTTTGGAATAATGTATGCCCATACTAAGTGATAGTATTCCTTTAAATATCGCAGGTGTTAATATTGCCGGTTAGTATTTCGTTATGACCGTTTCAAGTGAAATGCAGCGGATCCAATGCGATATTATGAATCACCAATAGAACTGAGCCCCTCACATATTGTTCAATACATTGTGGGAAAGAAGAATAAAAAGTATATGTTATTAATTTTTAGGAAACTCAGGTAATTGTTTCTATTTTGGTGTAATAAACTATGTTATTAATGTAATGTATCCGGTGATGTATACATGTATTAAGATATTAAAAGTTGATTATATAATTGGCATATAATTTGTTGTGGTTGAGAGCTGTGAACCATATTTGAACTATTCATGTAGTGAACGTTGGGATGAGGGTTGGAGGAGCGTGCTGACGACAGCGAAACAGCCAGAATTTCAAATAACTTTGAGTGTATTAAAGGGTTAATAGGCGTTAGAACGAACATAAAAATTTAAGTTCACTCAAATTTGGCCAATAACAGTATATATCCATCAGTGGATTTACCTGGTGTCAAACCTATACATCAAAATCCCTCTAAATCCGATAAATCCCCAAAATTAAGTAGTTAATCATAAAACGCTTAAGCCATCCATCAAGCGATTTGCAAATTGTAAAATATAAAGGGAAGTAACTCTAACATATATATGCACAGCTTTATGGAACAACAATCACTGGTTAAAGTTTATGCTACGTTTCGGCGTGTTTCCCCCGCCGTCCTCAGGCACAGAATGACAAGACATGATAGGCAACGATATATATACAATTGTACTTATTATTAAAATAACACAAGAGATAAAATATTTTATTATTGCAACTACATTAATGTTAAAAGGTAAGATAAAAAGGAAAAATTCTTAAAACAACATACAATTCTGATTCAATTAAGAGGGGTTATAATTAAAATAACACAAGAGATAAAATGTTTTATTATTGCAAATACATTTATGTTTAAAGGTATGATAAAAAGGAAACTGATACTTAAAATAACATACAATTCTGATTCAATTAAGGGGGTTAATTGAAGATTAAGTAAATAATTGTTTTATTAATAGTGAATAATATCATATAAAACTAACTAGTGATTGGGAAGTGAAGTGCTTTATTTACCAAATATGAATAAATTTATGCAAATTAATAATTCAGTCAGATAAGTTTGTCATATGCATGTGAAATTCTGACACCTTCATCTCTGTTTAGGTCTGGCTGGTATCTTCTGATGTTGATGGCTTCATGAAGTCTCCTGGTTTTATCAATATGCTTATTTAATGTCAGTATGTTGGTATTTTCAAAGTTTACTTTATGTCCTGTTTTTCTCCCCATAGCAAGATGTTCAGCTACAGCTGATGTTCCTTCATTGCCAGGTTTGTCTTGGTGGTCTTTTAGACGAACATCAAGGGGTCTTTTGGTTTCCCCAATGTAAGAGCTTCCACAGGAACATTCAACTCGGTAAACGCATCCCTTAGGCTTTTGGTTGTTAGAGGGATTCAATTTTCCATTGGCTTTGAGTAAGTCTTTAAGTGTTGTATTACCCGAAAACACTGTTTCAATACCAACCGACTTCTTTAGGATCTTCTTAATTTGGTATGATGCCTTTCCAATGAAAGGTATAACTATGCGGTTTGGGGGTCTGTTTGTGTCAGATTGTTGGTTGGTGGGTTTTGCCATCAGTGTTGATCGAATGGCTTCATGAACAAAAGTAGAAGGATAGTTGTTGTGCATACAAAATACATTCTTGATGTGTTGTAGCTCTTGTTGAAAGTATTCTGGATCACAAATCCTTTTTGCTCTTCTGACCAGTGTTGTGATGGCTGCCCTTTTGACATGTTGAGGTGTGTTAGACTGGAAGTTTACATACTGATCTGTATGTGTAGGTTTCCTATAAACACACGTCTTCAGCTGACCTCCTATCCGCATAATTCTCACATCCAAAAAGGGTATTGAGTCATTTTCTTCTTTTTCCATAGTAAATTTTATCCTTCGATGCTGAGCATTTAGGTGTTGAAGTAGAGCAGTTGGCTCATCATTTTCTCCAAGCATAACAAAGGTGTCATCAACTTTCCGGAACCAGCAGATTGGCGAGATTGGTGATGTTTCCATGGTCTTTTCTTCAAAGGCTGTCATGTAGATTTCAGTGATCAACGGTGACAAGGGGCTTCCCATTGGTAGACCGTGGATTTGTTCGTAGATCTCATCTCCCCAAGTGAAGTAGGTAGATGACATACACATCTGAATAAGGTCGACAATGCTGTCTGTAGTTAGTGTGGTCTTTGATGAAGGAGTTAGAGGTTTTCCCTAGTGGTGCCAAGATTCTGCTAAGGTGTTGGGCGATGTTGTAGAATACAGAATCCCGAGAGCATATGAGTAGCCGAGCCTTGATAGGGTTTTTGTGAATCTTAATTGTTGCTCTGGCATATGGTGGACGTGGGTGGCGGCTTGATCTCAGTTTGAACTTGAGTTGATTGGTTATTTGGTTACTGGATTCAAGTTCATTTAGCTTTTTGTCCAACCTGTCTTTGTATATGTTCGTAGGATTTTTCCGTAGTCTTCTGTAGGTTTTCGCATCACTGAGCAGTTCTGTAACAGTTTCTTGGTATTCTTTCTTATCCATGATGACTGTGGCTTTCCCCTTATCTGCTGGTAAAATGGCGATCTTATCGTCTTGTTTAAGGTCTCTGAGTGCATCTCTCTCGACTTTGGTTAGGTTATGTGGTTGTTTCTTGTTTTTGGCGAGGATTTCTGTCACTTGGTGCCTTAAGTAGTTGATATGGCCGCCTGGTGCTAGTTGGTGTAAGCCACGTTCTATGTTGACGATGAAGTCATCATGGTTGCTGAGTTTTGTAACTGGGGAAAACTTTAGTCCTCGGGAGAGTAGGTTTATCTGATCTTCTGTTAGATTTTTCTGGCTTAGGTTTATGACAGTTTTGGTGAGGAATTCATTCTTTTGGTGGTGGTCTGGTTTTGATGAGTTTTCTAAATAAGTTTTTTGTCTTCTTAGATTGTCAAATTTGGTTTGGTGTGAGGTTTTGATTTTTTTGCCAAGAAGGTCATTGGTCTTCTCTTGCTTGGTTCTCAGGTCTTGAAAATCAGAGGTGGAGAGGATAGTTTTTAATTCTTGGTATTGCTGTTCAAATTTGATGGAGAGGCGTTGTTTTTGGTTTCGGTGGTGCTGGATTCTTTCCTTTACCAGAGCATGGCTTGCCCTTTCTAGAATCTTTTTAGCTGCTGATGAATTGACAGACGAGCGAACATCAGAAGATACAAGCCAGACCTAAACAGAGATGAAGGTGTCAGAATTTCACATGCATATGACAAACTTATCTGACTGAATTATTAATTTGCATAAATTTATTCATATTTGGTAAATAAAGCACTTCACTTCCCAATCACTAGTTAGTTTTATATGATATTATTCACTATTAATAAAACAATTATTTACTTAATCTTCAATTAACCCCCTTAATTGAATCAGAATTGTATGTTATTTTAAGTATCAGTTTCCTTTTTATCATACCTTTAAACATAAATGTATTTGCAATAATAAAACATTTTATCTCTTGTGTTATTTTAATTATAACCCCTCTTAATTGAATCAGAATTGTATGTTATTTTAAGAATTTTTCCTTTTTATCTTACCTTTTAACATTAATGTAGTTGCAATAATAAACTAGAATTGCTTACAATTATGAACGTATTTCGAGAGCCTTAAAATATTATGTAGGCTAAATTTGCAATTACCTACATCTAGACAACATATTGAATATCATTTGACCTAGTTTTCAAAGTCATAAAATAATTAGGTCACACCTTCCGTAACGGTTAATGATGGCGAAAATATGAAAATTATCAATTTTTGCTGTATTTAAGTACACTTATCTCTATGAATTTTTTAAGTAAGCCAAATTAAAAAATATCTACTCGTAGACAATATATTGAATATTATTTGACCTAATTTTCAAGGTCATAGATTAAGTGGGTCACACCTTCCGTACCCGTTAAAGTGACCTAATTTTGAAAAAATCGAAATTTAAATAATTCGAAAGAAAATACGAAATTTGAAAATCGGTCTCCAAGAAAAGGTAGATAATGATCCATTGTATCTATGTGCTAAATTTCATCAAAATCGGTCTATCAGTAGTGTCTGAATTTCGGATTTAAGAATTGTAACGAAAATTCAAAATGGCGGCCGATTTGGCAGCTTGACCTAATTATTTAGGTCAAATCAATTACTATTGACAAGTTATTTATAAAACAGTTTTCACTTTTCACCTAGCAGTTATAGACCGGAAGTTACGTAATTACGTCATTTGAGGCCAAACCGGAAGTGGAATTTTTTTTTTCACATTTTTTCAAAAATTATAAACATATCGCCTATCAACTGGTAAAGTTTCAAAATTTTACCATTTATATTAAAGGAGAAATCACGGTCTGAAATTTTTGCCGATGACCCTTGAATATTGAATTGCAAATCCTGGATAAAATATTTAACCTAATTGCATAAAACCTATAATTGTTAGTTGACAAATACATTGAAGTTTTCAAATCTGAAAATCCGGTCAAAATCGAACTGAAAATAAACTTGCTAAAGCAAAAAAACCTGAACTTCCGGTTCTCACTTCCTGTCAGAGATAGAACTTCCGGTTTTGTTTTATTTGATAATAGAAATCATTCTAAGATCAACTGTAGATTTAGAATTTCTGCACCTTTTACCAGTTTGTCTGCAAACTCATCCAAGAATTACAAAAAAAAAAAAAATAATAAGTAATAATCCGAACGATTACAATACGTTTTCGCCAAAGTCGAAATACGTAAATATTTTATCTCTTGTGTTATTTTAATAATAAGTACAATTGTATATATATCGTTGCCTATCATGTCTTGTCATTCTGTGCCTGAGGACGGCGGGGGAAACACGCCGAAACGTAGCATAAACTTTAACCAGTGATTGTTGTTCCATAAAGCTGTGCATATATATCGTACTCACAATTGCTAAATGCCATTTAAAGACCTTAACTCTAACATGTGGGTTTTCACGCGTCCTTGACCCCTACTGTTGAATCGCACAATGATGTTTTAGCGTTGATTTACCAACGCTTTTATTCTCAAACTGAATGGGATCGTCGCTGGCTCACTTTTTAAATTCCGAATATATTTTTATTGTGGCTTTTTAAAATTTGGTAAAGTGTGGGATGTATACTTATTTAACTAATAGTCAATATTAAACACAAATGTAAGCCGTAGGACGAGTGTATTCTAACGCCTATTATCCCTTTAATATCTCGCCTATTTCCAATTATTCACTGAATATTTCTATTAATGTTTAACAAAATATAGAAAGAGATTTTCATATAATGAAGAATTCTTCATTAACTTAAACTTAATACTTAACATAAACTTAATATTGACTTTGACCATCGTTATTACAACATGATTGAATAATAACCTTGTCTCATATTGGGGTAGACTAGACCTTAGATGTCATAGCATTAAGTGGTTTTCTTGTTTCTTCCACCTCAATGTGAAAAACAGTAAAGTAAATTTCTGTACTTTTTGCATGGAGCTTTAAATACCCGTAGTAAACAGTTAAATTTACCCTGATTTACCAAACTATTTATTGTCAACTTAAGGACGAACATCAGAATTGACGTCAATGCAGATACATAAATGATTCTAGTTGTAGAAGACGAGTCAGAATATATCCCACAATATGAATGCACACACATTATCGCACGTAATGATCTTTATAAATTATAAACAGATGTGTTTTATTAAATTTAACAATAAAAAGGAAACAAATTTTTCTTATCTCGTATGAACAATAAGTTTAACAATAACACTATAGTTATAAAAAACTATGCGTCTGTTACATATTAAGTTAATCGCCAATATGAAGATATTAAAACACATGTTTCACTTCGAATTCACATTCCTCATTATAAAATGGCACTTGGCCACTGGCTATTCTCGTTTTTTACAGTTGGTAGGCCTATCGGTTCTTTAACTACCCATTTCGTAACATAAACCTGGTACTGCTTGTTCCACATTCAAACCGAAGATACTGTTTGTAATTAATTAAACCGTTTGTATTCGCTGGGTTATCTTGCATACTTGCAGTTGGTAAGAAATCTTTTCATAAAGCTCATACAGAGAGTTGATTCTCGTTATTAAAAAAGTGAATCAGTCCATGGGAGGTTACTCCATTTATCGATCGAGCAAAATAGAATTATTTCGTTTTGCGGGTTTTTTTTCTCGAAACGTCAGAATCTGTATAGAGCTGTTTTTGTGTCCCATCACTCTATATGTAAACTCTTATCGATGAATATTGTAAGATTAATCTAAATAAATCATGTCGAACTATAAGCCATCGCCATAAGGTGTATTTTACTAATCATTTCGACTTGTATCACGTGCATCGTTTTACTAACCTGGCCTCTCTGTCTTCCGACTACTACCCTGTAAACACATTTGAAGTCATGTCATGGTTCTCTACATAAAGTCTTATTAACCTTGTGTTGTTGTTGATCAACGAGGGACGGGATACAATCTAGTTAACTGGCGTGGTGGCAGAGTTTATTTTCGAACCTACAACCCAGAAAATATCGCCGGGACTCCCTTCTACCAACAACCCTGAACACGTGGCGCATATATTGCTGTTGACAAGATTGTCGAGAAGGACAGTAAAACTCAAGGTTTGATCGTAGAATTTTATTAGATTTTAGTTTACCATGGCTCATTCTCACAGGCAGGGCCCCGAAGCAGTGGTGTTTATCAAAAAACAGTCAACTCCTTCGAAAATTGGAGACAAATGCCGGATGTTGATTCGATTTTGCGCTTAATTGCACAATGGAAATATATCATTTCCACAGATCTGACGAATACTTTTTACCAAATTCCCCTTTCTAAACAATCCATGAAGTACTGCGGCGTTGCTACATCATTTCGTGGTGTTTTTGTGTATGCGCGATCTGCTATGGGCATGCCAGGTTCAGAAACCGCCTTAGAGGAAATGATGTGTCGAGTATTAGGTCAGCTTACCGAAGAAGGTCGTGTCGCGAAATTTGCTGATGATCTTTACTGTGGCGGCAACACTGTCGAGGAATTGTATGATAACTGGTTTAGAGTACTAGAAGACTTGCACAAAAACGATCTTAGACTGTCAGCCAAAATAACTAATGTATGTCCCAAATCGGTTTCACTACTTGGGTGGATCTGGGATCAAGGTAGTATTCGCGCAAGCACTCATAGAATTTCGACACTAGCGACGTGTTCGTTTCCTGAAACAGTACGTGGTATACGCTCTTTTATCGGAGCTTATAAGGTTCTCGCACGCGTTATACCCGGGTGCGCTTCATTAATTGGACCTCTTGATGAACTCTCCGCTGGTAGACAATCTAATGAACGCGCTAAATCGGCATTGAACAATAGTAAAACAATCGTTTTGCCGCGCCCAGACGACTTTTGTGGATTATAACTGATGGTGCGGTAAAGGATTACGGCATAGAGGCTACCCTCTATGTAACTAGGGCCGGAAAGCAAAGGGTTGCCGGTTTTTTCAGCGCTAAACTAAGGGGTCGCCAGTCAACATAGATCCCGTGCGAAGTCGAGGCCTTAGCTATCGCAGTTGCTACGAAACACTTTAGAACGTTTATTATACAATCGAAACACCCGGCTTGCATTCTGACCGATAGCAAACCTTGCGTTCTGGCGTATGAAAAATTGTGTCGCGGTAAATTTTTTATAAGCCCCCGCGTTTCCACGTTTTTATCGGTCATTAGTCGTTACCAGGCATCTGTGCGGCATTTGGCTGGGTCCGCAAATGTGCCTTCGGATTTTGCGAGTAGGAATGCTCTACCATGTGTTAACCCTTCTTGTCAAATTTGCTCATTTATTAGCGTAACGGAGGATTCGGTTGTTAGTCATCTTTCGGTGTCTGAAATTCTAAGTGGACAGGGAAAACTCCCATTTTGTAATCGTTCTCTGTGGCTGGATATTCAGGGGGAGTGTGGAGATCTTCGTCGTGTGCATGCGCATCTTATACAAGGCACTAGACCATCGAAAAAACTGACTAACATTAGAGATGTGAAACGATACTTGAGTGTTACCACAATTGCTAAAGATGGACTCTTAGTTGTACCTCGCGTTGCACCACTTGAGGGAAACAGAGAATGTATTGTGGTCCCCCGTGCTCTCTTAGATGGACTTGTGACGTCCTTGCATATACAACTTGATCATCCTTCTACGCATCAATTGAAACAGGTCATGAGTCGTAAGTTTTTCGCTCTGGACATGGACAAAGCCATATCAACTGTTACGCAAAACTGTCATCAATGCGTCTCCCTGTAAAATTCCTAGGACCCTCAAGGAACAATCAACGTGTGACCCCCCTAATGCAATAGGAATCAACTACGCTTGTGATGTGATTAGACGAACTGGTCAACTTATTTTCGTTCTTCGAGAATGTGTGACTGCTTACACTGTGAGCTGTTTCATTAGCGACGAGGAAGCAGATACATTGCGTGATGCACTACTGCGCATGTGTATTGAGCTCAGACCATTAGATGGACCGTTTGCGGTGGTTAGAACTGATTCCGCTCCAGGATTTCAAACGTTAGTGAACGATCGGCTTTTAAGGCAGCATCGAATTTCTATTGAAATAGGTCGCAATAAAAACAAAAACAAAAACCCCGTCGCAGAAAAGGCTGTACAAGAATTAATTAACGAAATTCTTCGTCAAGAACCTATGGGTGGAAGGATTACACCTTTAATTTTGTCCCTAGCTACTGTCAGACTGAACACTAGGATTCGTTTTTCTGGATTGTCGGCTCGTGAAATGTGGACTCAACGTGATCAGTTTCAGGCCCATCCCATTCCTCTAAATGATTTGGATCTTATCCAAGGGAAGACCAGTTCACGCTTAAAGAATCACCATTTTAGTGAAAAGTCAAAGGCACCTAACTCAAGGATATGTGCAAATGTTTGTGTTGGTGATTTAGTGCATTTACATTCAGATGGTGGTAAATCCAACGCTAGGAATCGTTATTTGGTTACAAGTGTGGATGGTCAATGGTGTTACGTTCGTAAGTTCATAGGCAATCAACTTCAAAAGACATCTTATCGTGTGAAGATGTCTGAATGTTTTAGGGTTGGATCACGTGATAAAGCTAATGATTCAATCCTATCCGATTCTGACATTGACTCTTGTGACGATGAAGTAGACACCCAACCCTTTGTGATGAAAATTGTCAGTAATCAATGTTTGTGGTCTTAGTCGCTTAAATAGTTATCTCCCTTTAGTGCCCTGGTTGAGTGATCTCCCTTTACTTTGTTTTTGTTTTTCTTTACTTCCTGAATTTGTAGTTATGTTATAAGTTAGTTTGAACCTTAATAAAGGTAATATAATCCAAGGATATAGTGCCTTCCTTACTCCAAGGACTTTCTTAAATCCATAACAATCAAACTAACTTATAAATTGATAAGATGGATAAATTTCTTCGACCTGAGAAGTTTGATGTTGAACCATGTGCTTCAGAAAGTAGTAAGAAATGGAAACATTGGTATAGAACCTTTCAGAACTTTATTGCTAGCTTAGAACAACATGAACCAAACAAATTAAGCACTCTTATTAATTATGTATCACCGACGGTGTATGAATTCATAGCAGAAGCCACGAGTTATGATGTTGCCATAGAAACTCTCACAGACCTGTATGTCAAACCAAAGAATGAGGTATTTGCCAGACATCTCTTATCTACATGCAAACAAGAACCCGGTCAATCACTCGACCAATTCCTGCAGAAACTCAAATCTTATTCTGCTGGCGGTAATTTTAAGGCTGTGTCTGCTGAACAGTATTGTGATGGTGCTATAAGAGATGCCTTCATTAGTGGTTTACGATCCCATCTCATTCGACAAAGACTTCTTGAAAATAATACTCTTGATCTTGAAACAGCATTAAGTAATGCAAGATCCCTTGAAATGGCTGAAAAACAAAGTCAATCTTATCAAACAGAAGATCCTATGGTAACAGCTGCTGCAGCTATACATACCACTGATGAAACATCGGAGAGTGAATCATTATGCGTAGCTGGAACCTCATCAAAATGCTACTTCTGTGATTATGGCAGACATCCTAGATCTAGATGCCCAGCCAAAGATGCCATATGTAAAGCCTGTAATAAGAAAGGTCATTTCCAGAAAGTTTGCCAGTCATCTTCTTCAAAGTCAAAACCTCTATCGGCTATTCAACCGGTTCTCTCTACGATTACTGTGGCATCTGCTGTGAATGGTCTCCAAATAGCTATGATCAAAATAACAGTAGATGATACTCCAACGAATGCTCTCATCGACTCTGGTAGTTCCGAAAGTTACATCAACTCCAACAAGGCCAAACAAATGAAGTTAAAAGTTTATCCATCATGTAGTTTAATAAGTATGGCTTCAACAACACTAACTAATAAAACAGAAGGACATTGTTACACTGAAATATAAGGAGACTGAATACCAAAATGTGAAACTTTCCTTGTTGCCAAATGCCTGTGCTGGTGTTATCCTTGGTCACGACTTCATTGACAAACACTCAGAATTAAGACTATACCTCCAAGGGGAAAAACCAACTTTAGTTGTTTGTGGGGTTTCTGCTGCCCAGGTTACTGCTCCTTCCCTTTTCGAGAATCTGTCTCCAGATTGTAAACCTATCGCTACAAAATCACGCCGACACTCCAAGCCAGATGAAGATTTTATTGAAAATGAAGTACGCAAGTTATCAAACGAAGGAATAATCGAGCCATCAACCTCTCCATGGAGAGCACAGGTTCTGGTCACTTCTAATGAGAGACACAAGAAAAGACTCGTTGTTTATTATAGCCAAACAATTAACAGATTTACTTACCTTGATGCTTACCCACTACCTAGATTGGATGAAATGATAGAAGCCATATCTAGATTTAAGATGTACAGTACACTTGACTTACAGAGTGCTTATCATCAAGTTCCTCTCAGGGATCAAGATAAACCATATACAGCATTCGAGGCAGGTGGAAATCTTTATCAATTTAAAAGAATCCCATTTGGAGTAACTAATGGTGTTGCAAGTTTCCAGCGAGTAATCGATGACATTATCAAGAAAGAGCATCTCTCATCTACATTTGCCTATATAGATAATGTGACTGTATGCGGTAATACTAAGAAAGATCATGATCAGAACTTAAACAATTTTTTAGAGTCTTTACAAAAGTATTGAATCACATTTAATACATCAAAAAGTATTATTGGTGTTGAAGAAATAGATCTTCTTGGTTATAGGGTATCTCGGGGCGTTATTCGGCCAGATCCAGATAGACTCAAAGCATTACGAGAATTAGACCCCCCTTCATCAAACAAGAGTCAACAGAGAATAGTCGGAATGTTTGCTTACTATTCTCAGTGGATTTCGAAATTTTCAGACAAAATCTTGCCTTTAACTCATAATGCAACATTTCCACTACCCTAAGCTGTTCAAGAAACTTTTCATAATCTGAAAAAAGGAATTAGAAAGTGCAGTTCTAATGACCATTGACCCTAAATTACCATTAACAGTAGAGACTGATGCTTCAGATTTGGCTATATCAGCAACACTAAATCAGGAAGGAAGACCGGTTGCCTTCTTTTCAAGAACATTGTCAGCTAGCGAACGCAATCATTCATCTGTTGAGAAAGAAGCTTATGCTATAGTGGAGGCAATAAGGAAATGGCGACATTATCTATTAAATGGTCATTTCAAACTTATCACCGATCAAAGATCTGTTTCATTTATATACGATAAACAGCAGAAAGGAAAGGTGAAGAATGACAAAATTCAACGATGGAAGATAGAGCTCTCTCCATTTGATTATGAAGTTATCTATCGTCCTGGGGTAGAGAACTATGCAGCTGATGCATTTTCTCGTTCATCTTGTGGTGCATCCTCTAACGTTTCTCTCAAGAACCTTCTCACTATTCATACCTCTTTATGACAAGGATGAATCATTTTATCAGATCAAAGAACTTACCTTACTCTTGTTGATGAAATTAAAACTCTAACGTCTAAATGTGAAGTCTGTGCTGAACTTAAACCTAGATTTTATAAGCCACCTTCGGGGACACTTATTAAGGCTACTCAACCATTTGAACGATTAAGTGTTGATTTTAAAGGACCTTTACCTTCAAGTGGTCACAACAAATACTTACTCACTATGATAGACGAATATTCCAGATTTCCATTTGCTTTTGCTTGTCCAGATATGACATCATCTACTGTTATAAAATGCTTCGTTCAATTATTCTCATTGTTTGGAATGCCATCATTCATTCACTCGGATAGAGGAGCTTCTTTCATGTCAGAAGAACTCAAAACTTTCTTGAACTCAAAGGGTATTGCTTCCAGTAGAACTACTCCTTATCGTCCACAAGCAAATGGGCAAGTTGAAAGGCTCAATGGTACGCTTTGGAAAGCCATAACTTTAGCACTGAAGACTGAAAACCTACCGACAAGCCAATGGGAATGTGTACTTCCAAACCCCTTACATGCTATCCGTTCTCTTCTTTGTACAGAGACAAATTGTACTCCTCATGAGCGATTATTCCAATATACCAGGAAATCAACAACTGGGAATTCTCTACCAACATGGTTACTCTCCCCTGGTCCTTTCTACTTAAAGAGGAATGTTCGGTCTTCAAAATTCGATCCACTTGTAGATGAAGTGGAATTGTTGGATGCAAACCCACAGTATGCTCATGTTCGATTACAAGATGGAAGAGAAACTACTGTATCAGTACGTCAGCTTGCTCCCGTTGGTGAATCAAGGGAATTGCCATTACCCAATATAGAAATACCCAACAACGATGAAACCAAGAAAAATCTAGAATCCTCTATTCCTGAAGATCAAATGGGGACTGAAGTGCAAGTAGACCCAAGTATCTCTGCAAATGATGACTGCATTGATGAGAAATCAAACAAGGACATAACTCACTCTACTGAATCTGTGAAAACTCATTCTTATAATCTTCGTTCTTGTGCAAAATAGACTATTGAATTTATCGCTGAATGTTTTTCATTATTTTATTGTGACATTTGTATTTTATAGTGCTTTAAATTTTGTGGGGGAGAATGTGATGAAAATTGTCAGTAATCAATGTTTGTGGTCTTAGTCGCTTAAATAGTTATCTCCCTTTAGTCCTCTAGTTGAGTGATCTCCCTTTACTTTGTTTTTGTTTTTCTTTACTTCCTGAATTTGTAGTTATGTTATAAGTTAGTTTGAACCTTAATAAAGGCAATATAATCCAAGGGTATAATGCCTTCCTTACTCCAAGGACTTCCTTAAATCCATATCACCCTTATCAGATTGTGTCAGTCCACCTATACCTCCGGATATACCAAGTGTGCTGTCGACACCACATGAAATCATGGATCCACCAGTTACCGGAGGCAACCGTACCTTTAGAGGAACCAAGAAGATCCAATCGTGTCAAAAGATTACCGCAGAAGTTTAATGACTTTATTATGAACTGATTTTTGTGTAAACAGAAAAATGAAGTCACGCCATAAGGTGTATTTTACTAATCAAGTTCGACCTGGTCTCTCTGTCTTCCGACTACTACCCTATAAACACCTTTGAAGTCATGTCATGGTTCTCTACATAAAGTCTTATTAACCTTGAGTTGTTGTTGATCAAAGTGGGACGGGATACAATGGGTGTGTACAAAACGAAGACCCAAAGACCTAAGACCTAAAAAAGAAAGACCCCACGAGGTAAAAAACGAAGACCTAAAGAAGGAAGACCCCCCTTGGTAAAAAACGAAGACCTAAAAAGGAAGACCCCACCAGGTAAAAAACGAAGACCCTGTGAAAATATCTGACAAGGCATAGGAATATTCCATTGAAATTTTACTCGAAGGTTAAGCATGTCAATACGCCAATTTCCCCAGAAAATGAGCAAAATCCATCACCCCCTCCCTTCCCTACAGGGTGAAACATAAATACGGACGTAAAAAAGAAGGTATAAAAGGAAGATCCCACCAAGTAAAAAACGAAGACCCTGTGAAAAAATCTGACAAGGCATAGGAATATTCCATTGAAATTTTACTCGAAGGTTAAGCATGTCAATACGCCAATTTCCCCAGAAAATGAGCAAAATCCATCACCCCCTCCCTTCCCTACAGGGTGAAACATAAATACGGACGTAAAAAAAGGTATAAAAGGAAGACCCTGTGAAAAAATCCGACAAGGCATAGGAATATTCCATTGAAATTTTACTGGATGGTTAAGAATGTCAACACGCCAATTTCCCCAGAAAATGAGCAAAATCCATCACTCCCTCCCTTCCCTACAGGGTGAAACATAAATACGGACGTAAAAAAAAGGTATAAAAGGAAGACCCCACCAGGTAAAAAACAAAGACCCTGTGAAAAATTCCGACAAGGCATAGGAATATTCCATTGAAATTTTACTGGATGGTTAAGCATGTCAACACGCCAATTTCCCCAGAAAATGAGCAAAATCCATCACCCCCTCCCTTCCCTACAGGGTGAAACATAAATACGGACGTAAAAAAAAAAGGTATGAAAGGAAGACCCCACCAGGTAAAAAACGAAGACCCTGTGAAAAAATCCGACAAGGCATAGGAATATTCCATTGAAATTTTACTCGAAGGTTAAGCATGTCAATACGCCAATCTCCCCAGAAAATGGGCAAAATCCATCACCCCCTCCCTTCCCTACAGGGTGAAACATAAATACGGACGTAAAAAAGAAGGTATAAAAGGAAGACCCCAGCAGGTAAAAAACGAAGACCCTGTGAAAAAATCCGTCAAGAATAGTGTCTTTTCTATTGGTATTTATTGAATTTCTAGTTGTCCTGGTGATAAACATGCAGAGGGAGACTAGTGACTCGAGTGATGTAGAAATATCTTATTATAAAACTTTGCTTATCTTTTCAGGCATCATTTAAATACAATATTTTTGTTATCGGGATAACACTTTCTTGTTATAGTTCAGTAACGACACAGCTCCCATAGCTGATTAAATGAGATGATACGATGCCATTTAGAAAGAAACGCCACTAAATGACATCGTAACTATACCAAGAAAGTGTTATCCCAATAACTAAAATATTGTTGCAACACCACTTTCTAAATGACATCGTATCATCTCATCATTAAAATAGGTATAAGCTCCCTATTAGCTTCTTAGTTACTTCTCTATAAAACTACAGCATAGAAATGTATACTGACAGTATACAGTTCTATGACTACATGTATATAAATAAAATGAAATGTATTAAGGTTTATCGGCATCCTATGGGTAATGGGGCGGAAAACGCTAAGTCAGGCACAATATTTCGGTGAAAAAATTATCGGATCATCACGAAAATCGAGGGATCATCTTCATAATGACACTGAACTACAAAATAGAAATTAAAAAAATCCATAAAGAATTGTGGCCTGGTCAATGAGCACGACTTTCACACCATGAGTGTTTAAAATAAATGGCACAGAACGGTTATTACTTATATTTAAAGTTGATTGTACAAGTGGTGAAGAAAGTAGACTTTTATCATACATACATATATCAGTCGACCGGCAAAAATCTCAAATGTTGTTTTTCTGTAATTTCGACATTTTTTGGAAGTGAAAACAGTTTAAATAAACGTTCATTCAAGAAATGAAACAAAATATATATTTTTCATGGGGTTATTTGGGGAACCGATAGGCACCTATAATAGACTATCTTGTCCACACGTACTTGTGGTCACAACATACAGAATGATCATCAGCAGATAGACACTTAACTTGCAGACTGAAACGTTGAGACTCGTCTTACTACAATACTATTTATGTTTTCTTCATTTGATTTCTGCTTGTACCCCAACATATTTACGTAAATGAAATAAAAATACGCATTTTCTTGCAAGAAGATTTAACAATTATTAGCGTAGGCCAACTGTCAGATGTATCGCAATACCCTACAGACAAACTATTCCGACCAATATTAAAGAAATACAACCCTGTGGCCCTCCCCTTTAATAATTCCTAGATCTGCGTCTTGAATATAAGAGCATGCCCTCTAAAGATTATCTCCTGAGGCACCACTTTTGTCAAAATAGTGAGCAATAGAACATGGAAAATGCATAATTATTTTGGAAGAGTGTTCAAGTGAAAATCTGAAGGATGCCGCAAATCGAGGGTATATATCTGTAGCAGAGGTAATTTTATATTACAGGTTTTAAACAAACAGTTCAGATTGAGTTATCGTGTATATCTTAGTAAAAATTATGGAAGCCGGATACGGCCATCTCGTGTTCTCGCATTCTCGCCTTTGAAAATTAGGACGCGAGAACACGAGAAAGCGAGGGACGACAACGCGAGAAAGCGACAACACGAGGAAACAGGGCGAGAACGCGAGAAAAGGAGGGCGACAAAGCGAGAAAAACTTCCCTCGTGTTCTCGCGTTCTAGCCTTTGTAAATTTTAATAACAGAGTGCTTTTCCTCGCATTCTCGCGTTCTCGACCTTCATTTTCCTCGCGTTCTCGCTTTCTCACGTTCTCGCTTTCTCGTGTTTGTAGTTTGAACTTTTTTTTTTTTTTTGAAAATGAAAGTTTCCTCGCGTTCTCGCTTTCTCGCTTTCTCGCGTTCTCGCGTTCCGGTTTCCCATTTAATGCTATATAAGTTTCATAGCCCTTAAAGTTAACAAATTAGTCACTCGAATGATAAAATTTAAATAAAGGATATGCTAGTGCTGCAAAGGCTGGGGAACTTTCCGATAATTTTAGAAATTTACCTGGTAATTTTCGGAAACTTTCAAGGGCTGGGAAATTTTGGAAACATTAATTTTTTTTTTTTAATTATTAAAGTTATTTGACAAAATTTTATTTTTAACATCTCCATCTGGGCAAAGTAATGGACAGCCTTGTGAAGTTCGGTGCCTTTGGAAAGGAGAAGGGGTATGGGCGTCTTCGAAACCTGGTGGAAAGGCCTATGTGGTACAGAGGCTGTATACAATTCTTCTACAAACTCCTCTCAGTTCGGCCTCATCTGAACGCAACTTTTCCTTATTCGGCAATATTCACGCCAAGGCTCCCACCAAACTAACAAAATGACAATTAAAGTTAACCTGTGACTGTTCGAAGCCAACTCTGATAGTCTTCTAGATGAATCACAGCTTAGTGATGGTGAGGTTGAAACATCTCACGTGGAAATTATTGACTAAATATGTTTAATTATTCTACACTTGATGGGCTAGTTTGATTTTTGTTATATTTTAGTTATTTACCAAATTGGAATTACCAATTCTTTTTTCAACGTGATTGTGTTTAATTGCTTTAGTTGTTATCATTATTCATTTTTAATTTTATTTTGCACCATTTTAAGCAAAATGCCATAGCAGTAAATAAATGTTGTTGTGCTTAAAATGAAATCGAGCCAGACATTATCTTAGTAGTCAAAATTATAATCATCATATATTAAGCAAACCACAGAAGCAAAGATTATGGTAGATTTATTTTGGAAGCTGGACTTAAGTTAGACTTAACTTTTTACGGTAGAAATGTTCAAAGCAATAAATATGACAAAAAAACTTTGTGTTTTGCATTTCTTTTTGCCAACATTCAAACATTATGTCACCTCATAGACCTGGGCCGTATTTTCGAACGATGATTAAATTAATCACTAACTAAGCCTAGTCACTGACTAGTTAACCAGTGACTAGAGGCTGACTATCTAGCAGATTCTTAAAAGGATTATTAGTAAGTTAGCAACTGGTTAAACCACTGACTTCCTAATCATTGACTAGTTACATATTTTTGTTAACTACATAAGCGACAAAGCCTTAAAACAACAAGTCTTGATTGTCATGCCAGCTTTTTAGATCAAAAAACAAAAAAGAAAATTCAGTCTGGTATGAAATAGACTAGAGAGAAAAAAAATAGAGAAAGCAAAGAGAGACCGATCTGCTAATTGGACGGAGCAAGAAAAGGATAAATTTTTAGAGATAGTGAGAATGCATATTGCTGAATTAGAGGATGAGAAGACGGATGGGAATGCCAATAAACGAAAAGAACTGGAAACTTCTTTAATAATCATCATCGCTGTAGCTGTTTTACAGACAATAGGTCAAATCCGAAATGATCCAGAATTTGAAGAATATATTGATGGCCTAAACACAGGCACCAGATTCTGATAAAAAAAAAAATCGTATATGTATTAATACATATACGAATTTTTTTTTTTTTTTTTTTTTTTTAATCAGAATCTGGTGCCTGTGGGTCTAAATGACAACGATGCTGATCAAAATGGTATAGAAATAAGAAATTTACCTGGTTTACAAGCTAGAAGGCGTTTAGTAGAAACCCACTTTTCTGCATTAGATTAAATTGGGATTCCAAAGAGCTCGGTTGTCTTGCCTGGCAAGCTATCTTATTTTATGAAGATTATTGTGTTGTTTTTAGCAGAAAGAAAGAAATGTTCGAAAAGGACAGTTTCATTTTAGTTTCATTTAGAGAGTCCACAATGCTAAATGACCATCATTACAATGACTATACTATTGCAGTTTTGCTTGCCAGGCAGGTCAAGCTTATTATTCGAGATATCCTGATGCCACTATAACAAAGTACATCAAAATGCTACTCCTTATTTTTTCCGAATTCTTATAAATGTGTTATCCTTCAATGATAAACAAGATTTTTACCTGTCAAATGTGTTTTTTCCCACTGAAATGTAATGAAACATAGATAGTCACCGACTTAAACTACCCCCCTTGCACGACTAAATATTTCCCTGATTAAACAACTGACTAGCAGTTAGTAACCTTTCGAGAATCTGAAATTTGTCACAAATCAATGATTATATCAGTGATTAAGACTAATCATTGTTCGAGAATATGATTTGGGGATAGTTAGTCATGCCCTTAGTGACTGACCTTAGTTATGCTTTAATCATCGTTTGAGAATATGATTAGCGGATAGTAAGCCGTTATTTTAGTCAGCAAAATTAGTTACCTATCGAAAATACAAATGGATGATTATCCACCATATAGTCACAGTTTAGTCAATAGTAACCGTTCGAAAATACCCAAAAAAATTTAATCAATGACTAAAGAGAAAACTAGGGATAATCACCTTTCGAAAATACGGCCCTTAATGTGTACTATATAAAAAGACTTTATAAATCACAATTGTTTTGTTTTATACAAAAAGAGACAAATACGATTTTCTGAATCTCCAATTTTTCCCAATATTTCCCAAAAGTTTCCTAGAAATTCCATTTGAAAATTCCAGATATTTTGCAACACTAGTAAACGCATTTGTGAATTTGGAAAAGGGTCCGAAAGAGAAGTGTATCTTTGTGCCATTATAAACAAAACCCGTTAACAAAACATCGTCGAGAAACCGGAAGGCGAGAACGCGAGAACGCGAGGAAGCGACAACGCGAGAACACGAGAAGGCGAGAAGGCGAGAAGGCGAGGAAGCTAACATTTTCAGAAAAAAAAGTTCAAATTACAAACACGAGAAAGCGAGAACGCGTGAAAGCGACAACACGAGAAAGCGACAACGCGAGGAAAATGAAGGGCGAGAATGCGAGAACGCGAGAACACAAATGTATTTTTTCTCGCTTTGTCGCCCTCTTTTTCTCGCGTTCTCGCGCTGTTTTCTCGTGTTGTCCCTTTCTCGCGTTCTCTTCCCTCGCTTTCTCGCGTTCTCGCATTCTCGCGTTCTCACGTTCTCGCGTTCTCGCTATCTCGCATTCTCGCCCTCTTAACAAAGGCGAGAACACGAGAAATTGAATGGACGCAACCGGCTTCCATAAAAAATATAAACCTTGTTCATCTCACCTTTTAATTACTACTAATCACAAATAAACATTTCTAAACATCCTTTCTATAGTCTGGCTTGTTGACTGGGTGAGCACTTTTCTGCTTTCATAACAACAGCCAAACTTAGGCCTTGGTTACCCTACCTCCATACCCTCAATCAAGCTTTTGGTCTCAAAGAGTAAGCATGTAAATTGTAACCTTCTTACAATTAGTTGTCTTGTGTTACCTTTGTTGGATATTAATATTATAGTGTTGTATACTTCTTTAGTATAGCAGGTATGTGTGTTTAATATTACTTTATATATGCTGGGGGTGGGGGGCTGTGTGGTTTCAGTTTGTTGTTATATTACATGAATAGAGTTACATCATCTATAGTTATAGTTTTAGTTTTACTTTAAACCCCTTTTTCAGGATAGGTAGTTTTGGTACCTTTAATATATATAGGCCTAATGTATACATTATGTTAGTTATGTTATATTTAAGTCATTCTAAGCTTTTCATTTCAAGTCAGCAGTACTTTTAACAAGATTACTTCCCTTTGATTCATTTTCTGTGATATGTATGATATTTGATTAATGGTATATTTATACATGTAATATATATTTCAGGTGACTTTAACTTCAATATTCCCTATATATCCACATCCACTGTGTTTAAGTATTTAAGTGCATTGAATCCGTCTAAAAGTCACGGACTTGATCGGTTACACACGAGGTTTTTTAAAACCGGTGCTGCTGTTATTACCAATTCTCTTACATATATATATAATCTTTGTATATCCAACTCTAAATACCCATCTATGTTCAAAATGGCTAAAATTTCGCCTTTTCATAAAGCTGGCCCTAAACTTGATCTGAACAACTACAGACCCATTTCTATTCTAAACGCTATATCCAAACCACTTGAAAAGCATGTTTCTAATGCAATTAATGAATATTTAGATAAATTTAATCTCCTACAAGCTTCAGTCTGGCTTTCGATCACAGAGCTCCTGCTTAACAGCTCTTACTCATATTACAAATAATATATACGACAGCATAAATGACAATAAATTATCCGGGAGTATTTTTCTTGATTTTAAGAAAGCTTTTGACTTAGTCCACCGTGATCTTCTCATAAAAAACTTTCACTCTACCGTTTTTCTAGAAACACTATAGCTTTCTTTCAGTCTTATCTTGAAAATAGATTGCAAAAGACACATGTGAATGGAGAACTTTCATTTCCACGGTCCATTCATTACGGTGTTCCTCAGGGCTCTATTCTCGGCCCAATCCTTTTTAATATCTTTATAAATGATTTACCCAAGACGTGAAATCTAATTGTGACCTTTTTGCTGATGATAAAACCCTATATTCCTCTGATAAGAATTTGTCATGTCTCCAAGCTAAACTTCAATATGATGCTGATATTGTTTATAATTGGTGCCTTAATAACTCTATGATTGTGAATGAATCTAAAACCAAATGTATGTTAATTACTACTAGCCAAAAAAGAGCACACCTGATATCAGATCACCTTGATATTAATATTAACAATTATAAGTTAGAAAATGTCTCATCGTTTAAACTTCTTGGAGTTATTTTAAATCGTAATATGAAATGGTCTGATCATTCAAAATATATCTTTAAAATATTAAACCAAAAAATATTCCAGCTACGTAAAATGAAGCCCTTTTTACCCCAAACTTTCAGAGCGATTTTTTAAAAACTCATTTTCAACCATACTTAGACTATTGTTCTCCTATTTGGGCTAGGTCAAATAATTTATCTTCCAAAATGTTCGAACGCCAATTCAAACTTGCTACCAATCTGGTTTTAGATTCACCTTTTGACAATAAATTATCTCAACTACATAAATTAAGAATTATGAATATTTCTGATCGCAACACTTTTAACTTTTATATCTATCTTTTTAAAATCTTAAATGGTAATGTACCATCTTATTTACATGATACTTTTGAAAAATACAATACTCCGTACTCCACCATCAATACTAAACTAATTCTACCTAGAGGATATCTATTGTGAAACAGAACATAGAATATGTCGGCGTCTGTCTCTGGAACTCTCTTGATCCATATATCAAAAATTCACCCAATATTTCTACCTTTAAGAAATACTTGTCTGCCAAGTATATCCACTTTTGACTTGCAATGTTAATTATTAATTACATTTCACTTTCTTCTCCTGATTAGGCCAGCACTTCTGTATAGAAGTCTTTATTATACGAACTCTAAGGAATATAATGCCCATATAGTGGATACTGTACATACATATATTGTGTGTATTTTTACATTTGTTTTTATTTTTTATATTGTTGCTATGTTTGTTCATTCAATGTTTGGGCCCAATTGTAAAAAGGCCTTTATGCCTAATTGTTAGCCGAAAAAAGAATTTATTATTATTATTTATTATAGGGTTTTTATAATAAACGGTAAAACTCATAGTTTTATTTCATACCGCTACACCCCATTACATATCAAAGATTCATATTGGTTTCTGATTGTCAGTAACAGAAAGATAGGCAAAATTTTTCTCCTCTCCCTTTTTTCTTCAACTAACGAAAACTTTTAACGTTAATTTATAGGCACACATTGAAGCACACCTTGAAGCCATGTTTCCTGAGTTCGACTCTCATGAAAATGATATTTATACATGACTTTAAACATGTGCCAGTGTGTTCTGTCGAATAGTGATTAGTTACCAATAGTAACTGATTTCTATTCAACCACCTTTTTCAACCAAGCTTCTAACTGGGTCAATTATCACGATTACAGTCGCTTCCTAGGCTAGGCTTACAGAAAATATACAGAAGCCTATGTTTGCGACCGTTCATGTGATGGCGACAATTGTACGTAGTCCAATAATGTAGGCACCAACCAATTAACGCTATTATGGCCATTTATCCCTAGGTATATCACTATATGGACCTAACTTTTAAATTTTCAACTACCAATCAAGTATGTTATTGCTCGAAATAAATCACCCATGCTCAATCCAATAACGTCTTGTCTCGTTTGCAACAAAGTCGATTTTCTCCGCTATGTCGTTTCCGATCAGCTAAAAGGTGAAGGCCATGAAGGTTTAGTGTGAAGGTCGTATTAAAAGTAATATTTTACTATTTACAACCACAAAGAAACATTTTAAGAAATGCCTTTTCGTGTTCTGTCTGATGAAATGTGAATTGTGGTTATCTCATTCAAGTATTTCCAAAACACTTTGAAAAGGTGAGCAATGCTAAATATTTAGATAATGTGCTATTTCTAAAAATTTCAATTAGACTATATTAGAACCTTCAAAATAGGATTGGACTGAGCTTGGCATACACTACAGATTTAACTTACAGATTCGGGTCGAATCGTCCCGGCATACATATTCGCGGCAAATCGACCCAATATCAAATGTTAATTGTTTAAAAGTAAATATTGTTAAAATAATTTCAAGAATTTTTATAAGAAATGCTAACAAAAGTAGGCCTACTGGTATTCTTTCAATTTCGCAAATACTTACGGTCTATCATTCCCATTTAAGACATAATCTATTTATGGAAGGTGTAGGCCTACCTTACCAAGGTTCAAAAGCAATTTGCAAGGCTTAACCATCATTGAAACCTTTTATACCATTCCAGATGTACAATTTTTGTATATCTTTTATGGCATCCAAACTACAGTTTTATATTGACAGATATTATCCTTTTAGGATATTTTTAACCTTGAGAAAAATGAGTTGACTTGCCAGATTGACTTAGTATGAGAGTAAATTTATGTTCATTCTAACGAGAATGGAAGTAACATAATACTGTATCATACTTACTACCCAGCTATGATTGTCATGTTTAATTAAATCCATGGAGCATTAATAATGTTCTGAATAGGCCTAATTTAATATTATATCACAATAGCTGTTTCCATTTCATTTCACATTAGTTTGTAAGTTTACGTTCGGTTTTGTGAATTGCTTGGTATCGATTTTGTTCGTTGTCAAGCCTTTTTTATGTAATTATTTATTTTTTTATATGCCCTTAAATTTAATTGGGGCGTTTATATTGTAATCGCCCCATCAGTCTGTCGGTCACTCTACAGGCTACAATTATTTTTATTTTGTTGGTCAGGGTCAGTGTCATTATGAAGATGATCAATAGCGATTTTCGTGATGATCCCATAATTTTTCACTGAGCTGTACTCGGCTCTAATATTTTTTACAATTTGATGACAATCAATTTGTTGAAAATCAGACCATTTATTTGAATTTTTGTTCATTGGATAAAAAACGCTCTTGAAAAAAAAATTGTTCTTAAAAACTATGTAAGACAATCCCTGCCATAATTAATCATTCTTAATGCTTAATTCGGTGTTAAACATTAGTACAGTAAAATCAACATTTGTACGCTTAATTTGACATTTGTTCGCTAAATTCATAATTTGTTGTTAAAAATTTATCATTCAAATAAAGAATATTACTGAACAAATTAACGATTAAGCCGAACTAATAGTGCCCACTTCATAACGCCGAATGAAGTTTACCGAACAAATGTTGAAAAACATTTCTCGCATTTCATGAGAACGATATCATTATGACGACATGTGGCGCTGCTCAATTTTAGTTAGGGCTTCGTTCCTATTTGTTTGGCCAATTTTTATGGCCGGCAAGTGGCTGTGTACAAAGTAAAGAATCTTATTATGAATTCCAATCTTATGATAAAAAGCGAAGTTTTTAATCAAACTCTTGGTACCGTACTATTGGAATGTAAGATTTTGAGATAAATATGGTGCCTATACCAGGAAATGTTTTGAAAAATGGCCATTTTTGTACAGTCCACAGTGATGGTTGTGGGACAGATATTTTGATGGAATTAGCAAAATCCCAACTACATGGTTTCTTCAGACCTTTGAAGATATCGAAAATTCCATATAAATTTTCATGACAAGCTTAGTTACTGGCCAGTTCAAGACGAAGACTCGTCATGGCCAATCTTAGAAAAATAAAGAATTTTTAAATAGTCCACTCTGATGGTGGTGGGCTATATGTTTTGATGGAATTGGCAGAATCCCAACCACATGGCGCCTTCAGACCTGTGAATATCCCAAAAATTGCAAAGAAATGGTATTTTCATGCCAAACTTAGTGACTAGTCAGTCAGTGATGAAGACTCTTCATGGCCAATTTTTGAAAAATGGCCAATTTTTTAACAGTCCACGGTGATGGTGGTCGAGCATAATTTTTGATGGAATTGGCAGAATCCTAACCACACGGTGCATTAAGACCTGAGAATAAATCAAATAATTCCAATGTAATGGTATTTTCATGCCAAATGTAGTGACTGGCCAGTCAGTGATGAAAACTCTTCATGGCCAATTTATAAAAATGGCCAATTTTTTATCAGTCCACGCTGATGGTGGTGGGGCATAAGTTTTGATTGGATTGGTAAGAATCCCTACCGCATGTGGTGCCTTCAGACCTATGAAAATCCAAAAAATTCCAATGAAATGGTATTTTCATGCCAAATTTAGCGACTGGCCAGTCAGTGATGAAGACTCTTCATGGCAAATTATTTGAAAAATGACCTTTGTTTGAAAAGTCCACGCTGATGGTGGTGGGGAATAAATTTTGAATTGGCAGAATCCCAACCTAATAGTGGCTTCTGACCTTTATGCCCCACCATCATCAGCGTGGGCTGTTAAAAATTGACGACGAGCCATAACGAATCTTCATCTTTATCTGGCCAGTAACTAAACTTGGCATGAAAATACTATTATATTTAAATTTTAGATATATTCACACGTCTGAAGAAACCATGTGGTTGGGATTTTGCAAATGCCATCAAATTATCTGTCCCTCCACCATCACTGTGGACTGTACAAAAATTGGCCATTTTTCAAAACATTATAGGCACCATATTAATCTCAAAATCTCACATTCCAATGAATAAAGAGTACAAAGAGTTTGATTAAAAACTTCGCCTTTTATCAAATTGGAATTCATAATAAGATTCTTTACTTTGTACACAGCCACTGGCCGGCCTTAAAAATTGACCAAATAAATAGGAACGAAGCCCTAACTCAAATTGAGCAGCGCCACTTGTCGTCATAATGATAACGTTCTCATGAAATGCGAGAAATGTTTTTCAACATTTGTTCGGTAAACTTCATTCAGCGTTATTAAGTGGGCACTATTAGTTCGGCTTTATCGTTAATTTGTTCAGTAATATTCTTTATTCGAATGATAAATTTTTAACAACAAATTATGAATTTAGCGAACGAATGTCAAATTAAGCGTACAAATGTTGATTTTACTGTACTAATGTTTAACACCGAATTAAGCATTAAGAATGATTAATTATGGCAGGGATTGTCTTCCATAAAAAACTGGTTAAATTTATTGTGGACACAATAGAGAGCTAGTTTCTTAATTTATGTTGATGAAACGTGGTGCGAGTGTTTGTAATAACCCATTGTTGAACTCTATTGAAAACCAGACCAATTTAAACATATTTGAGTTAATGCCCTTTTTATTATATGCCGCAATTGCTTGTATGCACTCTAGAAGGAGCAATTCTTGACAGATTTTGATGGAAATTAATATGAGTGTTTATGATCATGCAGAAAGAACCCTATTGAAAATCAGCATAATTGGAAAATATTTAGTATGAGTTATTGTCCTTGTTCTTGAAAGGATCTCAAACCCGCTACAATGCGCAATTCTTGACAGATTTTGATAAAACATGGTGTGTGAGTGTGTTATAACTCAAGGATGAACCCTTTTGAAAACCAGCGAAATAGAAATATATTTAGTATGAGTTCTTAAAAATGTGTTCAATTTTGGCTTGTAAACACTCTAGAAAGAACAATTCTGAATGGATTTTGATGAAACTTGGCATGAGTATTTGTTGTCATCCAAGGATGAACCCTATTGAAAATCAGATAAATCGAAAATATTAAGTACCAGTTATTGCCCTTGTATTTGAAAACATGCTCAATTTTTGGCTGGTAACCCTCCACAAGACACACTTCTTGACCGATTTTGATGAAACTTGCTGAAATTGTTTAATATCACCCAAGGATAAACACTATTGATACTCAAAAATGTCAAAATACATTTAATAAGAATTGTGTATAATGTGTTTAATTTTTGGCTGGTAAACACAGTTCAAGGCACAAGTCTTTATGGATTTTGATGAAACTTGAAATTGTTATCACCCATGGGTGAACCCTATTGAAAATAAATCATACTGAAAAATATTTAATGAGTTATTGCCCTTATTAGGTACAATTAATGACAGATTTTAATGAAACTTATTTCATTCCACTGATTGTTAATGTATTGTCAAGTTTTTAGTCAAAATCAATGCTGCCATTGGGCATATATTACCTTTCCTGGCATGCTATCTTTCTTTAAAAATGCATTAAATTTATTGTGGATAAGATAGAGAGCTGGTTGATTGATAGATTTTGATGAAACTTGGTGTTAGTTATAACTCATGGATAAACCTATTGAATAAAAATTTATGGATTATACAAGTTTTCAAGCGGTCAACAATGAAATTGATATTTTACACACTAGTATGTGACTTGATATGGCATTGTGTTAACCTTGAAAGTTTACCTGGATTAAGGTGAATAGTTCAGTATTAGTTAAGTGTTTAACATGTTACAATGGAATTGTAAGTGTTAGTAAAATATATCAAAAGTGTCAAATAATGTTGTTAAACATTGTGTACATTAAAAGCCTGACTAGAATACCGGTACCATAATATGCTGATTTCACAAAATGTAAAATAATAATAATTTTAATGCTGTTATGCTGAGTTGATTTTTTTTCTGATTACAGGCATATATGCTTATTATATACAATTACTCACTTGCTTAAATGCACTTTCATTATATTCTTTGTTTATTAATTCTGCCAATTGATCAAGGAATGAAGGTGAAATTTTTAATTAAAGAGTTATGACAGACTGGACATAAGAATTAATTAATCTTAATTAATACATAATTCTTATAAAATTGGTCATGGAAAGTCTGGTAAAAGTCTAGATAATTTGATGATTTGTATGAAATGTGGGTTTATTCTGTGTTCATTTAATAGTTTAATGTAAAATGTTCTTTCCCAGTAAATATTCCTTCTTTGAACCCTATGAGTTTTGCATAAAGATAAAAAGTATAGTTACTTGTCTGCATTAAACTTGCATTTAAATAATGCTCCTTGAAGTTAATCTAATATGTAACATCTGTTCACATAGTTTAGAATCTACCTTTTTTTTTCCTCAGATAATGATGTAATATGTATTTGAAAATTATAAAGTGAGTGCAATTGCTATTTAGCAAGGGAGCTTATTCACATCTGCAGTGGGTAAAGTAAGGTAAAGAAATAACAAATATTTTAAATCAAACTTCAGTTTAATTCAATTGACAGTTTATTACTTATCAGAGAAAATATACCAGGGTACATTCTCAGTAACTCAAATACGTTATTTCGATTTCCATGCTCAGTGTGGTTCATATAGCCAGACATCAGCTGCTGGTTGAACATTCATCATAACTTTTGCATGCATTTTTATACGCCCACATGGAAATAGGGACGTATATTGCCGTCGCCCCTGTCCGTCGGTCCGTCGGTCCGTCCACATTTGTTGTATCCACGATAGAGGCTACAGTTTTTATCCGATCTTAATGAAACTTGGTATACATGTATATATTGATGATATCTCAGTCAAGTTCGAAAATGGAAATTATCGCATGAACGGTTTTTGAGTTATTGCACTTGACTTAAACGCGTCAAATTTGGGTTGTATCCACAATAGAGGCTACAGTTTTTATCCGATCTTAATGAAACTTGGTATACATGTATATATTGATGATATCTCGGTCAAGTTCGAAAATGGAAATTTTCGCATGAACGGTTTTTGAGTTATTGCCCTTGACTTAGTAAAAACGCGTCAAATTTGGGTTGTATCCACAATAGAGGCTACAGTTTTTATCCGATCTTAATGAAACTTGGTATACATGTATATATTGATGATATCTCGGTCAAGTTCGAAAATTGAAATTATCGAATGAATGGATTTTGAGTTATTGCCCTTGACTTAGTAAAAACACATCAAATTTGGGTTGTATCCACAATAGAGGCTACAGATTTTATCAGATCTTAATGAAACTTGGTATACATGTATATATTGATGATATCTCGGTCAAGTTCGAAAATGGAAATTTTCGCATGAACGGTTTTTGAGTTATTGCCCTTGACTTAGTAAAAACGCGTCAAATTTGGGTTGTATCCACAACAGAGGCTATAGTTTTTATCTGATCTTAATGAAACTTGGTATACATGTATATATTGATGATATCTCGGTCAAGTTCGAAAATTGAAATTATCGAATGAACGGATTTTGAGTTATTGCCCTTGACTTAGTAAAAACGTGTCAAATTTGGGTTGTATTCACGATAGAAGCTACAGTTTTTATCCGATCTTAATGAAACTTGGTATACATGTATATATTGATGATATCTCGGCCAAGTTCGAAAATGGAAATTATCGCATGAACGGTTTTTGAGTTATTGCACTTGACTTAAACGCGTCAAATTTGGGTTGTATCCACAATAGAGGCTACAGTTTTTATCAGATCTTAATGAAACTTGGTATACATGTATATATTGATGATATCTCGGTCAAGTTCGAAAATGGAAATTTTCGCATGAACGGTTTTTGAGTTATTGCCCTTGACTTAGTAAAAACGCGTCAAATTTGGGTTGTATCCACAATAGAGGCTACAGTTTTTATCCGATCTTAATGAAACTTGGTATACATGTATATATTGATGATATCTCGGTCAAGTTCGAAAATTGAAATTATAGAATGAATGGATTTTGAGTTATTGCCCTTGACTTAGTAAAAACACATCAAATTTGGGTTGTATCCACAATAGAGGCTACAAATTTTATCTGATCTTAATGAAACTTGGTATACATGTATATATTGATGATATCTCGGTCAAGTTCAAAAATGGAAACTTTCGCATGAACGGTTTTTGAGTTATTGCCCTTGACTTAGTAAAAACGCGTCAAATTTGGGTTGTATCCACAATAGAGGCTATAGTTTTTATCCGATCTTAATGAAACTTGGTATACATGTATATATTGATGATATCTCGGTCAAGTTCGAAATGGAAATTATCGCATGAACGTTTTTTGAGTTATTGCACTTGACTTAGTAAAAACGCGTCAAATTTGGGTTGTATCCACAATAGAGGCTACAGTTTTTATCTGATCTTAATGAAACTTGGTATACATGTATATATTGATGATATCTCTGTCAAGTTCAAAAATGGAAATCATTGCATGAACAGATTTTGAGTTATTGCCTTGACTTAGTAAAAATGCGTCAAATTAGGGTTGTATCCATGATAGAGGCTACAGTTTTTATCCGATCTTAATGAAACATGGTATACATGTATATATTGATGATATCTCGGTCAAGTTCCAAAATTGAAATTATCGAATGAACAGATTTTGAGTTATTGCCCTTGACTTAGTAAAAACGCGTCAAATTTGGGTTATATCCACGATATAGGCCACAGTTTTTATCAGAAATTCAAATTTGACGATTTTTTGATGAATTGTTTATGAGTAATTGCCCTTGACTAAGTAAAATTGCGTAAAAATTCATTTTCTGTTGACACTATAGAAGCTACAATTATCTATGGATTTTAATGAAACTTGGTATGAGCATTGGAATTGATAAGAGGGCGGTCAAGTTCGATTTGGACGATTTTGCGATAAACAGTTTTGGATTTATTGCCCCTGCCTCTATATTTGTTGTAGACAAAATAGAAGCTACAATTTTCAATGGATTTAAATGAAACTTGGTGTGAGCATTAGAATTGATAAGACACAGTCAAGTTAGAATTTGATGATTTTTCGATGAACAGTTTTTTAGTTATTGCCCTTGACTTAGTAAGATTGTGTCAAAATTTTTTTGTGGTTCAATAGAAGCTACAAATTTCAATGGATTTTGATGAAACTTGGTGTTTTTGAGTTTTTGCCCTTGACTTCAATATCCATTTAGTGAATGTTTTTGAGTCATTGCTCTATTTATTTTTCAAATTCAATGCTGCCAGTGGGCGTATGTTACCTTGCCTGGCAAGCTATCTTATGTCATTCTAATTCCAGTTATTCCAGAAATCTAGTGGACTACCAATGTTGACTGGGCACTTGATATGTATGTAACTTGATAGACTGTAAACATTGGAGATTAACTCCCTAATAAAGTGGTACACTTAACTTATGTAAGTAATAAACTTTCATTGTGTGGTTATCTTTATTAAACGGGTATTCTTGTTGTTTTTTTTTCTCAGATATATTAAAACTTCACATCAAAAACTAGGTCAATTTGAGATAGACACAATTAGTGCCTTCAATTTTTAATTGACCCTTTTAATACATATACAGTTTGATCAAGTTTATACATTGTTATAAAGAGCATATTTTTAGAAACATTATTTTAGGTATAAATTATGATATTTTTAATAATGAAATTTTGCATAATGACCCTTTATAGACATGCTAACATCATAAAAATCAGTTTTGTATACAGGAATTGCCTTAGCTGGCCCATCTATTTGTTGTTCTTTTAAATTATAAATTTGTCCATTTTTACATTTTGTTACATGTGTCTATAATTATTTTAAGGCGTACTTTGCATATTTACATACAATTTATATAAAGAAAATTGATATGTATTGAAGAAATGTTAAAAGAATACTAGTTTATGTATGTTAACCTTAAATAAGATTTTACAGCCTAGATTTCCTTATCATTATAGAAAAGTTTTCTGAAATAAACATGGAAGGTGGAAAATGGGGTTTAATGATCATATTCTCAGCATTTATGATTCAATTCCTGGCATTTGGTACCAGTTTTGCTATGGGCGTTTATACTGTGGAATTCTTAGATTATTTTGACAATGATGCATTTGCAGTGTCATTTATTTTGTCAATTAATATAGGAATGTTTCTGGGATCAGGTAAGTTTTCTTTTGAAATTCTTTGATCATTTTCAGTTTTCAGCCTAATATGGTGTATATAAGGTAATCATCAGTATTTGTCACTTTTACCTTAATACAACAATTGAGCAATTGATTGAATCATCATTTAATATACCCCTTACCCCTTTCAATAATATTACTAGATCCCCAGGCTTTGCGAGGTTCTGACGCAGTGCGTAGCAGTTTTGACATACGCTTTAAAACTACCCCACAAAGTATCGGTAAAACATTAACGTTATTTTACAGCGTATGTCATTTTATTTCAAAGCATAATCGGTTCGCTAAAACTTGTGTCATGTAGAACGCCGAAACGCATAATTCAACAATCAGCTTTTACTGATGAAATTCGAAATTTTCAAATTGCGATAAAACGAAAAGTATACATCGTACAACAAAATATAATATATCAATGGATAGATCTTTTCGAGAGCTATCACATTCATACTGCTCACAAGGTCACCAAAGGTCAAGGTTAAAATATACGACCATTCGAAGTCTTTATATATTACTATCAGTTAAAATATCAAAATCAAAATTCAAAAATCGGTTTCCAAATATGATTCAGAAATCGACATAACATTCTATAGACATCAAAATTACACAAATCGGAGCTTCTCCAGAGGCCCCATTTCGATATAACGAAAATTACGCACAGTTAGTAGAGCAGAAAATACAAAATTTCCAAATACTAAAAAGCGCATTTTTGGTGAAAATATGTGGTTTTATATATCATTACAAAGAGCAGATACACTGTTATAAGATTCAATATGAATTTTTGTTATTTATAAATTAGTTCACGTAACAGAGCTCTTAAAAATAAAAATCACAAATTTCGATCGGTAATAAAACCGGAAGTATACATCGGAAAACACAAATGAATATATCATTGAATAGATATTATCAAGGGCAATAAATTGTGTTCAGGTCACAAGGTCACCAAAGGTCAAGGTCACGAAATAGGGGCCTTTGAAATTTTGGTCATTACCAAGAAAATTAAAATGGAAATAAAAGAAAATCAAAATAAAAAATCAAAATTCGGCTTCTAAACAAAATTGTGCAATCGACTAGTTATTAGATATGAAAAAATAACGAAAATCGCTTTATCCCCTGAGGCCCCATTTTGAATTTTACAAAAGTTTGACATTTCAATATGGCGGCTGATCTTTTTGCTTCCGGTCCGAATTTTTTCATCATCGTTTTTTTGTATGACTATTTGTAGCATGTTGCAAAACAAAGTTTTGAAATATCTTAAGAATTCCAGAAGTTAGGTTTCTAAAATTTACAAGAGAATAACTTCAAAACCAAATTTACAAGAGAATAACTTCAAAACCGGAAGTGACGTCAAAAATTTGAAAAAAAATTTTAGATCGCATTTAAAATGTCTATCTACTTATAAGTTTTCAGATGGATGAGAATAAAATTGTAGAAGTTGAAAAAAACGCAAATATTGAAATTAAAAAAGTCAGCTACAAAAGTAATAAAATTAGCAGTTTTAAACTGCAGTTATGTAGCTAGCAGTTAAAAGAAGCTAACAAAAGAAGTTATGTCAAAATCAGTTGAAAAATAAAGAAGATATAGAGCAAAAACCAAAAAAACGCCATTGCCCACAGCTCGTTTCCGGTTGCTCTAAATGACGTCATTTCACATTTAACAAATACAAGTCTCGCAGTTTGAATAGGCAATAGCAACTAGTAGTTTGTGGCAAGTTGCCTTCTATGAGAATAATCGAATGTGAAATTCGAAAAAAAAAAGACATTTCGAAAACAAAGCAGTGCGTTTGATGAACGCACTGCAATTAAACACATAGTAGATCACCAGCTGCTTTGTTATGAAATCAGTAAAGAAACAATATGTATTAAGGGTTGAAAAGATGAAGTATGGTTTCTATACTGAATAATGTTACTTCATTGATACTGTTGAATGATGCTATAGCTTGCATTAAAGCTGCCTAATGATATGCAGCCAATATTCATAATTGAACCTTTTATAGATCAGTAACTTTTGGAATTTATTATATATAAAAAGTCTTGCATGAGATAAGATAGAACTAGAATTGCTGAAAATTATGAACGTATTTCGACAACCTCAGAATATTATGGAGCTCCAATTTGCAATTGCCAACATCTAGGCAATATTTTGAATTTCATATGTCCTAGTTTAGTGATAAACTAATTAGGTCACACCTTCCGTAGCTGTTAAAGATGGCGACTTATATGAAAATTATCAATTTTTGCTATCTGTGAATTTTTTGAGTAGGACAAATTAAAAAATATCTGCATGTAGACAATATAATGAACTTGATCTGACCTAATTTTCAAGGTTATAGATTAAGTCGGTCAACACAACAAAAAATTTCAAATTTGAATATTTCGAAAAAAAATACGAAATTCAAAAATCGCTCTTCATAGAAATGTGGCCAATGATCAAATGTATCTATGTGCTATCAAAATCGGTCAATCAACAATGCCTGTATTAGAACTTGAAAAATTGTAACCGAAATTCAAAATGGACGCCAATATGTCAACTGGAGCTAATTTTTTAGGTCATATCTATAACTATTCACAAGTTATTCATAAAACAGTTTGCACTTTTCACTTAGCTGTTATAGACTGGAAGTTACGTAATAACTTTGTACAAGGCCAAACTGGAAGTTGAAATTTTGTTTCCAAATTTGGTTAAACTGGAATCATATTGCCTTTCAACTTTTGAAGTTTTTAAATTCCACCATTTATATTAAGCAAGAAATATGGCTTTGAATTTTTTTTTTACCGATGACCCTTCAATTTTAAATTGCAAATCGTGGGTAGAGGATTTAACCGAATTGCGTAAAACCTATAATTGTTAGTTGACAAATACTTTGAAGTTTTAAAATATGAAAATCTGATCGAAATCAATAAGCAATTAAGTTGCAAGAGCAAAAACCTCAATTTCCGGTTCTCACTTCCGGTCAGAGACAGAACTTCCAGTTTTGTTTTATTTGATGATAGTAATTATTCTAAAGTCACCTATGAAATCAAAATGTCTGTACCTTTTACTGCTAGCTCGTACGAGAAAATAAAAAAATAATAATCCGAATGATAGCAATACGTTTTCGACTGAATCGTCGAAATATGTCATATATGATTTTTTTCTCATTTTTCAGGACCAATAATTAGTTTGTTAATGACCAAATTTACCCATAGAACTCTAGCAATAAGTGGTGGTTTCATGAGTTTTTTGGGTGTATTAATGATGCCAATTTTACCCTATTTACCAGCTATGTGTTTCTTCTATGGTATTATAAATGGTAAATACAGTTCTTTCTTACTCACAGCTTATATATAATATATTTCTAATCTGGAAACTTATTGTCTTTGTAGAGATATCAACTTCCTATAACATTTTAAAGGTTTTGAAGAAATAGTAAATGGTATTTCTTCAGCAGGAAACATTCCATCTTGGGTTGTGGTAAAGATAATGCTGTCTAATGATAAATTTAATGGAATTTCTAGCATTCCCAAACCTTCATGTTTATACGTTTCAACTGGTGAAAACAGGGTATAACATTGGTTTTTTAATATTTTTTTACTCTTTCCTTTTAGCTGTTGGTTGTTGTATGGCATATACACCATCTCATGTATTAAGCGGTTTATATTATAATAAATACCAAAGTTTATCAACTGGTGTGGCTACAAGTGGCTCCGGATTAGGATCAGCAGTCATGCCCATTGTCATTGGTTATCTTATAGAGGAATACTCCTGGAAGGGATCTTTATATATTGTCGGTGCCATGAATCTCAATATTATTGTTTTTGCTGCTCTATTGAGACCTGTACCCAAGTCTTCTGTAGACAAGTTCATCAAGGAATCTCAAAATTGCTCAGAAAAAATTATTTCAGAAGAAGAAGAAAGTGTAAAAACTCAACCTAAATTAATAATTCGTCTGAAGAAAATGATTCAAAACCATTTCTGTATTTTTCGTGATTTTGGGTTTGTTGTGTATTGTATAAATAATATATGTTGGAATTTTACGGCTGGTGTAACTATGACATTCATTCCTGATTATTTGGTATCTCAAGATATTCCGAGGATAGATGCTGCCTTTATTGTAACCATTAGTGGTTTTGGAACATTTGTAGGAAGTATTTTAGGAGCTATATTAGGAAGTATAACTATTATTAATAGAATTGTTTTATTTAGTCTAAGTAATATATTGACAGGTATATGTTGTTTTATATTTGTGTGGATCTCAAATTATTCTAATTATTTAGCTGTTGGATTTGTTTATGGCTTTTGTTTTGGAATAACTCTTGGTTTACTATTAGTGTTAGTGACAGATATTCTTGGGGTCGAGAATTTAGGACACGGACTTGGATATTTGCTCATGGCTAATGGAATTGGTGCTTTTCTAGGCCCACCTGTAGCAGGTATGTCATATCTAATAAATTTATAGCATTAATCTCAGAAATAATGATTTTTTTTCTTAAAAACATGGAAATAGTGTATTCAAAATTAATTGTTTTCGCAAGATTTGTGTTAAATTACACTGTATGTTGTTGTTAGCTAATCAAGAGCAGGAAAGAACATAAGACAGTTTGAGAAATTGATAACCATGGGTTCACTATGTTCAGTTTGTCACTAAGTAGGATATATTATATTATAGGTTATCTAGATGTGCTATATGGTGGATATGAACCAGGTATATATACAGCAGGTGTAGTAGCTATTATTAGTGGATTAATAATACTTCTAATACCAGTGTTTAAATTCTTTACAAAAAAATCTAAGAGCAGAACACAATGTATAGAAACAGAACTAATGGAATGTGAAATACCTCTTAAGGCATAATTCAGGGAAATTGGTACCTCGATTTCTTACAATACAATGTGATAATACACTTGAGTTTGGGCTCAAAAACTGTTTTTAGCTTATACTTTGACTGAAAGTATATATGAAAACTTGTTAGTCAAGATACATTTCATGCATTAAAAAATATTTTATTTTTACAATGATTAAAATTCTATGTTTAATATTTGAATTAATCCTTTTTCTTTCACATTCTGGTCACACGTTCAGCCATAATTGCAACCTCACGTGATCTGACATGATCATCTTCCATATCTTGTATATTTTTAAACAAATTGTACGTTGAAGTGATATATTCGGAGGTTCAGAAAAAAATTGATAAATTAACTTTAATACCAATAGAATTCAAATCACCCGTGTATGTAAACTGAGTAGGATCGATTAAGCACACCTTCAATTAAGCATTTTGAATTATTCAGCCCGGTTTCCCCCTTGTCAGTGATGGTCTGAGGAACTGACTTGGAAAAAGCGTCTAGTCGTACGGGTGGGACAATAAACCGAAGCAACGTGTGTCACAGGCTGTGATTACTAGGTGATAGAATGTACCTTTAAGTCTGTAGCAAAAAGGAGATGTGTCTAGTCATGTATGAATGCGTGCCTAACTGAAAGTGTGCGCAAATAAATCTTGACCTTATTTCAGGGTTGCCTAAATAGATGTGTGGCTAATTCAAGGTCTGCCTAAGTGAATGTGTGCCAAATTTACGGTGGGCCTAAATGACAGGGTGTCGAATTTTAGTGTTCTTAAAAAGAGTGTGTACTTGAAAGTGTGCCTAAAGTACTGTGTCTAAATGGGGTATGCTTAAAAAATGTTTACCTAAATGACAGTGAGCCGCCTCATTCATACGCCGGTATGAAAGAATTTTACCAAACAAAATTACCATAATGGCAAGAGCTCCCATCTACTTTATTCTTCAAAAATAATAATTGTTGAATTAAATTCGTGATACACTTTGAAAGTGAAAGTAAAATATTCACTGTAACTGTGGACCTGTTTACAGTTCCGAGTGTGGCACGAAACCTTATCCCCAGGCTTTTTGGAACTGTGAGCCTTTAAACCTTCAATCAAACTAGTGATTTGATTGATTTGGAAACATATATGTTGTTTTTGAGGCTATATTCTATAGGCCCCATAGAACTATGGTTATTGTTTTAAGTGTCGTTTTGATACCCTCGGGTTAAAATGAGTAATTAACAATGTAGTGAGGGTGGTCTGATTATACTAACGTGACTTCTATTAAATTACATGTATCTATTTGTGGAGACGGACATCCAATCATTATGTCATTTTGTGATTGGCTCAGTTTATTTTCTATTCTCTCATTGGCTTATAAAAGAGCGTCCTTAGTTCATATACTAGTTAGTTGCCATTTTTATTGGTTGTCATTTGAAAGGTGAGGACTAATTAACTACTCCACTAATTGGTGTCATTATTGTCACCTACAAGTGTTGGATTACTACTCGTTATTAAGATAGCTGCTTTATGCTGGATTTAATAGTGTTTAGTTATTAGCCTATTTTTTTTTAGTGAGCTGAACGTATGGTTTTGATCTCACACATAATTGATTTCTTTTGAAATTAGTTTATTATTGGTCGTAGGATTCGCCCGAATCTCAAAGTTGGTCGTAAGATTCGCCCGAATTTCAACAAGATTATACCACTTCTACTTACTCTAGTCGGTCATAACTCTTAGCATTCTTAGCATACTGATATAATATTTGGCATAACTGATTTCTCTCGAAATTAGTTTATTGTTGGTCGTAAGATTCGCCCGAATCTCAATAAGATTATACCGCTTCGGTTTACTCTAGTCGGTCATAATACTTAAATCTGCCGCGTCTATTATTCTAGTCGGTACAATGAGAAGTCCTAAGGCTGATGCTCAAACACTTACTATGGTTGAAGAATTTAACAGCACTCCAGCTCCAAAAACTTTCGAAAAAGACACCCCTGACAAGACCCACGATCAAGTAGTGCTTGTCAGACCCGAGGAGGGATTTACATTCAAAGGATGTAAAGCAACGTCAATCATTCGAGAAGTCAGATCTTGGGGAATTGCTAGCTACCCATTGATCAAGATCCTAGGCAACGGATCAGTTCGTTTAGCGGACATTGTACTTGGCAAAGACACCCTCCTCGGTAGAAAGACGAAGATGGTGATGCCACAATCAGTTAGCTCAAACCGATGCGTTGTGTATCGCATACCAACTGTCAGAAGACCTGCATGGAAGGGGTATAACGTCTCTAGTGTACCGAGGACGGGACGTTCGTTCCCGAAAGGGCAAATTATCTGATTCGAAATACCTACCCCTACGTGGACGGGGTCCGCCGCTGCTACAAATGCTACAAATTTTGGACATCTTGGTAAACACTGCCGAGGAACCCCAAAGTGCGGCAAATGTGGTGGCGTGCACTCCACGGATGCATGCAAGGCACTGGAAACGAAATGTGCCAATTGTAATGGAGGGCATATGGCGGGAGACCCAAAATGTCCGAAATTACAAAAGGTCAAACACACACTAAAGGTTAAAGCTAAGATGGCTATATCCTTCAAAGAGGCAACAGCTCTTGTTAAGATTCGGGATGACTTTGAGGCAACGAAACCCAAAAAGAAAGATCATTCTTCGAAGGTGGAGAAAACGAAAAAGACCACTCCAGTATTCGAGACGAGCGTCCCCCCAATAGTGTCAAAGGGGCCCAGTTTAACACCAGTGTTTCGGGATGCAGACAGAAATTGCAACAGCTGCTAAATCGGACGAAGGGTACGACAAGCGCAGAGTTAGTCCGAAGATCATTCAGGCTATTAAAAACTCTGTTGAGAACTTTAAGTATCCAAATGGACGTTTTTAGAAAACGGAAAAAGGATGCACGAGGAAGTCCTGAATCGTCTCCCGATGCCTCGGTCGAAGACACAACTAAAAGCTTTCAAGTATGTCAGAACTGTCAACAGAGGTCGTATCCTCTCAATGTCATCAACTCCAAATTCGAGTAGGACTGATGCTAAACTGAAGCAGTCTAATTCAACACAACGACTTCAGATTCGAGTCAGATTCCTGTCCAGAAGTGAGCGACGGAGAGGAGGAGGTAATGGAAGAACATGTTCGATCTGAACAATGTGACACCAATACTTGTTTAACTCCTGGGCACGACTGGCAGGACGAATAAAGAAGGAAAATACTAGCATCTCTAGTTCTGTCGCAATGGATCGCAGTCTAAAAATCCTGAAGCATAACCTTAATGGCCTTCGGGCCAGGCTCCTTGATTTGAGGAAATTTCTTAGTACCACCCGGTACGACGTTCTCTGTTTCCAGGAAACCAAGCTCTATCCTGGAGTAGATGATCCATCCTTGCCCAGGTATCTCTACTCTAGACTGGATAGACCTGGTTCACATAAAAAGCGTATCGGTGGAGGAATTGCAATCTCCGTAAGGGAAAGAATACCTTATCAAACACTATCCCTGCGTAGTAATGAATTTGAGGTTATCGGAGTATCCCTCTCCCTTGCTGATGGAAAGAAAATTGCAATAGTCAATGTTTATCTGCCGCCTGGTAAGAATGTCATTGAACCAAGCTCATATCGAAACCTACGTGAACAAATACCACATCGGAAAGTCCTGTTCTGTGGTGGCTTCAATTCAAAACACGCCGCATGGGTTTCGAAAAAGCAAGATGGTCGAGGAGAGGGACTACTCGAATTCATAGAGGATAATTACTTGTGCTTATTGAACGATGATCCATTACTCCAGTGGAGGAATGTCTCATTACGTATTTCGACTTTGGCGAAAACGTATTGTAATCGTTCGGATTATTTTATTGCAGTGCGTTCTTCGAACGCACTGCTTTGTTTTCGAAATGACTATTTTTTTTTTTTTTTTTGTCTCTTTCTGGTCACGCTCCCCAGCCATAACTGCAAATGTCTTACACAATCTGGCGTGATATTGTAACGTAATCTAGTGCTCGTTGTTGTTTAAATGTAAAATGACGCATTTTTGTTCTACCGGAAATGACGTAGAACGTCACAAATTTTATTTTTGTTTACTAACTCACGGCTCGTATTTTTATCCAATCTGGTTAGGACTTTTTTTATTTACTACTTATAACTTAGATTTACATAATAGCAGTTTAAAAATTTTGAAATTTTTACTTTTGTTGCTGACTTTTGAATTTTAAAATTTAACACTTTTTCTAACTTTTGCAATTTTGATTAGATCGAAATCAAAATTTGCAGTTAGATAAACATTTTTCTTGTCAAGAAAAATCTGTTTTCAAAATGTCGACATCACTTCCGGTTTCGGCGTCATACGTCGCTAAACTTCGAATTTTCACTTCCGGAATTCTAAAGATATTTGAATTTTTTTTTTTGCAATTAGTTACTATTAACCCATAATGATTTTATAATTAACAAAAATTGAACCGGAAGTAACAGATCAGTCGCCATCATTAAACCACTTACTTTTGTAAAGTGAAAAATTGGGCCTTAGGGGTTAATCGGACAATTGTAATTTTGATGTCTATGAAATCTTCAATCGATTGCTAACAATTCTTAGGAAGCCGAATTTTGAATTTCGATTTAGCTTACCTTTCATTTCCGGTTCTTTTTTTTCACTCAGTGCCTAATTTTCCAACGTTCATATATCGTGACCTTGACCTTTGGTGACCATGTGACCTGCACAAAAGTTGTTGCCCTTGTCGAGATCTATCCATTGATGTCTTCATTTGTGTTGTGCAATGTCAACTTCCGGTTTTACAGCTATTTGAAAATTGCACTTTTTAACTTCGAAGAGCTCTGTCACGTGACCTAATTTACATACGTCAAAATTTCTTTTATGTCCTTATTACGCGTAATTTATTCTTTCCAATGGTGTATAACACTTTATATTTTGATCAAAATTGCGCTTTTTAATATTTGAAAATTTTGTTCTTAGTTCTATATTAATTGTGCGTGATTTATGAAAAAGCACGTGTTTTTTTTAAATTTACGTCTTATTTTTTCACAAAAATTGGTAGATGAGTAGACAAAAAATTATCATTAAAGATTCCGATAAAACATTTTCCGAAATTAGCCGGAAACGTCCGAAAATGACCAAAAAATGTAGAAAATCATAGAAATCGGAATTTTCGGATTAAATTTTTGCACAAACTTGCAATTTTATTATTCCACAGAATCAGTACCATCAATATCTTCATTTTGTATGTATGCCGTATATGCAAATTCCTAACCGCCATCTTGAAATATGCAAATTATTGGAAAAATACTACTCCTCCGCCATTTTTAATCCTATTTTTTTCAGACTTGTTTTAAAATATAATTTGGATAATTATCTAGGTCCTCTAGTGGCATATTTTTCAATTTCAAATTTGTCTTTGGACCAGGTCCTGCCAAAGTTTTTCAAAACTGACTTCCGTTTGAAAGTTCATAACTTTTGAACTCTACCATATGCATCCTTTTGATCTCAAAACAACATCACCAGAGAGGCACTGGACTGGAATCCCCAATGGCATAGAAGACAAGGACGACCTTTACATAGCTTGAAAAGAATAAGGCTGAAAGAGCTAGGAAGGATTGGCAAGACCTGGAATGAAGCAAAGAGAACAGCTCATAACAGAGTGAGATGGAGAACGTCTGTAGCAGCCCTATTCTCCGCAAGGAACGAAGAGGACTAACTTACTAATATGCATCCTTTATTTTTCTGCAAAATCATCTTCATTGGCTAAAAGTTCATATGATACCTTGATTTCTAATTTTAGTAAAGAACATTTAGATTAATAGGGATCCAAAAATTGGTAATTTGCATATTTCTCGTATCTTCAGATGGTTATATCTCATGAACAAGACTCTTGGCAACATTCTTATTGACATTATGATGTGATTTTCATCAGCTTTCTAACAATATCTTTATTTTAGCTATAGACCGAAAACTGATGAAAATACGCCTAGTAGAAAATAAGCGATTTTAACATTCATATTTTTTTATATTTAGTTCTATTTAACTTAAAAACAAAATTCGAACAGATTTATAATGTGCAAATTCCCAGCTTTCAAGCAATATATAAATCAATATGTATAAATAAAATTGCGAAAAGTTTAAGAATAAAATTACACTCTAATTAAACAGTTATAAATAAACAGGTCATAAAGACTGATGGTGTTAATTTCTTATCTTTTGGTCAAGACACAAATTTTGACATTTCCAGTTAAAGTATCACAACCAATCAAAACAAGTCATTAGACTTTGTGGGCGTGGTTAAGCCCAGATATTTTACATCACTGTGTGTATTTTTCTTTCAATCGAAATAGGGTCTCGGAGGATCAGTCAATATGTGTTATTTTGATGGACATGTATATAGAATCTATAACCGATTGCCGAAATTTATATGGAAACTGATTTTTGAATTTTTAATTTGATTTTGATTTAATTACGATTAAAAATTATAAAAACTTCGAAGGTGTATATTGTGCATTGACCTTTGGCGATCTTTATATCTGTACATATGTGATAGTTCTATCCAATGACATATTAAGCTTTATAGCAAAATGTAAACTTTCGGTTTATCGGAATTTAAAAATTGCGAATTTTTCCTATAAAACGGTCAATTCACAACTTTTGACATTTCCAGTTGAAGTTTCCAAAACAAGTCAATGGACTTTGTAGGCGTGGTTAAACCCAGATATTTTTTACATCACAAACCTTAATGATTGCCAGTCTATAAACAAACTCAAATGTCACGTGTTAAATCATGAATAAATCATCTCTCCCAATAATCGCAAAATCAATCTACATTCTATCCTTAAATGACAGCCAGGAGACCAACAAATTCTAAATAGCTCGAAAGCTGCAGAACTGTTACAAACAGGTCTACTTATTCTTTCCAATGGTGTATAACACTTGATATTTGATCAAAATTGCACGTTTTAAATTTGCAAACTTTGTAATTTCTTCTATACTAACTGTGTGTATTTTTCTTTAAATCGAAATAGGGTCTCGGAAGATAATTCAATTTGTGTTATTTTGATGTACATGTATATAGAATCTATTGCCGAAATATATATGGAAACCGATTTTTGAAGTGTTATTTTGATTTTGATTTTTTTACGATTAAAAATTAATCCAGTTAAAATGATTCAAAGATATTATATATCTTAAATAAAAGGAATGATTATTAATTTCTCCTTGTGGGCGATGTATGATATGGAATATTTGGAAGGAAATGACAACCTTTAGAATTCTAAATGATATTCTCTTAAGCAAAAATAATGTACAGTTGAGAGGACTAGTGGTATAAGGGACGGAACTCTATAAAATACACTCTTAAAGATGTAAAGCCGCGCTGTTAATTTGATGGCTCTATGTTATACCATGGCAACTTGCCACAAATTGCAGGATCTAATGTTCCTACTACACCTAAATTAAGATTGATAAATAAATAAATAAACAAATTAAAAGTATCAACGATCTGGAAAGTTAATTTAATCCGAGATCAATTTGTAATCTCAAATAAGGTGTTATGTCCCTTAGACCAAAAATTAGTTTTTTCGACGTTTTGTTTTACACACTAATTAAATAGATATAAATGTTATAAGAAGAGTTAAGAAGATAATGTAACAGGTCATAAAGTCAAATTGTGTTAATTTCTTATCGTTTGGTCAAGACACAAATTTTGACATTTCCAGTTTAAGTATCACAACCAATCAAAACAAGTCATTATACTGAGTAGGCGTGGTTACGTTCTATTTTAAATGACAGCCAGGAGATATAACAAATTCTAAATATCTCGGAAGCTGCACTATTGTTACAAACAGGTCTAGTTATTATTATGGAATTGGATATTATAAATGCAACGTTTCACCCATGCAATAGAAGGGACGCGCACTGCCTTGGTACCGTCTAACGGTTCTAGTTTTTTTTTTTTTTTTGTAATTCTTGGATGAGTTTGCAGACAAACTGGTAAAAGGTGCAGAAATTCTAAATCTACAGTTGATCTTAGAATGATTTCTATTATCAAATAAAACAAAACCGGAAGTTCTATCTCTGACAGGAAGTGAGAACCGGAAGTTGAGGTTTTTTTGCTTTAGCAAGTTTATTTTCAGTTCGATTTTGACCGGATTTTCAGATTTGAAAACTTCAATGTATTTGTCAACTAACAATTATAGGTTTTATGCAATTAGGTTAAATATTTTACCCACGATTTGCAATTCAATATTCAAGGGTCATCGGCAAAAATTTCAGACCGTGATTTCTCCTTTAATATAAATGGTAAAATTTTGAAACTTTACCAGTTGATAGGCGATATGATTATAATTTTTGAAAAAATGTGAAAAAAAAATTCTACTTCCGGTTTAGCCTCAAATGACGTAATTACGTAACTTCCGGTCTATAACTGCTAGGTGAAAAGTGAAAACTGTTTTAGAAATAACTTGTCAATAGTAATTGATTTGACCTAAATAATTAGGTCAAGCTGCCATATCGGCCGCCATTTTGAATTTTTGTTACAATTCTTAAATCCGAAATTCAGACACTACTGATAGACCGATTTTGATGAAATTTAGCACATAGATACAATGGATCATTATCTACCTTTTCTTGGAGACCGATTTTCAAATTTCGTATTTTCTTTCGAATTATTTAAATTTCGATTTTTTCAAAATTAGGTCACTTTAACGGCTACGGAAGGTGTGACCCACTTAATCTATGACCTTGAAAATTAGGTCAAATAATATTCAATATATTGTCTACGAGTAGATATTTTTTAATTTGGCTTACTTAAAAAATTCATAGAGATAAGTGTACTTAAATACAGCAAAAATTGATAATTTTCATATTTTCGCCATCATTAACCGTTACGGAAGGTGTGACCTAATTATTTTATGACTTTGAAAACTAGGTCAAATGATATTCAATATATTGTCTAGATGTAGGTAATTGCAAATTTAGCCTACATAATATTTTAAGGCTCTCGAAATACGTTCATAATTGTAAGCAATTCTAGTTTAGATCTTACTATCGCTTCGACAAATATAGCTTCACATTGCAACTGGCAAGTTAGTTTGACCGAGACCCTTGGAAGTGATCATCTAGTAATAGATATTTCTTATAAGGGTCAATTAAGAAGGTGAGAAATCCACGGAAAACAAAAACGGCGAATCGCAAAGGCAGATTGGATAAAATTTAATGAAAACTGTTCGCAGTGGGACGTAAAGGGCATTAAAAACGAGGATGTTGATGTCTACGCCAAAAATGTCACCATGGTCCTCATGGAGGCAGCAAAGGAAGCTATCCCGCGAACCTCTGGCAAAAACAGGGCTTGTCCGAAGCCCTGGTGGTCGGACGCTTGCCATCACGCAGTGAAATTACGAAAGAAAGCACTACGTCGTGTCCAATGAAACCTCACCCCCGATACAAAACAGGCTTATTTGGAAACTACAGAGAACGCTAAGAAAGTCATCAACGAGACTCGCACCAGCCACTGGCACGAATTCTGTCAAACGCTTAATCAGCACACCCAGATCAAGGATGTCTGGGCCAAAATCAGATCAATGAATGACACTAAATCTCACACAAAATCCCAGTTGTAAAATACGGGGACAGAGATGGAGGCGGCGACAAAAAGAAGGCAGACCTAATGGCTTTGCTAACGCGAGTAGGGACAAACACCACTCCGCCGAATTCATTAATCGAAAAACTAACTTCGCAGTGGGTCAGTCCAGTGTGTTGACGCACATAGATGAAAACGACCCACTGAATCTCCCCTTAACAGTTGATGAAAGCTCTCTCGTCCAAAAAGGACAGTGCAGCGGGGGAGGATGATGTCAAGTATTCGATGTTGAAAAAATTGCCTCCCGAAGCTTCGAAAAGCTTCTGGAACTATTCAATGAATCTTGGAACAATGGCCAAGTACCGACAAAATGGAAAACGGCATCCATTCTACCTATCCTAAAGGCTGGAAAAGATCCTGCAGAAACGGACCCGTTAGCCTTACATCCACGTTATGCAAAATCCTCGAAACGATGATAACAAATCGTCTTCGGTATTTCCTGGAAAGAAATAATCTTATAGATAATAATCAAAGTGGTTTCAGAAAGCTCAGATCTATGGCGGATCAAATTGTTAGACTACATCACACAATGTCTAAGACATTGAACAGTTCTGGTTTCCTCTGTGCTGTGTTCGTAGACTTAACAAAAGCTATTGACTTGGTCTGGACAGATGGATTATTGCACAAGCTGCGCCAGCTAGGAATAGGTGGCCGTATGCACAACTGGTGCCAAGCTTTGCGGAATTTAATGAGAAATATATCTGGCAATGAATGGGGTGCCAATGTGGTGACGCTCATGATGATCTATCGTGCGCTGATCCAGCCCAACTTAGTCTACGGTTCACAGGCATTCATGACTGCTAGACCAATGCTTCTGCATAAACTAGATATAATACAGCACAAAGCACTCCGCATAGCCACCGGAGGAGGTATCGGAATAAAAACGGAGTCGCTACTCCAAGATGTTGGTGAGTTCCCCCTCACCGCAGGCCACCATAATCCAAATTATGTAGTATTAAGCGAGTCGCTTAGCAGTCTGATGTCGATTGTCAACGACTCTTCGAGTTCCCAATCGGGGCTAGTGGATAAAATCAGGCAAGCGTGCTCATTAATACATAGTCAAGGCAAATAAATCGAGCTAGCATGGATCCCGTCTCATGTTGGCATACAAGGTAACGAGATTACAGATGAACTCGCAAAACAAGGACCAGATCTAACGGAAATTGAGCCGATAGACTACAGATTATCAGAAGTCCGGAGCATGATCGGTAAAAGCATCAAATCTGCATGGGAGGTAACTCTCGTGGATGCTGATACGTTTCGCTTCAGACTAAACGATACATTTTCAGTAAAGTAATTCTGCACCATCCCAATCGACAGATCTGTCGATCGGTCGCTCGTCTGAGAATGATGGGTGAGGTAAGAAATCACAAATACGAACTAAAGCTATGTCCCTGCGGTGAAGCTGGTACCGCAGAACATCTGTTAATCCATTGTGAGCAATTAAGGGAAGAGAGGCAAACGCTGGTCGATTCATTGAATAAACGTAAGCTGGACTATAATCTGAAAAACATTCTGTAACATATGGGAGAGGGTATGTCGGCAAATTGTGAATCAGTTTATTATTTCTTAAAAGAAATAGGAATGATCACCTAGGTAGCACATCAGAAGAGCGTACTGCTCATCTGTAGGTATGACGTCGAACGTGGACTCAGTCTTCGGTAAAACGTCAAGAAGAATCACAGAAGCAGGACAGATGAAGACGAAAGAGCACATCGCTCTTTACAGAAGGACAGATGAAGTCATAAGAGCACATCGCTCTTTACAAGAAGAAAGAAGACAGTTACAGAAGAACAACGAAGAATCAAGATACAGAAGAAGAACGAAGAAGCAAGATACAAAAGAACAACGAAGAATAAAGATACAGAAGAAGAACGATGAATAAATATATAGAAGAAGCCATAGGAGCAGGTCGCTCCTTACTCAACGTCCGCGATATGGTTTTGATTACCGAAGCAGACACCAGTCAGTCAAGTTGCCATTAACTTTGAAAAAACTTGGAAGTCGACCCATCGTTGTTGATAATTTTTATTTTCTGGTCGAAATTTTTTGAATACCGATTTGGATATTTTAAGCGATAATTGGATATGTGATATTTGATCGATATTTGCCCCAGAACAGGAATAACAGTAAACCAAGTAAACACATCTTTCCAACACAACTATGTCCGCCGATGAAGGAGTTGGTGCTACCGGCAGACGGAACAAAGAAAGAGTGAATTATATGGCTCTGCACGTACGAAAGACTGATTATCAGGTATCGTCACCACATGCTAAACATTCCCTGCCGACACCGATAGACCCGTCGGAACCAGATCCATCATCGATCCCCCTACCAGAAAATGACTTTTCTTCGGACAGTGATGACGTGTCAAACGATAGGGAACTCATACAACTCAGACAGGAGCTGGAAGCCGTAGGCAAATTTAAAAGATCTACAGTATTGCAGAGTAAAAAAGACGAAGTCTGGTAAGATCAGTTTAAATGACGTAAAAAGAGATGGTACCATCAGCAGGAAAGCGGATAGTAAAGTTCAGAAGATATTAAAGCTTGATAGTACATCTGAGTCCGAAAAAGATAGCAGTCTTTCCGACTCCGAAAGTGTTAGAACCAAGATCTCAACTCCCAAGCAAACATACTATAGAAAGTCGGGCATATCGACCACCCATCTGAGGCTTGGCCTCAATCCCGTTAACAGTTTGAATATGCCGGTTCAAAAATTGAATTCGGGAATCTTGAATTTAACCTTTTCGTAGCGGGAGAACTCGAAATAATCTCTAGTTCTAATTTATCCACTCTGGAAAAAGATGGCAGATTACGATTATTGAAAAAGATTGCCTATTACACTGAAGTTTATGACTGGAACGGCATCAAAAATTTTTTATTCCAATGTAATCAGACAGATAAAATGGGGCTAAGTCCTGGTCTGATGTCTTTAGTCAGACTTTGAAAGAATACCAGTCAACTCGGGGACAGTTAAACTAGAGACAAAGTGAGTTAACTCGGGTACAACCATAAGTTAAGTTGACCGAGTACCCTTTGAAATACCTCTTTTGATCAGGTATGTTCGCCATTTTTGAATACTATGAGCAAATCTGGCGAAAAAACAAAGGATGAAACAGTATTTTATTGTTCACATTATCAAAGGAACAAATGCCAATTTAACAAGTCTCATATGGGCAAGGTGGGTGCTAAGGATGGAAATAAATTTCTTCAGCACATTTGTGCTTCTTGCTGGAGGAAAGACGGTATAAAAATGCTCCATCCAGAATCTTCCTCGGCTTGCCCATATCAGCAATGACAATCAAATTTACCGGAAATTTCCGCTAGGACGTTAAATCCTTTGGCAAATTGTTCTTTGCCAAAATTTTGAAAATTTTTTTCAGGGTCTGATCTGATCTGAAAACCAGTTAAAAGTTGTATCAGTACCCGTTCTAGATAAGGAAGAAACTGTCGAAAACTCTATTATGGTCTTTTTATGGTTTTTTTAAGATCGAACCTATTGTAATTTGAGTAAGGTCATGATGTATTATTTCTTCATCGCACATTTTCCTTTATTTTCATTAATAAACAATTTTAATTTGTAATACATGTACATCTTATAAGATTTATGTTATGATGTTTGGCTGTTTGAAGCTCTGCGAGCGTTGGCATTTTCTTTCCAAAACATTTTGTAGTTATTATTTAGTATTTTACACTTTAAAGAATTGTATATATGTTTTTGTTATTTATTTATTTATTTAAATGAATAGTCCGTTAATAGAATCATGCCAAACCACTTTTTAGTCACTATTTGTTAATTTACCAACGAAATTATTATGTGTGCTAGGTCTGTGTGCTAGACCTCAGGGGCTCGATGATATCGCCGTGAGATTTTTAGTTACACTGTGCAGTGATGATTTGAGTATAGGTCGGAGGTCTTTTTTTTTTGTCAATTCTTTTGTGGGGGCAATCAACTTTTTGCTGAATGATATAGGCCAAGGTGTTGCGTTGCGAATGCCTCTCACTTGACGGCTATTTAAAGTGGTTCTGCAATAGAATGCCTCAATCTCTAAGTATGGCTTACCACGGAAAACGAAAGCAGCTGAAACTTGATATCTTCGCTAAATGTCAACAAAATGATGAAACGAGACTTGCCGATTATATATTGAGGTCCATGTAAACGTTGATCTAAACTGCCACAGACACTGTAAGTAGTAACTCTTGCAAATCAACTGTCGATTATGGCACTACACAACAATGCAACTCGAAAGTTTCATTTTAAAGGGAACTTCACATAATTTGCCGTTCGCGCCTTAGGCGCTCGGGAATGTATATTGCAAATTTAAGTGAATTCTGTGCATATTAACATATTTATTTCTGCAGGCGCCACTGTTATGTCTTCATTTTTCGGTTTTATAGCCATTTGAAAATCAAGCTTTTACTATTTAATTGAAATTGAAACAAATTTATTTTTTTCCTTAAAATATCACTGTATCACACCCTCCATAGTTACAGTTACAAAAAATGTTTGAAGGGATAATAGGTCTTAGAATGAACATAAACTTGAAAATCTTAAACTTGGCAAATAAGGGCTTTATTTATCAGTAAATATACCTGCTGCCATAAAAAAAAACACAAAAAAATAAATTAATATCCAAAAAACTAAGTAACTGCCATTTGATTATCGAAAAGACGCATAATTACTTTATTAAGCGTTTTTAAAAAATGACTTAGTTTTTGAGTTTTCCAGATTTTAAGGTATTCTGTTACTTTATGACACCAGGAAAGTTCACTGATGAATATAATTCGTATTGACCTTTCTTGAGATTTCAGTATCCCTGTAAACTTGATACTTTGTACGTTTTTTTTTACTGTGATGAAAATAAAATGATTTAAAACAATATAATGCCGAAGCTTTCAAATCGGTATTTGAAGTCTGATAGAAATACAAGTTGCTATCGGTCATTTTAAGACATCCCATTGCCTAGCAAATAATGTTATTTGGAAATATTAGATTGTAGATTGTACCATTTCATAAAATATGTCTTCTCTCCCTTTGTACATGAAAAGAGCCACTTCTCCACATAAAAAGCGAAATATTTCAAAGTCTTTTTAGTATTAAGTCTAAATTTCGAAGACCTGTTTTAATGGGCCTAGAGCGTTAGGTCCAAATTGTAAGATCTATAAGAGGGTAAAGTATGGTTATAAATCGTACACTTGAACTGGATCACACCCTTAAATCTGACAATAAACGAGGGAAAATGAGAAAGTACTGAATCAACGACTCATTATTCAGTCGGTCTCCACAGGATACTGATGATTTTCCAATACTTTTCGATCATAGTAGTAGACCTGTGTCGATTAATGTTTAATCAGACGCGAACAAACGTGCTTGCTATTTTCCAACTTGCCGCCTTGATTTGCCGCCAGTGGGTCATACAGTTTCGTTTAGTTTATTATGTTCAGCGGTAACTGTAACTAAGATGTCCAAACCAGGCCCGTAGCCAGACTTGATTTTTCGGGGGAGGGGGGGGGGGCAAGTAGTAAATCTGGAGGGGCAATTTGGGGGAGAATTAATATGAGACATTTGCCAGAATTTTCGGGGGCCCCCCTTGCCCCCCTGTAGCTACGGGCCTGGGCCAAACACTTATATAAAATCAAACCCTGCTTGTGTTTCTGTCCGTGATATTGGTAACGTTATTTATGTTATAGTCCGTAAGTAATTAATGTTCTAATGAAAGGAATCTAAATAGCACACGGAGGATAGCCTATATACATGTTTGCCCCAACCTGCTTCACGATATTGGCAAATGGTCTGACGAGCTGGAGACCACCACCACGTAGACGGTCGTTATATTAGTGCTGACTTCCAATGGTTCTTACACTAAAGTTCAAAGCATTGGAAATGATCTGATTTATCAGGCATTTATCCGGTTGTTTGGAAGTCTGTCATAAACTGCTGTCGTCACAAAAACCCCGTTTACACTAGAAAATTAATCCATTTCATTCTGAGAATGGTACGGATGAATTTTGTGAAACATAAACGTCCGAGCGTTCTCAGAAAGGTTCCACTTCTGGTTCACATCGAAGAGGTTGTCTCGGAACGGTTCTCAAACCGGATTCGATAAATTGTAGCGAAGCTTGTCAACAGATTACTGCGTGTGCGCATTGACCAACCTTCCCCTTTTCCCGCCGAATTTGATAATCATCAAGAGCCGTTTTTATACGCCCACATTTATAATGTATATTGTCGTCACCCCTGTCCGTCCATCCGTCCGTCCGTCCGTCCACAATTGCTTGAGAGGCTACAGTTTTTGTCGGATTTTAATAAAACTTGCTGTGATCATTTATATTGATGAGATCTCGGACAAGTTCGAAATTGGCAATTTTTCGATGAACGGTTTTTGAGTTATTGCACTTGACTTAGTAAAAACGTGTCAAAATTGGCTTGTGAACGCGATAGAGATTTAAATGGAACTTTCTGTGATCATTAATATTGATGAGATCTTGGACAAGTTCGAAATTGGCGATTTTTCGATGAACGCTTTTTCAGTTATTGCACTTGACTTAGCCAAAAACGCGTCAAAATTGGCTTGTGAACGCGATAGAGACTACCGTTTTCATCAGATTTGAATGAAACTTGCTGTGATCATTTATATTGATGAGATCTTGGACAAGTTCAAAATTGGCGATTTTTCGATGAATGGTTTTTGAGTTATTGCACTTAACTTAGTCAAAACGCCTCAAAATTGGCTTTTGAACGCGATAGAGATCACAATTTCCATTTGATTTGAATGAAATTTGGTGTTATCATTTATATTGATGAAATCTTGGACAAGTTTGATCGTGACGATTTTTGCGATTTTTGGGTGAACGTTTTTTGAGTTATTGGCCTTGACTAAGTCAAATTGCGTCGAAATAGACTTGTGAACACGATAGAGACAACAGTTTTCATCTGATTGGAATGAAATTTGGTGTGATCATTGAATTTGATGTCATCTTGGTCAAGTTCGAAATTGACATTTCGATATACTGTTTTTGAGTTATTGCACTTGACCTAGTCAAAACGCAGCTTGTGATAGCGTTAGACAATACAGTTTTCATCGGATTTTAATGAAATTTGGTGTGAACATTTATATTGACGAGAACTTGGATTAGACCTAAATAATCTTAGAGTTATTGCCTGTGTTAAAACAGAAAATATATTTTAAAGTGAGCGTATCTTACTAGGGAACCACTTGTTTATTTCATCCGGGTAACATATGGCCGTCTACGTATACATCTTTCATAAAGACTTCTATAAAAATAAAACCATATAACCTTGTTATAGAGCTAATGGAAAATGAAAATTGTCAGAAAAAAGAAAAGGAATACAAGGTGCAAAAGAAAAGAACTTTTGATGGAATTATAATTTATAATTACATATATACTGTTCCAAGTCAAGACGCCATCTGGGCTACGGAAACTGCGAAAGTGGTAGATTTTATATGATTCCTGCAAAAGGTTTTGACTCAAAATTTGAAGGCTTTCCAAAGTTTGGTATTTAGTGTTGTCAAAAGGGTATGTCTAGGCCATTATTATTCAGCCACTAGGGGTGCTACAGCCGCTAAATAAAAAATGGCGTCCCCATAAGAAACCATCTTACTTTTTAGAGTGATATGGCTCGTTTATATAGGGTACTCTTAGATTGCGTCTGTGAGCATTCTCCTTTTACATTATCATTTTGGAACCGTTCTCGGCATGCTCGTTAAATTGTTGGTGCAAACGGGGTAAATTTGTGATTTTATCCGGCCTTGTCCGACAACGGAACACTTTAAAGCGGCCAAGTGTAAACGGGGTTAAAGTAACCGAGTTCTTGTGGCGTGGAAACTTATACATAGCCAAACTAGTACTTCTCTATTGCCGAACGAGAAAACGCCGGCCTTTTGCGTTTCCACTTGTTTAAAAAATCAGCTTTAAAGCTAGCTTTACTTTGGCCCTCCGATAAATTGCCAAACGCAAAAAGGGAGGTTTTCGGTTCCCGAACCATAATTGAAAGTAAGCGGAAACACAGAAAAGCTAGCTTTGACTTTTTGGCTAAGTGGAAACACGGTTATTATTTCAAGCTAGATTATTGTTAGTAGTATTCGTGGTGGTCGGTGGTAGTATCAGTTGGATGATAAGGTACTGTTGGTATGGAAGTTGAGCGTATGAATTTCGGCTATCTTCAGTATATCCTGAGTTACTTCATGTTTTGTTTAATTGATTGTCTGGTACAAATTAGGAAATTGGAATCTTCGGAAGTTCTCTTTGTTTTATACCATTGCACATACTAACACCCAATGAATTACCACTACTCTTTGTGAATTACCCTGCAGTTAGAGTGGGTGAATGGCGATGATAATCACTATTCAACAGGCTAGATAGCAGCTAATTAGAGTTAAGGCACCTTTAATAATACAATTAGTATTTCATCTTTAACTTAACTACAGTTAAAGATCTGAATAACATTTCGTGTCTATAAAACATCTCTTTCATTTCAGCATCATTTTCATGTCATTTCGTCCATTATATGAGGTAATATCTCCGGCCTTTAACGGCATAATGCCAATACAATCTGGAAAACTTCTCCTTCATTCTGTTATTCTTATTTTCTTATTAACAAAACGTGTTGGGGATTGGTTTGGTTTATATAATACTCTCGAACTTGTTGACTTTCATTTTAAAAAGTGGCGCAGAACTCTTATATCGGTTTGGAGCAACTGGTACACATCATCGGTGATCTGATGAAAAAGTGATTACAAACATAAGAACATATTATATATAAGCCCACATTTTAAAATAATTAAGCACATAACAAGTAATTTACAAGCGTCGTTTTCAGATGAAATGATATATTGATCGTTTGCAGGGAACCGAATATTGCAATATTCTGAAAATTTACTTATCCTTTTCTCCAAACAATGAAATAGCTTATTTGTTGTATTTCCTAATGGTATATTAACGCAAGGTGATACCTTCCCTGTGCGATCACAGTTAGGGTCGCAAGGTAGGTAGATTTATTACATGGCTACAATGAAAACTCATGTACGACTTTAAAACAAAACCAGAAATACATAACACCATATTGGCAAAACGAGTATTGCTCATTTTGGCAAAAAATGGGGAGAGAATTAAAGAATGATAAAATAGCGCCCATCTTCTTATAATAATAGTAATTATACATTCTACATAGCTAATCATTTACCATATTCTGGATAAAGCATATTACTTTGGAATTGACTAATAAAACTTAATAGAATGACAATCCCGTCGAATAAATGCCGGTTGTTGGTTCTGATCTCGATCGGCTATTAACATAATTCCAGTTGACCAAGCTGTGAGATGGACGCTTGTTCATTAACCTGAGGGTTCCGGGTTCAATCCCGGCTAAGGTCGAGATTTTTTAGCCCGGTTTTCAGCAGGTCGGAGGGACTGACATGGACTATGGGACAATAAACCGAGGACCCGTGTGCTACGGGCTTTGCACGTTAAAGATCACTGGAAATCGCAAAAGAGTAGGTTAATGCCGTTGTCCTCATTGTATACTGCATGGCGTTGCCGTCTTCATTAGCCCAAACTGTTCAGAAGAATAGGACGTAAAACCCCATTCATTTCATTTTTATTTCTAAATGGAAACGGTAAGTCCGGAAAAGATCGATGTGAAGAGGTTTTGCCAAGGACCAGTTAACTGTGAAACAAAATTTCCTCTTCCTTATTTCCTCAGTCTTTGATCTTATCAAGGATTGTTAGTTTTCTGATTATTACTAGTAAGAACATGGTGTTGAAGAGACGACTTATATTTATTTAGCTGTTCTAATATGAAATCACATTAACTTAGTTTAGCAACGTGTCTGGGTTAAATATAACTGAATGACCTCTCTTGAGACTCTCATTAGCCCTATTCCTCCAAATCAAGAAGATGCCTAATTCATTATGTTATCTGCGAAAGAAATTCAGAAACTGCTAGAAAACAACAAACTGTTCTTTTCAAAGATACCGAGAATCCATATCTATCCAAATTTACATGTACCGTTGGCCTATATCCAACACAGAAGTTTTAGTAAATTATGAATGATTTCAGCCAATAGTAGAAATAATAGGACACTTATAATCTAACGTTTAATCAAAATAAATATTGGAAGGTGGGTGGTCGGAAATCTACACTTCTACTGAACTATCCACTGAACGCGTGATTTCCGCCAATCATCAAAGTAAATATCCCGGTTGTAACCACCATTGACGATTGAATTGCACCTAAAACACGATCTTAGGTGACCGCAAAAATGGATGGATAGTAGGAAATTATGGTCGAAATTCAGGGATCACACTCATGGTGATGAGCAACACTAATTTAGTCACCGTAAAGATAATTCAAAAATATGTCGACAGCATCCGATAACTCTAAAAATATATATCTGTAGCTGGAATAGAAGCAGATATTTCGGACTAAGAACCGTTAAGATAATCTCGTATTTATTAGGATTTCCTTGTTTGTTACATGGACTGTGGTCGAGTTATTTTTGTCACTGAAAAGGGTTATTTTTATCAGCGAACGTGACCCCAATATTTGGATTGTAGGTATCATGTCGCGCGCGGGCGAATTTGTTTATATATTTAATTTAACTAATGATGATAGCTTAATAGCTATAATAGCCTTAAAGGACTTACATAGGATCTATTAAATAACTTTTCAGAGAGTTAAGAATCTTGTAATTCGCCTCTGTACATTATTTACTATAGACAAAAAGACAATTCAAAGTTTTCAAAGGAATATTTATAGTCATTAAATGATTCATGTGGCACAGAGGAAGCACAAGTTTCTGTTAATGGGTTTGTTTATTATGAAAATTGTTTGGTTGTCGCTTTTGTGACTTATGATTATAGGCTGCCCAGAGTCTGCAAAGAGACATTTTGTCCAAACCTGGATCTGTTTTGGACGACCAATGACCGTTTTTTAACAGATCACAACCAATGGGATTTTAATTCAAATTATTAAACTAGTATTGTCATAAATAAGTAAATTGTCTCCCTACTGGTATTTGTACGCGGATCTAATGTCATGTCTACCACTTCCATCTGTCATTCAAACATATAACCTGGTTAACGTTTCGGAAATGAAATATATGCAATTGACGCCATCTCTTAAATTATGAACGAACATCGTGGTTCAAAATGTCATATTCCAAACAGTTTTGGATCCTACAATAATAATCCTGAATAATTTTTTATTTTATCTATATAATGAGAAGTCCGACGCCATTTTGACTTTATGAAAAAAGGTTTTTTTTATATATAGTATGAGTGCGTATGAGCAAAACGTTGGCACTCAAAAGCACTAGCAAGTTTTCTAAGTAACTTTGTAAAATAAATTAATAAATCTTTTTATTCAGTTATTTTAGGTCAGTGACCCATATAACAATAATATATAAAAGATTCAACAACAATATATTATGTATAGATATTATAAATATAACAAGAAGTAACTATGTAATGAAATTATAGATATAATTAAAGTGCTAATTGGTCTGGGGTTTCATCTTCTTTTAACTGGATCTCGCCAAGACAAGCAATATTTTAATATATCGTAATCTGTATTTGTCGAAGTGGTCTCAAGATATTTTGCGAATATTATTTCTTCATGAAAGGCCTCATGAACAAGTGAAAGATAGCTTGCCAGGCAAAGTAATATACGCCCACTGGCAGCATTTTTTTCGAATAAAAACTTTTCAGTACCATATACTTTTTTTCATTAAAAAACTGTCAAGAATTGTACCTATAACAACTCATTAAATATTTTTGGTATTTTCATGATTTGCAAAAGGATTCACCCTTAATAATATTTTAATATTTTTAATTCTTAATAGGGCTCATCCTTGGTTGATATTAAACAATTTCAGCAAGTTTTGTCAAAAATAAATGTTTAGGGTGTTTACAAGCCAAAAGTTGAAAGCTTTTTTGAAAACAAGGGCAATAACTGACACTAAATATTTTTCGATTTATCTGATTTTCAATAGGGTTCATCCTTGGGAGAAAACAAATACTAAAGCCAAGTTTCAGTTAAATTGAACGCGTTTTCAAAAACAAGGGCAATAACTTGTACTAAATATTTTTCTATTTTCACTAGGGTTCATCCTAGGGTGAAAACAAATACTCAAACCAAGTTTCATCAAAATCCATTAAAAATTATTCTTTCTAGTGTTTACAAGCTAAAATTGAACGTTTTTTCTAGAACAAGGGCAATAACTTGTACTTAATATTTTTTTCGATTATCTGATTTTCAATAGGGTTCATCCTTGGGCGAAAACAAATACTCAAACCAAGTTTCATCAAAATCCATTCAAAATTGTTCTTTCTAGAGTGTTTACAATCTAAAATTGAACACGCTTTCAAGAACAAGGGCAATAACTTGTACTAAATATTTTTCGATTTATCTGATTTTCACTAGGGTTCATACTAGGGTGAAAACAAATATTCAAACCAAGTTTCATCAAAATCCATTAAGAGTTGTTCTTTCTAGAGTGTTTACAAGCTAAGATTGAACACGTTTTCAAGAACAAGGGCAATAACTCATACTTAATATTTTCCGATTTCGCTGATTTTCAATAGGATTCATCCTTGAGTTAAACGACACTCTCACACCAAGTTTCATCAAAATCGGTCAAGAATTGTGCCATGTAGAGTGTTTACAAGACAAAAATCAAACACGTTTTAAAGAACAAGGGCAATAATTCATATTAGATATATTTTGATATTTATTTATTTTCAATAGGGCTCATCCCTGGGTTATAACAAACAATTATTTTCAATAGGGTTCATCCTTGGGAGAAAACAAATACGAAAGCCAAGTTTCATCAAAATCCATTCAAAATTATTCTTTCTAGAGTGTTTGCGAATTAAATTGAACGCGTTTTCAAAAACAAGGGCAATAACTTGTACTAAATATTTTTCGATTTATCTGGTTTTCAATAAGGTTCATCCTTGGGCGAAAACAAATACTCAAACCAAGTTTCATCAAAATCCATTCAAAAATTGTTCTTTCTAGAGTGTTTACAAGCTAAAATTGAACACGTTTTCAAAAACAAGGGCAATAACTTGTACTAAATATTTTTCGATTTATCTGATTTTCAATAGGGTTCATCCTTGGGTGAAAAAAATACTCAAACCAAGTTTCATCAAGATCCATTAAGAATTGTTCTTTCTAGAGTGTTTACAAGCTAAGATTGAACACGTTTTCAAGAACAAGGGCAAAAACTCATACTAAATATTTTTCGATTTCGCTGATTTTCAATGGGAGTTGAAAGAAACTCTCACACCAAGTTTTATCAAAATTGGTCAAGAATTGTGCCATGTAGAGTGTTTACAAGACAAAAATCAAACATGTTTTAAAGAACAAGGGCAATAATTCATATTAGATATATTTTGATATTTTTTATTTTGAATAGAGCTCATTCCTGGGTGATAACAAACAATTACAGCTAGTTTTGTCAACATTGATCATAAATTGTGCCTTCTAGAGTGTTTATAAGCCAACGCGTTTTCAAAAACAAGGGCAATAACTGATATTAATTTTTTCGATTAAACTGGTTTTCAATGGGCCTCATCCTTGGGTGATAACAAATACTCAAGCCAAGTTTCATCAAAATCCATTAAGAATTGTTCTTTCAAGAACAAGGGCAATAACTCATACTAAATGATTTTCTATTTCGCTGATTTTCAATAGGGTTTATTCTTGAGTTATAACATACTCTCACACCAAGTTTCATCAAAATCAGTCAAGAATTGAACATTGTAGAGTGTTTACGAGCCATTTAAAAACAAGGGCAAGAACTCATACTAAATTTTTTTTTTCGATTTTGCTGATTTTCAATAGGGTTCATCCTTGCGTGATCATAAACACTCATATCAAGTTTCATGTAAATCCGTCAAGAATTGCATCTTGTAGAGTGTTTACGAGCAATTGTGGACTAAAATTTTGCCTCAAAATTTGTGTGTATACGCTATTCTTGAAAGGACTTCTCCACAAACTTCATTTTCAGAAAATCGTGATTCGAAAGGTTTTTAAATTTTTTCGAAATTTACTTTTTATTATTTTTGCACGGAACTTGGTAGGTGGGTAGAAGAAAAAATTTAAGATTCCAAATAAACATTTTCCGAAAATTGACAGAAACTCCGGTAATGGCCGAAAAATGACGATAATCACAAAGCAGGAGTTTTCGGATTATATTTTGCAACTAGTTACAAATTTGTTTTTATCAGAACTTGTACCTCAATTTTGAACATTTGCCGTGCATGCAAAGTCCTTACCGATATGCCACTATCTTGAATAAAGCAAAATATTTTATTTCAAACTTGTTTTAAATTTTATCTTGGAAAATTATGTTGATTTTGCCTTCTGTTTAAAAGGCCATAACCTTTGACCTTGACCTTCTGCAGCCCTCACCTTTTGACACAATCAACTTCTTTGATTGCAATTTCATATGATACCTATAGATCTGAAAATTGGTAATTTGCATCTTTCTCGTATATTCAGAACATCATATCACATGTCATGACAACATTTAAATTGATATTATTGCAATGTGCTTGTCATGAGCTTTGTAACAATATCTTTATTCATCTATAGACCGTAAACTGTTGAAAATACCCATAAAGGAAATAAGCGATTTTAACAATCATAAATTTTATATTTTCAGGTCTACTTAACATAAAGTCAAAATTCGAACAGACTTATAATTCACTGCTTTAAAACAATATATGTAAATCAATTAGTATAATAAAAATTTACCAAAGGTTTTAGAATAAAATTACACTCTAATTAAGCGGATATATATTTATATATAACAAGATTTAAGAAGATTATGTAACAGGTCATAAACTCAAATTGTGTTGATTGGTATATATAGGTTTATGTTATCTTCTCATCTCTTCGGCAAAACCGGAATGTTAACATTTCTAGTTAAAGTATCCCAACTATCCTCTTTTCAATTGCCTTTGTATATTATATTGTACTCATTATTAATAAAATATTGTTTAAATCAACAAGTTGAATTGTCACCTATTAAATCTAGAATGAATGATCTCGCCAATGGATGAAAAACAATCTACATTTAATCCCTAAGGGATAATAGGTCTAAGAATGAACATAAAATTTGAAATTTTTAAAATTCATCAGTAAATTTACCTGCTACCATAAATAACATAAAAAAAAAATCCAAAAACGCTATGTAATTATCCATCAAGATGCATTTGATTATTGAAAAACGCTTAATAAATTGATAAAGCCTTTTTCAAAAATGACTTTGTTTTGCGAGTTTTCAAGATTTTAAGATAGTATGTAACTTTATGACACCAGGTAAGTTCCCTGATGAATATACACTCATATTGACCTTTCTTGAAACTAAAACTTTATTTTCATGCTAAGACCTATTATCCCTTTAAACAACACCCAGTAGATGTAACAAATGCTCAACAGCTCGGAAGCTGCAGATCTGTGATAAACAGGTCTATTTTAATTAAACCTGTTGGGACAAAAAATACTTTGCTGTCAAAATTTCTACCTCTGAAAAAGTTAATTTATCACTTTAAAATTTGTATGTAAACATGTAGTAAATAATAAAGTTGGAATTGGGTTAATAAGCAGTGAGCTTGGTAATGGTTTACAACCTTTAACATGCAGTGTATAAGTCGGAGATGTTACTGTTTATTTTCTGGGTTTTCAATGGAAGCTTTGATCAGTACTAAGTACGAAAGGAAGCCAATAAAAGCTATCATAGTGACATTTTGGCCGAAAAACAAAGCCAAGCTATTATGAATAGTGTTTTAAGATCGTTATATAAGCCTGCATTATAACGTATTCATGGTTTTACCTCGTTCCTGTCCGTCCCTCCGTCGGTCCGTCGACAATTGGTTTGCGATAAAGACTACGGTTTTCATCTGATTTGAATGGAATTTGGTGTGATCATTTATTGGACAAGTTCGATAATGACGATTTTTCGATGAACTGTTTTGAGTTATTGGTCTTGACTTCGTCAAAACGCACCGAAATTCGACCGTGAACGCGAAAGAGACTACGGTTTTTATCTGATTTGAATAAAATTTGGTATGATCATTTATATTGATGAAATTTTGGACAAGTTTGATAATGACTATTTTTCGATGAACGGTTTTTGAGTTATTGCCCTCGACATTGTGAACGCGATAGAACTACAGTTTTCATTTGATTTGAATATAATTTTGTATGAACATTTATATTCATGAGATCCTGAACAAGTTCGATATGGACGAAATTTGGTGGGATCATTAATGTTAGTAAGATCTGTATCAAGTTCGTATTTTACGACATTTCGATTAATGGTGTTTAAGTTATTGTCCTTGTCCTTGAGTTTGTGAACTCAACAGGGACTACAGTTTTCATCAAATTTAAATTGGTGTGATAATGTATATGGATGAAATCTTGGACAAGGCCCAAAGTTTGGTACATTCGACCAATAATGTTAGAATTTCAACCCGTGTTCAAACAGAAAATATACTTCATAGTGGGTGTTTCTTGTTAGGCAATCTCTTGTTTTGTTGCAGTATCGTTTACCACAGACACTATACCGCGATGTGTCGGCCTAACAACTTTCTTGAATTTGTCTGACAGTTTGATTCTAACTTCAGTCGAAAAACCAATGAATTATCATGGAGTGGGCCTATATTGTGACTAATAATTCCTAATGGCTTTTTGAGTTGTTTAGTGTGAAAGTCTATAACTGAGAGAAATAATGTAATTCAATGAACATGTGTAATAATATTTACAAAGACGATTTTCAATTGAAGGGCACTCTCATGTATGATTGAATAAATTAGATGGATTGTCTCCTCTCTTACTCATCGTGTCTCTTTTCCAGAACTATCCCCCATGATCACCGTTTTACTATTTCCGTTTCCGCTATTCAGCACGTAATGATATTTGTGGGTAAACGGAAGTAAATTTTGATGAATATAGAAATCGATTAATGCGAAATAATGATATAACGCTTGATTCACTCTAAAGCACAAACCACAAACATTATTCAAGTACATAATGTTTGATGTTTATTTTGGTATTATGTTTGCTTTCAGGCTGAAGAGACAACGTATCGTCTTCGTAAAGCAGCTCAAAACATTTGTTTCAGGATGTAATAACACAGTGTTCACCAAGGCATGCAAGCGAGTTAAGTAATATATTGAGATATTATTCATACCGTTTATGTGTCTTTATATGCCCTGAGTTCAAGGTTCAAGGTTATGTTGTGATGTGCTTGAATGTTATAGTCACAACTATTGTTTATATATAGTTGACTAATTCGCTATATTTGTTTACAAGTAATGTAATTAATAACAATTACTCAATTCCTGTACCACCCTGTAAACCAAAGTCCTATTTTAACCAATGATCGGCTGTTAAAATTTTAACTGTGGACAATTCCGGGTTCAACTTTCCTTTAATTCATTCACAAAAGAAAAACTCTTTTATTTATGTTATGTTGCGTATTTTCTGACTAAGATTGCTTCCTGTGATTGTATATGACGTATATTCCTCTCAAGTGCACGTACATGCTAATTTCCTGCAATTTTTATGCTTTAAACATAGATTCTCTTGTGACTTTTTGAGTCTTACGTGTGCAGTTTTATTTAGAATCGCTACATTCGGAACACATTGCACTGTCTCCTGAAATAAAGTGTAAAAATAGCTTTTTGTATCTGAAATGCGTATTAATATTAGTAGTAGTTGAGATGGACAAGTCAAAATCGAACTTATTCTCATCTAAAAAACGTTGATCTTTGAAATAAATGAGACTTTGCCATTTACAATTTTTATTATTCATTTCCATTATATTAGAAGCAATAGGCATATTCGTCACCAATCTATTGAAAAGAAGTAAATTATGCCTTCTTTAAAAAAAACATATATCCTTGTAATTGAAAGTCTTTAAACATTATCGTCCACCTGAAATTTTAATTCTTTTCACCATTTCGGCCTTGCTCAACCTTTAATTAATGATTAGTAATCGTTCTGTAATTGGTCACATTTTCCATGATGACCCACTATATCTGTTAGGTTACTTCCCTTCAGATACTAAATTTATTCAGCAATACCATTTAATTAAAATTTTTCAACTTATGTAAAGTCTATCGTAACACTCTTTACTTCATCTCAGATGAACCTACATAAATTTACTGCTTGTTGGTATGTCTATGTATTTGGTATATTGGATTAATAGTTAGGATTTGCGTTCGAATTTTATTTCTCTCTTTGTATGTTCATGTATATACAATATTATTACGCAGTGTGCCTTACTTAGTTGTTGGTCAAGTTGATCAAAGTTTCTGCATGATATTTGGGTACACTCAGGCCTGTCTGGAATCTTTCTTGCCCCCTCTTGTGGATGTAACATATTGTGGATTCAATTTACACCGACTGCGTGCAAGTTAATTAGCAGATTTATTTCTAGGAACTAATAAATTTTGATGTCTGAGTAAATTAAAATATAATTGTATGTTATCCTAAAATAGAATTGATTGAGTTACATACTATAGGACTTGAATACGAGGGTCGGGTGAAAAAGTCTAATCATAAATAGAATCGAATAAACGTTATCACAACTAAGTACAATTAATAAATAAATCTGCTACTGTAGTGTTATTATTTGTATCAGATCCTCATGTGATCAACACTGTAATCAAAAGACTTAACTGACCATAGAACAGTCATTTAATATCAACAATATCAACGAATTAGAAAAAGACACCCAGCATATACAGACCCTTTATTACATTCCTCAATATATTATTTGTTCCACTCAAGGCCTACCTTTGGAAGAATCAAACCCTCTTTTCCCCGAAATCTAACACAGATACACGATTAAATGGTTCCCACTTTAGGGAATGTTGCTCCTTTATTTTCCAGTGATAAAAGCAGGTTGTGGAATTTAAGTAAGGAGCCTTGACGATGAACCGCGTCCAGAAAGATCTTCATTTGAAACCGTTCCGATAAATATTACCCGGGTGCATGTCATTGTGATGACTAGTCTACTATTGATCGCTCGTCATCTTACGGTATTTGGGACATCTCTCATGAAAAATGTTTCTGCAAGATGGGTGCCTGATGTTTCGTGACAGATTTTGCTGTATTTGTAGCAGTGATCGATGTGTTTTGGCCCGACATTTAACCATTGATAAAAACTTTCAATCATTTTTAATCACTAGTTTCCATTGGGTAATTCGTATCCTTTTGTTGAAATGGTGGGGGAATCGGTTATTTCGGATTGCAATGGTACTATCCATTACCAGACTCATATTTTAAGATTTTCCGTCCCAAGTCCCATATTGGTGGATAGCATATAAATGGTCTAATTCGTGATTATTCATTTTTATTATATTATTCAACTAATTTGGCACCCAAAAGAGAACTTTAGACTATCCCTCTTTACCAACAACTAAAGCCAGGTGTGTAAACCTTGTAAAGGACTTTGTAACGAATTAAATGAAAGCTATCGACATGGTAAATGTTTTTTACAGTTGGGGTTTAGAACATTTCAGCCAACCCTCGTGTAACAGTTATCTGTAAATATTTCTATACATTTCAAACATGTACTTTAACTGTATTGGTAGTTATATTTTATTATTGCGCAAGCATGTTTTTTTTTTAAACAACATAATTAATCTTTTTTTTTTGAATTAAAAACTACCAGACTTATCACCTACTTTTTCACCTCGGTGAAAATATTTTTCACCGTGGTGGAAAATAAGGGTTTTAATTCAAAATAAAAAAAAATAAAGAAGAGAGATAGCGTGATCAATATTTGGACATGCTAGTTTATCATTTCCGGTTGAAATTAAGTGATGTAACATCCAATCCTTCATGCCTGAAGCCTTTTCGATGATCAGATCATCTGAAAAAATTTCAATCATTTGTGATTGAATGTGGTGACACCTGGACCAGAAATTCCCGGATTCACTGATAATATTACCTTAAAACACTTTACAAACCACAAATATTTGTGCCACTCACTATTCACTTACATGAATCATTGTAGTTGTGTAAAAACGTAATTTTATAGTAATAAAAGTGCGATCATATTTGTGGGTAGATCGTAAGAAAGATTAAGTACATATTAAATACCAATATTGACGTGCGAATTTTATGGTATGCACTTCTTGAGTCTTAAATGACTGTCCTCATGTATTTATTTCTTAAAGGGATAATAGGCGTTAGAATACACTCGTCATACGGCTTATATTTGTGTTTAATATTGACTATTTGTTAAATAAGTATGCATCCCACACTTTACCAAATTTTAAAAAGCCACAATAAAAATATATTCTGAATTTTAAAAAAAAATGAGCCAGCGACGATTCCATTCAGTTTGAGAATAAAAGCGTCTGGTAAATCAACGCTAAAACATCATTGTGCAATTCAACAGTAGGGGTCAAGGACGCGTGAAAACCCACATTTTAGAGTTACTTCCCTTTATATTTACACGATTTGAAAATCGCTTGATGGATGGCTCAAGCGTTTTATGATTAACTACTTTATTTTGGGGATTTATCGGATTTTAGAGGGATTTTGATGTAAAGGTATGACACCAGGTAAGTCCACTGATGGATATATACTGTTATTGTCCAAATTTGCGTGAACTTAAATTTTTATGTTCGTTCTAACGCCTATTATCCCTTTAAATGAAATCCGTGGCAGAGCATAAAATATATAAGGTTATTTGAAAAAAAATTACGTTTAAATTTAGGAATTGGAACCAAATTGACAGTTGTAGAGGAGGTCCTTATAAAGTTATAGTTAAAACATTTATTAGGTACATTGTGAAGGTTCATGGGAAAAAGATATATTTGTGGTAAATCACTCCCAAATGACGTACACATAAGTTAGCTTATAAATGTAAATCCTTACACGCAAAATAATTCTGTTTATCAACATCTCGTCCACAACAAAATCAGGAGTTGCTATTGTATAGTAGTGGTCTCGCAAAGAGATGTACCAATAGTGTTTCGTAAAGACTAAGCATAAAATGCTTCGCCTGCATCACCCGCCCAACTATAGGTCAACGTCATGAGATACCACACATCAATGTATGACTAAAAAAATGATACAAGACACGTTTTTGTCATATTTTTGTGTTACTTTCGTAACTGATAATGTTTCATCGAATGTAAAACATGGACGCAACCATTCGATATAATTATGGTTGTCAGCTTTGAATTAAAGTCGCTTTTACTAAGTGTTTTCGTATATAAAGTCTACCACCTTGACAGCTGTTTTATCAGTTACGAGAGTAAAAAATTTGGTGGTTTAATGAAATATTTTAAGACAATGTTGGCAACAAGCTGCGGAGCATAACCAGTTAAAATAATTGTAGAATGTCGTGACATTGTACAGTTAATTCTATCGAATGTTGTTGTTATTCCAGGTTATTTTATGTCATTCAATCACAATATGCTCGTATTATTTTAATTGCACGTGTTATGAAGAATTCTTCGTCGTCAAATAATGTTAATAATAAAATGATACAAAAATCACTTGATAACGGATGTGATAACATATTTGGATGTTTATATAAGTATTTATTGTACTTATTAAAACAAAAAGAAAATAATTTCCTATTTGCAAATATAAAAGTTCATCTGAACAATAATGTCGTCTATCTGAACATATTATCACCCACACCATCTGATCAGAAGAAATCATCACCCTTTCTAATCTGAACAACCTATATCAACAACAAAATAAGAAATGAACCTTACATCAACACCATCAGATCCAAATATATCACCACCACATCAGGTCTAAACATCATATAAACAACCCCATCAGATCTAAACATCAAATAAACAACCCCATCAGGTCTAAACATCATTTAAACAACCCCATCAGATCTAAACACATCAACAACACAATGCCATCAGATCTCAACATCATATCAACAACACCCTCAGATCTAAGCATCATATCAACAACACCATCAGATTTTAACACCAAATCAATAACACCACCAGATCTAAACATCAAATCAACAACACCATCAGATCTAAACATCATATCAACTACACTATCAGATTTTAACACCAAATCAAGAACACTGCCAGATCTAAGCATCATATCAACAACACCATCAGGTCTAAACATCATATCAACTACACCATCAGATCTAAACATCATATCAACAACACCATCAGATTTTAACACCAAATCAACAACACCATCAGGAATAATCATCATATCAACTACACCATCAGGTATAAACATCATATCAACTAGACCATCAGATTTTAACACCATATCAACAACACCACCAGATCTAAACACCATATCAACAACAACATCAGATCTAAACATCATATCAACAACACCATCAGATCTTAACACCATATCAACAACACCACCAGATCTAAACACCACATCAACAACACAATGCCATCAGATCTCAACATCATATCAACAACACCCTCAGATCTAAGCATCATATCAACCAAATCAACAACACCATCAGGAATAATCATCATATCAACTACACCATCAGGTATAAACATCATATCAACTACACCATCAGATTTTAACACCATATCAACAACACCACCAGATCTAAACACCATATCAACAACAACATCAGATCTAAACATCATATCAACAACACCATCAGATCTAAACATCATTTAAACAACACCATCAGATTTTAACACCAAATCAACAACACCACCAGATCTAAACACAATATCAACAACCCCATCAGGTCTAAACATCATATCAACAACACCATCAGATGTTAACACCATATCAACAACACCATCAGATCTAAACATCATATCAACAACACCATCAGATCTGAACATTATATCAACAACACCATCAGATCTGAAACTAATAAAAAAAAAAAAGCGATGGCCACCTTACGCACACATTTGTAATGGCATCCAAATCCTTCTGGTGGTTGATAAATGTGATTTGGTAAATAAAAATGTTTCTGATTTTCGAAAGGGCTCATCCTTGTGTGATCAAATCAAGTTTCATCCCATCCATCATCTCTTTCTTATACACAAATTCCAGTGAAACTCATAGTAAATAGTTTTCGATTAGTCTGATTTTGAATAAGGTTCATCCTTGATTACAAACACTCACATACCAGTTTCACCAAAATCCATAATCAAACCAGCTCTTTGTTGTGTCCACCAAGAATTCAAGAACAAGAGCAATAACTCATAGTAAATATTTTTCTTATTGTCTGATTTTCAATAAGATTTCTGCTTAGGTGATTACGAAGCCTCACACTAGGTTTCGTCAAATCATATTTAAACACACATCAGATTTGATCATCACTACCAGCACATACAAATCGGATCTTCATATAACAAACATCATCAACACCAGCATCAGTATCAGTATATGTTTACATTTGATCGATAACAAAATTAATCTGAACATCATATCACCACTAGTAGATCTGAACATTAACACTAGCGCCACCAGATTTAAACATTACATTGCCACAAACATCGGATATGAAGATCAAATCACCAGCACCACCATAGTTAAACATTTAACATCTGAAGTTTTATTTTAAAGAGCTAACAATGATCATGTCTATCTGCACATAGAAAAGTGATACCATCTAGAAACAGACTATACAATTTGATGGTCAGTGAAGCCTTTGTCTACTTTTTTCTTGATCAATTTAATAATCGAGGTAATTAAAAAGTGGGAGATCCGGGATATAACCTCATAAAACAAGGATCGGAACATTATAGCTATTGCATCACCTATTTTACAATATATTTAAGTCATGTTTAGGCCATTGCGCTATTGGGCAAATGAACAATGGTCCTGGTTGCTCATCAAATGCATCCGAAAAAATTTATTCTGATAAATATATAAGTATATATTTTGCGTGTTTTGTCCAATTGTAATCTTGTAATCTTTTTGGAACATTGCATATTATAATATTTGTCCGAGACTTCCTGCACATTTTACACACAATTTTTAACATATTTCTTACATGTTAACCCTGCCAAGATTGAATAATATTGTCACAAGAATTTCTTTATTATTTTACAGCGTTTTTGATTTTTGTCTTTCTACCTCGAGTTGCGGTCTTGTATATTTTTGACATACGATTTGACACATCGGAAATGATTTTTATTATTTATTGTCTATATATTGTTTATTCCATGATAACTGTGAATGTAAGTCATAACATTAATTCAAGTAGATAGGAAATAGCACTGTAGTTGTGTGCTTGAAAGTTAGACTGGTAGCTAAGTCATGTCCTGTTCAAAGAAAATATTCAGAATGTGTAAACCGTGAATTGTTCTGGAATGCAATCAGAATGTTACGTTTCAGCATAACTGTTGTTTCGTATTTACTTATTTGAGACAAAACTTGGAGCATCTATTACCTATAGCAGATGGTTTCAGTTTATATATCAATCTACAACGACGTCTTTTCGGATATCATGTAAATCATAATCGTATTAAATGTGATTGTGCGTAACTGGCTTAAGGCAATGGTTACAACAGTGTTGTCGTATTCCACATACGTAAGAAATGTATATTGGATCTCAATGCAACCGAGAGCACAACTGGGTTGCGTTACCTCGTACAATTAACGATCGAATTCTGTGTTAGGTTACGTAGATGATAATTTGGAAAGATATTTAAAAGGGACAAATCTAGCTATATATGTATGTTATCGACTTTTTGTGGAAATTTGATATATATTTAAAAAGAAAACAATATCGCGCGTTGCGGCAAGAATAGGGTCATAGCGATATAGTTTACTGCACATTGACAATTATATCTACATATCAACTTTAATACACTCTTATTACAGTCAATAACAACAGTAATGGGGTTTTAGAGTCTTATCAGTATCGGTGTGTTGTAGGACTCATTTCGTAAGATGGCTGGAAAGAAGAAAGCAGGTATGTCTTATATATCTGAATGAACTGCAATGTATATTAATTATGATGTTTATGTAAAGGGACAAACGGTAGATAAGGCATGTCGTATATGATCACAATATCGACTTGATATTCCATCAGGTCAAGATGATCTTTAATGTGAAATATCGCCACCAATAAAGTTTTGTGCGTGCCTTGAAAATATACTTAATCGCTGACGGTATAACATCAAATTGTCTGTTTGCACAAACAATGCTGTATATATATAAAATATGAAGGGATTCTACTCATTGTAATGTTCGAATAATTCAAGAGCATTAAGATATAATAAGTGCTTTATTTGCTTTCTATTGAATCAATTCGAACTTATTGCGTGCTTAGGCCTTGTCATTTCTCTTTTATTATATGACTTTGTTTCTATTATCGTTCAGGTTATGTCCCTTGAAATTAGTTCAGACAAAAGACGATCTGTTGCACATCTAGGTAAATTGAGCCTATTTTCCAGTAACAAAGCCATTTTCATTACTTTGCATTTTGCAATAACCAAACAAACCGTATCCACTTAATTCAAGTTATACTGTTTATTATCTGTTTCCATTATACTTGATCAGTAAGTGACCACTTTCATTAAATGAACTAACCATCAATCTTGATATTTCCTTTTATTATTCACGAATGTCAATTCTAAGAGGATTATTTCCTTATAACCATTTGAAGATCATTATATAAATGATATAAGACATGTGGTATAATTTGTCTCTATTTTACCATTTTGTGAATTCCGACAAAACAAACCCAAATTAGCCCCTAGTTTAGAAATGTGATCACATCTTCATACCATTCTCGAACTCGTTTCACACCATTATTAAACAATCTTTTTCATAGCATACTGGAATATGTTTGTAGGCCTACCTTTATAAATCGCAAATAGTATACGGTGCTTTTAGAAACATGTCTTTGTTGGTTTTGTCGCTTATATAAATCTGGTCGACCTTGTGGCTAATGTTGTTTAACTGGATATGTATTTCATAATAATTTTGTTACAATCTGTTCAGTGATCTTCTTGGACATGCGACATGTAACAAAAAACAAATCAAGATCACACATTACTCCAGTTTTAAACAATCTACATAGGCTTTGTGTTCGTGAGAGGATCAATTTAAAATTCTAAAGCCGGCTTTGAAGAATGTAAACAATACAGCTCCATGTTATCTCCAAAATACAGTGTCATTATACGAGCCAAAACATTCATCTAAATCTGAAAGAAACTGTTATTCAAGTTCCTTACAAGTTTTTGAAAATTTAATTCATTTGATTTTAATTTTTCTTACAAAATGTTTTGAAGTAGTTGAAGAAAGGTGTATCAGAGAACAACACAATGCCATCCAATATTGCAGGTAGTGATGATATTGGCTATCTTAGCAGCTTAACACCCTTTCCGGAGGAGTTGCAAATAGCAGTCAATTAGACCAGCTACTCTGTCCTCTCAAATAAAAATTGGGGTTGGATAAACACATTGATTAAGCTGAGTCAACACATAAAGTACTGATTCCGACCTTCCAAATTCCAAATTTCTCTTTTGAAAAATACATGTACCTTCTCTACACTAGATTATACGCCTAGATTGGGTGGCATCAGGTGTGACTAACATCCTCTTTAAGTGGTGAAATTATGGAATCATATTAGGACCAAATTTCAAGTTCGTTATTGATGATGGGGTTGTTTAAACGAAATGATGCGCAAAAAGTGAAGAATTGCCAGCATCGATCTGGATCTTGTCGGGTATACCTGTACCAGTGTAATAAATGGGTAAATTCGTGTCCAGTCTTCGCAGGACTGAGGTATATTCCTTAAAGTTATAAGTTATTATAAAATCCATTGCTTCATACAGTGTTTCCTGAGCGAGTGATATATGCTTAGTGGACAGATTATCGTATGAGTGAGCATGGTATCTGTTTCATAACCATCAAAATGTACGAAGCCGTAGACAACACCCTCTTGAAGTCAAAAAATGCGATTTCGACATGAATCAACCAACCTAATTCAGGCCATATATAGATCTGAAGTCCTATTTTAAGATCTTAAACATCTTGAAAAAGGTTGTGGAAAATAAAATTTGTAATTAAAGTTTATTCTGAATAGTGTATGTTAATGGGCGATTGTAAAGGTGTTTAGAAAGAGTAAATAAACACGAATGACTACTTTAGCAACTTAGTGTCAATAACTTGAACGCTGTTTGTCAATAAAGGTGAACCCACTACTGACCTTCTTGACTTCTCTTCTTACCTTTTCTTGTAGTTTGACCATTTTTTAACTTGGTGGACATTCGCATGGATGTGCTCCGCCATTAACGAAATTAACAAACGGTTTTTAAGAGAAATGAAACCGTGTGCCAAATTTGGGGGGATATCATACACTTTCCTTACACGAAAGTATATCAATGATCAATTGACCTACAAAATATACACCGTGTGCATTCACAGATTCAGACTACATCATTTTCTGTGCATGAAGGTAATGTTTCTCCAAAAATGTAAAATATTTAACAGATGAGTTCCCATGACTTTACATTACATAAAAGTAAATACTTTAGGATTGAAAAATCGCACACCTACGCAAAGATGTTACCCACGATTTTGGGAAATCCTGAAAGGTTATATTATATATATATTTCTAACACCTTGGGGGCTCTGAAAACATAAAAAAAATTATCGGAAAGGACGCCCCCACAATAATTTGAAATTAGAAATAAGTTTGTCAAAACAGCTATATAAATATTACGTCACTATCTTACAATAATTAGTAATGAAGACTGCATTTTCAACGCCCACGTTAATATGTGGCTTAAGCTTGACAATAGTTATGGAATTCTGAAGATTTAAGCAGATATTATTGCGATAAACACCCACACACCCTCACACATAGTTCTTTTCTTTTTAATCATACGAATGAACAATTTGTCTCCAGATGTAGCTGTTAGATAATATACAATTAATAACCTTTCATGGAATTTCACCTTTTTTCATTATTTTTCTTTCTATTAAATATAATCCCTGTTGGAATCTTTGATCTGCTGCAATACCCTGCTGGGTTTTTTGAAGCATGTTTTATGTCTTAAAACATATCCTGACTTATATTATAATTGTCCAAAACTTGAGGGCAAATTTGGGGCAATTCAGTCTGAAAGTAACCTACCACATAATATTACTGTGTATATTTTCACACTATATTGATGCTGTCTGGCGTAACTGAAGACACCCACACAAAAAGTCAATTAATATTTTAAATCCTATTGATTTCGAGCAATTAAGACATCTAACTATGAAATGGAATCTTTTTCTTCGAAATAGCAGCAAATGATACATTTTGTAAAACCTACACTTAATAACAATGTTAATCGATAAATTCATGTGCACCTTACAAAATAATTGATCTCGTAACATAAAAGTGTTAAATTTCTTGGGATCTCCAACAAAACATTTCGATTTAGATGTCGCTAGAAATAATGTATTTCTTCAGTTGAAATACCTGAAAACTAAAGATCTCAACGAAATTGTCACGATTTTATTGAAGTATTCATTGTGGTTTTATTTGCATCAATCTGGATATTAGAATTTCCCTGTGATAGCATGGCTTCTCGTCATCATTCTATACATCATATACCATGAATTATTTCTTGTCTCACGCCTTCTAAACCATTCTTAACTCCCTGTAAGGTCTGATGTGTGAAGAGTTGTCTATGGTTCTCAGTGCTTGTCGAAATTATGTTTTTGGATCTTACGAAAGAATTGAAGAAGTAAACGAAACACTTATCATATCGATCACATTGTTCATTAAGATGGTAGGCTACATGTAATTGTGGTCATAATTTGATTAATATTTGTTGACGTTCTGAAGTTTCATTGTCTTGACTTAAGGTATCACGTAGTTGAGTACAGAAACAGTGCTTCACAATATATTACACAATTTCATTCCTTAATATGATACAGATTCAATTTGGGTTCCAAATTATTTAATTCTTCGAGGCATGAAAAACTTGCACTTCTTTTTCAATGATTACTTTCCTGCCATTGGCTTCCTGCAAACCTTTAAATTCGTGGATGGTTACAAAATACATTCTTTAACGACCACACACATGTGACATCAAATAATGTTTATTTATATTATTATGAATGAAATTGTTGAAAATTTTAAGGTTGGTCAAATATTGTGGTTTTAACATGAATTATTACTTATACGTTATGTATTATTGATATATTTTGAATCATGTAGTTTCAATCAGTCATCTCTTCCGGTATGGTAGCGTACTTTTCCATTCACATAAACTTTCGGAAAATTTGATATAAATTTGAGTAGATTGTGGACGTTCAATTTCCTGTTTAATATTCCTATAGCTGGAAATCGGACTACAATGGTTTAAAAAAAAAAAAGTATAAAAATACTTTTCCGATTTGTAGTTGTTACTAGTACCAGGACACCCTCGGTAATAACAAATTGTTTTGATATGACCATAAGGAGAGAATATGGTACTTTCTTACTGAAATATAGGGCATCAAGGAGACTTGATTTTAAATAGTGATATGTAGATTATAAACTAGTCAATCCGATAGTTATATATCTATATCTCATTCCTGTTGATTTCCCAAATTATGTAATTCCATTGCGGTACATTTGGGTGAAGTACCGCATATAATTTGTCTATTATTAGAATGTCTACTGTTGTCAGTTCGAAAGTAAAAAGTAGGAACGGCAATGAGTATGACAGATTTGAAATCTGCGGAAATAAATAGGATCTTATAGTGAGGGAAGGTGGTGTCCGAATTTATGATTCAGATGCAAATTAAGTCCAGAAAATAATAATTTCTAGCTAATTAGTCTCCCCAATCAATTTCTTGTGTGTCAAGTTCGTTTCTATAGTTTATAATATATATCCCACACTTTTAGATCAGTGTAGCGGAAAATCACATTGTTAACAGTACATTAAATCGGCTCGTATTTACCGTTAATTGCCTAGGGGCTGTGAGGTGTGCTCAAAGGTAGATTGTCTGTGAACAATTAAAGGAAAGGGAAAAGCAAACACAATACGAAAAAAATAATAGTGTTGTTTAACGTAACTTAATGAATAATATCAGTTAAATATGAAGAAAAAATGAATAAGATGGACAGATTAGGAAATATTAGCTATTAAATTTATATTTTTCTATTTAGACCAATGAGTGTAGATGACATGCGCACGCACTCTAGTAAGTGGACTAGTAAGATTGACTATACACGCTGTATACTAGACATGTGATGAAGTCTCCAATAAACTACACGTTTAAATGCTGCCAGTGGAAATCTAACAGGGATTTACCATGTTGTGGTGTGATATCAGGTCCCTATTATTGGGCCTATTAATTTTAATAGATCATGTTAGAAGTGATATTTGTGGAAGTGAATTTACAGATATTCAATCGAATGCTATATTAGCACCTGTGATATTTGAAGGTAAAGTGACAGGTAAACTTGACATCAATAACAACCGGTATAATGCAACAGTTAAAGTTCTTAAAATACACAAAGGTAAAAAATACCTCATGGAGGGATCTAAAAAAATCAGGAGGGTAACATTGGGGGAATTTGGTCCTCAGGATAAACCACAGTGTATTAGTGAAATAGATATAAATGTAAAAAAATATATATTTTTTGTGCGGAGTACTTTAAGTGATAATTATTATGAAGTGACAGCATTACCAGTAAAACAAAGTAAAAAATCCAGCCGCTCTGTGCGGAAAATCATTTGTAGAAATTGTGGTAAGTTGTGATCTTTTAAATATTGATAATTTTTTTTCAGATGTTCTTTAGATTTTATCTTAAAGTCTTATTAGAAATGGAACCTGATGGATGTTGAAATTTCAGGGAGAGTCAATACTATATCTTCCAATAAATAGTCTTTGGATCATGTCTGAAAACAGAAATTATTTTAATTCCCTGATATTGAAGGAACTGTATTGTAAGGGAATATATGAGAATATATGACAATGTGTACAGTGGAATAATTCCTGCTGCAAGCTACAAGAGTACTAGTTATTGATCAATGTTTGTGATTGTTGTATGCTATACTACATAGTTATATATACAACTTTAAATCACTGAGTATAATCTTAGTTTACTGGCTTTAGAATGTAGAGATTTTAACACAAAACTCAAGGCATATATTATAACCAAGGTTGTCATCAAGAAGGTTATATTTTAGGGTCTGTCAAATTTTTTGCATGGTTAAAAAGTACATTACTGATAATGAAGAAGATAGTTGCAAGATTTTAATGACAGTTGACATGCTTGACAGCTTATATTGAGTTTTGAGATGGAATCAAACTCATGATATCTAATTCAGGGAGAACAACAATCCTAAATGATTAAACGACCATAAAAATTTGTGAAGTACGAGCTCAGGAGTTCATATACATGCATATTGGTATGCAAGAAACTTACATATTATCTGCCATTCAAGTCCAGCTATATTTAGATTGTATTTAAGGTAAAACCTGTATGATAAATATATACTGAATGAAAAGTCAATAGATGAATAATAGTATTCAACAAGACTCAAGACTTATAACCACTATCACTATAGGGCATTACCACCTCATATATCCCTTTTAGTTTATAAACTAGGGTATTGTGGCCTATATACTATCATTTTGTTCATTATACATGTTGATATATCATCTTTAGGTGTAGGTATTAAATCATTTGAAAATAAGTTAAAATTACATTATTGACTTTAAACAGATAAACCTTGTCTAAATGCAATCTGGAATCTAGATTAGAAATTTGATGAATTGTTTTATAATAAATGAAATTATTATTGAATTTTCTACAAGAGTCAGTATTTGAGAGTTTGAAAACCTGTGCTAGATATACCACACTACTATCATTAAATATATTCATTCACTTCTAGATGTTTGTTTAGTATTTCCTGACCTGTATTATAGACATTGCTCTTCTATCTCCTCAATACAGACCCATTCAGTTCTATTGAAATATTTCAATAAAAGTATAGATAAGACTGAAATTGATCAAAGTCATGAATTTACATGTTTTAGTTAGAAATTTTAGTTTGTATATTTCATGCAGAAAGTTTAAGGGCATCTAGAAGAGTGAAAAGGTCATTTCTTACAAATTTGTCGTACTTGTTCTGGTAAAACTAGATATTGAAGACTAACGTCTTGTTGGTAATGAGCTTGTCGACTTCCATGCCTAAACTCTGAAATTTCTGTAAGTGGTGGATGATTGAAACAGGAATTGACTTTCTAGACATGAAATCAAAATTCACAACTTCTTTCAATTTTATAATTGTCAAATTGTTATTAACAAAGAACTAGTAAGTAAAACTTAGGACTTCAGAATAAGAGCCTAATGTATATTCATTCATTATATCAGAATATAAATTGTTATTTTCATATAAAGTAAATGTATGAACTACATTAAGTTATTATAATCAATATGGTCTTGTCATCTTATTAGTGACTATAATATTGTGCTCATATACCATTATATAATAATCCATATTCATACATTTTTTATGTCTATTACAGTTCATATTATTTTTACTATCCATATGGGACAGGCAATCTGTGAACTTTGTTAGTTATGTAAGAAAATTACCTTGTCTCAGGGGACATATCTTTAATAAAAAATTTTAAGATTTCTTTTTTTATTTCAATATATGCCAGAAAATACTATCTTTACTTTCTGCAGGGAAGGCTTGTTTCAACTATCTATATTCGTAAAACTGCACAAATAAACATTTTTTTTTTGGTGTACAAAGAAGATTCCCACAATTTTTTTCACAGAGAACAGTTTAGTGCTGAAGTTTCAGTCAATGTCCTCATGAATTAAGTTTATCTCTGGTATTTTCTGGTAAAATTAAGCATTTGCAATCTGATAAAAATGCAGATATTGAATATTGTTTTGTGTTTCTTTCAGCACTTGCCTTAAACAGCGTATGGAGTCACTCATAACATCTCACAAAACATTCAGATTTGTATTTTTACTCAGATTTAACAAATCAGTCCTTATCCATTCTTTAAAACCTTCAGAAAACCTGACAAGATAATATTGAAATTAGCTAAGTTGATGATCTTTATAATAAAGATTTATTTGTTTGTGAGATTTAGGTACAGATTAACCTCTGATCTCAAGGTTAATTAGTGCTAATTATTTAAATGATAGAGATGGATCTTATCACATTAATATTAAACTGGTTAATCTATTATGATTATTGATTAAACATTTTCCCTAATCAGATTTCAAAAGTGAAATTTGTTCAACAAATTTTTTTGAGCTTCAGATTAAAAGATGAGCATTTTGGAAAGTTTAGAAAGAAGTTTTTCTGTTATATTCTTATCATACTTGTCAACTTATCTTCATTTTATCATAACAATTTCATCTTTGTACATTTGTTTTCTTAGAGTATTTCCATTAAAATCTGAAACCAACTTCAATGATGTCTTTCTAAAAGAATGTGAATTGATTACCAATCAAACAGTGCTACACTACAATTGCCATAATTCTGTATTTTTTTCATAAAGTCTGGTTGTTAGGGAATCATTTACTTTCCTTAGAAAAATGGTTTTACCTCAACTGATTGCCATTTTTTAGACATTTAACCAAATTATTTTTCTGCAATGCACAAAATCATTTCTCCCAGACGTTCCATTGGAGCCTTGTGACTATGTGCTTCCAAGGAGATCTCATAAGTTTCCCGCCCCTAGTAAGTCTGTCCATCCCTATTTGTATCAAACATTAAATGTCTGGCACTGTCACTGTTGTCTGACAGTCCATTGCATCTAATTGCATGTATATCATGCTTTCATTTCTAATTTCAATGTAAGAAGGATATGGATTGAGACATTGCAATAGAATACAATAAAGAGTTCAATGAAAAACTCGCATAGAGAGCTGGTTCCAAAGACAAATTAGACAAATTGAATTATAACAGAATAACAGATTCTCTGTTAAAAATCAAATCATAAAGATGTCTGTACATTTAGCTTACAGTATATTTTAAACAATAAATTTCATGTTAAATAGAGAATATATAAAGGCAAAAGTATTGATTTTTGAGAGGGTCATAGAAATATTGCAATTCCCAACAGTCTGCCATTTATATACATTATAAAATTTTGACTGACTCAGCAATTCTCTAGCTCTACATCATTTACTAATGATTAAATTTTATTGAAGATTTAATTTTATTGATACAGATTATTTATTGATTACATTTATTGTGAGTAAATTCATTCCTTGCATGGTAAATCTCCTGACACAAGTCAACTTTCAGATTGTGTAATTTGCTACAGAATTATAATATAATCTTGAGAGTGCTTCAATGCATGTGCTTTACTAATATACAGAAGAAAAGAGACAAACAAAACCAAAATTTACCAATTTAATCTCAGAATCTAGTCTTGTGCTGTTTCTTATGCAATGCCTGTCAATGTTGGACATTAATAATACTTTCTGATTTATGTTTGAACTTCACCACTTCTGCAGAAAATATTTGAAAATTTTGTGAAAAATTTGTATAAATGCCAGAAATGTCTGTTTAATATTTAAAAATCTGATTGAATGTGTGTCAGTGAACTATCTGTACCTGTTACAGATCAACAACCTTTTCCTCAACTATCATCAGTCTGATTAATACCTAGACAAATGAGATCTTTGACTCTCTGTATGAAGCCTCTGGTATCTTTTAGAATTTATAGAATTTCTACAAGTTAAATCTGATTTTAAGGTCATTTGCAAAGTCAATTTCATGAAAGATATTTGACAATTCTTCAGTGTTAGACTTGTATCTTTTTTTTTTTAACTGGTTTAACAAGTACCAGCTCACATCCATTCAGATTTGTTGAATCTTCAGGCATTTGGAGATATAGATCAAAAGAATCAGTATTTGGTATTTGTTGTAGGTGTTAGTAGTATTAATAGTAGATTAGTACAATAGATAGAATACCATGATAAATGATAATAGGTGACAAGGTTAAGATAAGTATTACTCATAATACTTAGTAGGTGACTGGTACATCATAACTTCTATTATAGTATGGTATACCTGCTTTATCACTTTAATAACGTATTCAATATACCCCCAGTAATTTACTCAACTTGATACTTTCATAGGGATTCTAACTATTGGTCATGTCAAACATTGTATACAATAAATATTAAGTCATACATAAATGCAGATAAATTTGTTTTAAGGAGTTGATGCCGAAATACACTGAACATTGTTTTAGAAGTGATCCATTATATCTATTCTGTTCTAGATTTATTATGACCTTTGATGAGTTCACACCTTGAGTGGAAGTCACAGATATGATAATGACTAAGATTATGAAGTCGTTTCAGATTATAGAATTTTGCTTATAGAACACTTTTCAAATTGACTTGACCTTGCTAAAATATCACTAATCCTTTCACAAAACTGAAAAGTATGTTGAACAGTTCGAGCTACCACAGGAATGTTTGTTTACCTAAATCATCATCAAAAGTCGTAATATTTGCTTTTTCACTCTTCAAATATTATTTGCATGTGTTACTATTAATTTCTAGAATGATAGGGTTAAACCAGAATAGATGAAATATCCTTAAGTAGTTCTACATGTTGTCCTTGACTTTCTCTTTGAAACAAACATGTTTTACTTGAATTCATCATATAATGGATCTTCATTAATCAATTATTGCCATTCCTGTTTATGTCCATATCTTGTGGAATTCTAATCAAAGCATATGGCACAGAAGTATTGTATTACTGTTTTTGGAAAGTTTGAATGTTTGTTTGAATGCATGGAGCTTGAGCTTTTCACCATGCATATTGAGAGAGATGACATGCTGTTTGAAGTATTAAAGTTGGGTTCTCTTATTGATTAAAGTCAAATAAAGCTTACTTATTACTTAATTGATGTTTCTAATGAATAATGCATGTATTTTTATATTCATATATATATTTGTACAAATGGAAGTTCGAAATATTTTTGCTCACAAGCACCACTATTAGTCTTACCATCTATTGGGCAAGCAAATGGTCACATCTTGGAGAGTTTTTAGCTGGTTTTCCTGCATGAAATTACTTTACCATTGGTGAGCATCTTGACCGAGGCATATTTTTGGATTTTCCTGATCCTATTTCTTTTCTGAATCAGAAACCCTCTTAAACTGTATTGATGGTGCATTCTCTGAGCTGCCATTGTTTAGTTGTAGGGGTCTATGTATTGGTGAATTATTAAGAGCAACTACATCATAATTTGTGATCTATGTGGGCATACTTTGGGATGGGTAATCTAGACAACAGACTTAATGATGTTTCTGAATCAGGCCCACTGAGGAAATTTTCTTCGTAATTTGTAAGAAAAGCTGTTAATTTTCCTATCATACAAACATCTTTCAATTGATATAAGTATATTGAGGTATGACTAAATGAAAAAAAAGTCATCTTGAAAAATATTGATTTTTTCATCATGCTATTTCTTGGGAGGTAATCCATACCATATTTAAAGGAAATTCCTTGTAAAAAATATTCACTTGAAAAGTTGATGCACTTGAAAGAAACATTATGGATTACCACCTAGAGTCTAATCTGTTAGCCCACACTTTGAAAATATTGAAGTATAGAAACTCCCTAAAAATAAACCAATCTGGTCAGATTACATGACCCAGCCATCCTCTTTATTGTTCAAGAGGGTTTGTAATGTTAACACCCTACCAAATCAAAGGAGCAACTCCCTAAAATTACACAGTACATTATTACATTTAATTACACTGTCACTGCTCTTACATGCTTTTTTACATGTAATGTTACTTTGAGATAAGATAATTGATTAAGCAACTCCTTGAAATAACATGGTAGGCTTACATTTAACATTTCTATCTATACAATGTAATCTTGCATCCAGTGTTAGCTGTTATTGCTAGTAGAAAAGGGTGAATTTAGAAGGCCAGTGCTATCAAAGTGACAATCCTGCATTATAGGGATATTAATTACCCATTAGAAATATTTGGATTGGTGGTTGAATGAGGGTCTAGGGTGTTGTCTCAGTAAGAATACTGTACTGACAGTAACCGTTGTTTACATTGTATTTTATATTGTCATAACATTGACAGATATCTTAAGATATAACACATATATATAATAAATATTCAGACATCAGTGAACTTCTTCTATTGATTCCTATTTTCCCAGGTTGACAAAATTTGATATTTATTATTTCATTAGCTTGCATATATCTATAGTAGATTAATACATGATTTTATATTGGTAGTACTGGTTGGTTCTATCAGCAACAATCGTAATCTTGGAATTGTCCTAAATTGCATTCACTACACATGAAAAAATCTAGTGTACATTCAACTCAGTTTTGGGTGTGTAATCTGTGGTAAAATCAGTTTAGTTGTAGTGTTTTATTTTTCTTTGATAACATTAGGCATGCAAACATAACTTGCTACCATTATGGATCTTTAAAAAATGGGAAAAAGTTGTAAAAATTTGAAATATTTCTGCCTTAGTTTTGTATTACTAGTGTAGGTTTAAACTAAAAATATATTTTCTAGGTGTAACTGGTGGTAGTTGTCACCTCTTTCAAATTTCGTACAGTCTTTATCAATGAACGGCAATCTACATTGAATGAATACTTAACCTGAATGACTCGTGTATGAATGAATTAAAAAAAACTACACCTATAGTCAAGTAGATTGAACACTAAAACAAACCAGTAGTCCTATTGTATAGATTTGGAATAATGCTTTTGGTTTGCATTTTTAATTTGTTTTGTCTTGGTCTGTTAGAACCTTTTACATTAAATTCACACAAGCTCATTACTGTTTAGATTCTAACTTCAATCCATAGTGATTCAGTAGAAAAGTCAAGAGATGATGTTGGTACAGTCAATTTGTCTGAGAGCTTATGTCTCAAATCTCACATTCATACCCACCTTGGTTCTGTATTCATATCCACCTTAAATGATCCACTAGGACTCGTTTCAGGTCTAGATTTTGTTGGCTTGTGGATTTTTTATGAGTTATTTGTCATCTATTTGCAAAGTGTTTTTCTATAAAATGTCGTGAAAAATTTTGTCCCCTATTTTGATAAATGTGTAAAGGTATGAATGATCATAACTTGTACAAATGGAAGATTGATTATTATTAATAATATATTGTGTCTGATGAATATATTTTGAGTGAAAGAAGAGATGTGATGATATTTTGGTTGTTAAGATCAGAAGGTTAAAGGATGTTTTTAGACAGAATCTAACTCATTATACCTCCCACCACAACATACCTTACCTGCTTATTTTTATTAATGCTTGAATTTGAATAATTTAGACCACCTTCATCGTTTAACATGTACATTATTTAAAACATTAGCTTTCTTTTTTGTAAAGACCTATCCTGTGCATATTTTGTGCAATTTCTTAGAATGTTTTGCTATTAAAAAACGGGGGAAATTAGTTGATGAAATCTTTTTGAATGGATTACTTGAATCATCTGTGAACCAAACTGCAGACAATGCATGTGAAACATCAAGATTTCCAGATTTAGTCTTCAAAGCTTTTTTTAAATGATGCTACATACCTGCATCTCCTCAGTGAAAATTTATCCATCAGCATTGAAGTACCAGTATATTGATCATAGACCACCTTACCAGTCTATGGTTTGTGTGAGTATTGCCAGGAATAGTGTTGATTCAAGGAACCAGATTTTATTATTATACTTCATTACTAAGTTAACTAAAATAACATTTTATCAGAATTTATCATATTTATACCCTTAATATCGATATTATTACTCAAGATAAATATCATTTTCCATTTTATTCTTTACAAATTAACTATTTGATCTTGTTTGTCGATGAAATGGTATGTCTGCTGTGAATGAGAAATTACAGAACACCATGTATGAAGGTGAAATTGCTCATCATATAGATGATTATTTTTGTTGAATTAAAACTGTGGTGGTATTGAAACAAGATGTAATGCACATAGAAAAGTTGACATATCTAAACTGGCAATACAAAGAGTTTAATCCAATTTCTTTAGAAGACAAGAAGGTCTGATATCAACTACTGGATGGTGTCAGCTTTTATATCAGTCAATTCATTCAATTACAAGATCCAGTTGTTACTTGAGCTGAAACAAGTGTTCTATAGTAAACTGTATCAAACTAGATATAGATAGGAATAATTATTGGTAAGGTTATTATCAAAGGACACCTGTTTCATCATTGAAAAGACAGTTTTTTTTCTTACTTTTCTGTCCGTGAGCTGTTTTAGTATAAAATCCTCAAAACGCAAGTTTGAACTGGTTAAGCTGCTTGAAAGGAATCAAAGTTACCAACCATTTCACATATTTATGTGAAGGAGATTGTTTTGGATATAGTTATGCAGCTGTTGGTACTTGCAATCTGAAATTAAGAAGTTGTTAATAGTAAATTTTATATAAAAACAATTTGCATAAATTTTTTTCTGTTTAGTTTTACACTTTTAAGTCTTGCTTAAAGTATCTGTACAGTGCCAACCAGTGCAGTAGATGGATATGGTCTTGAAAGTTTGTACCAATAGAACCATCACCAAGGTGGTGTTACTGAAGAGATTTACAGGTGGTGGTAGTCTAGATCTATAAGTAGAGTCAAGGGAGTTATATATAGTTAGAATATTAAAGATAAGCTGTTTATGAGGTAATAATAACACTTTAGTCACTGACAAACAGTCTCTCTTAAACTTTGATGTAGAATTTGATTGACGTTAGTGTTTTGCTTCATGACAAGAAGTAAAAAAAATGGCTTGGGTGTTCTTTCTTTCACTCTGCTAATATGTTTAACAGAAAATTTAACAGGTTTCTCTAAGATTACTGTTAAATATATTTATATTTTGAGTTTTACGAAAGTGTACTGCATACATATGTTTTAGATATTAATTATTTCACAAGTTAAATTGGTCTTTCAGAACTGTAATCAGTATGAAATTATTTTTGAAGAGGCAGAACTGAAAGGAATAACAACCTTTTTTCTTATCTAATTTAAAGCCAATAATTTCATTTCTGTTTATGTCTTGAAGCATAGGTGTTGTTAAAATAGAATATATACTTACATTGAACTTCTTTTCAATAACATTATGAAAGGTTAGGCTACTGTTTCTTCAAATGTCCCTAAAACTGGGTGGTGAATGAAATGAGTATGTCAAAGTGATCTGGTAGTAACAATAAGAATGTTTTTAAAGTGAGTCTTAAATTAGATTTGTTTTTTTTAAATAAGCTGTTCTGGGAAAAAACGTGTTCCAAATGTTGAAAGAAAAAGTTCAAGTCATAAGTTGTTAGGATACAAAGAAGACACTTTTAGGAGTCATGTCCACTGCTGTCATATGTGTTGGAGTATAAGCTTTGATAAAATGCTCAAAGAAATACTGATGATTGCATGTTGTTGACTTGTATAACATATTGGTGGAATTAACTTTAACACATGATTATAACGTTGTGAAGAATGTTCAGTGTGAATTCATTTAATGACTAGAAAAAGTTACATAGTTTAGTAACTGTAAGCTTCTTGAATATATTATCTCTTCTATTTTAGCAATGTTTTTTGAATTGTTTAAATTTTTGGGTGTCAAAATCTTAATAAACAATGGACTGGATTGCTTACATTACTAGAATTTCAACATATTTATGTTTATTTTGCTACATAAGCCTTTTTTTCTTTTTAGACCATTTGAATTAGAATTCAGATCTAATTTATAGTTTGAATGAAGCCAACTGATAAATGATATGCATCTAAAAGCTTTAATATGGATGTGATCTTGGTATTGATTTAGAATTAAGCATAGCTTGATATAATCTGTTTTTCAACCATGTTTCCCTCCTGTCAATGATGCTATGCTAGTTCAAGGTCTGACAAAAAAAAGCATTGTCAAATTCTATTTTTTATACGCCCACATGAAATGGGGGGCGTATATTGTCGTCACCCACATCCGTCCGTCCGTCCACAATTGCTCGTAAACACTCTACAAGGTGTAATTCTTGACGGATTTAGATGAAACTTAATATGAGTGTTTATGATCACGCAAGGATGAACCCTATTGAAAATCAGCGAAATCGGAAAAAAATTAGTATGAGTTTGTGCCCTTGTTCTTGAATGGCTCGTAAACACTCTACAAAGTGCAATTCTTGACCGATTTTGATGAAACTTGGTGTGAGAGTATGTTATAACTCAAGGATAAACCCTATCGAAAATCAGTGAAATCGAAAAACATTTAGTATGAGTTATTGCCCTTGTTCTTGAAAACGCGTTCAATTTTAGCTTGTAAACACTCTTGAGAGAACAATTTTTAATGGATTTTAATGAAACTTGGCCTGAGTATTTGTTATCACCCAAGGATGAAGCCTATTGAAAACCAGTCAAATCGAAAAAAAAATTAATATCAGTTATTGCCCTTGTTTTTGAAAACGCGTTCAATTTTTAGCTTGTAAACACTCTACAAAGCACAGTTATTGACCGATTTTGACGAAACTTGCTGAAATTGTTTAATATCACCCAAGAATGAACCCTTTTGAAAATAGCACATATCGAAATATATTTAATAGGAATTATTGCCCTTGTTCTATAAAATGTGTTGGATTTTTGCCTTGTAAACACTCTACAAGTCACAATTCTTGAGCGATTTTGACATAACTTTGCATGAGTATTTCTAATCACTTAAGGATGAACCCTATTGAAATTCAGTTAAATCGAAAAATATTAAGTATCAGTTATTGCCCTTGTGTTTGAAAACGCGTTCAATTTTAGCTTTTAAGCACTCTAGAAATAACAATTCTTAATGGATTTTGATAAAACTTGGCTTGAGTATTTGTTTTTACCCAAGGATGAACCTTATTGAAAATCAAATAAATCGAAATATATTTAGTGTCAGTTATTGCCCTTGTGTTTGAAAACGGGTTTAACTTTTTGGCTAATAAACACTCTAGAAGGTACAATTCATGACCAATGTTGACAAAACTCACTGAAATTGTTGGATATTGCAAGGGATGAGCCTAATTGAAAATTAAAAATATCAAAATATATCTAATATGAATTATTGCCCTTGTTCTTTTGAACGCGTTCGATTTTTGTCTCGTAAACACTCTACAATTCTTGATGGATTTTGATGAAACTTGGTGTGAGAGTGTGTTATAACTCAAGGATGAACCCTATTGAAAATCAGCAAAATCGAAAAAAATTTTAGTATGAGTTACTGCCCTTGTTCTTGAAAACGCATTCAATTTTAGCTTGTAAACACTCTAGAAAGAACTATTCTTAATGGATTTTGATTAACTTTGGCTTGAGTATTTGTTTTTACCCATGGATGAACCCTATTATAAATCAAATAAATAGAAATATATTTAGTGTCAGTTATAGCCCTTGTTCTTGAAAACGCGTACAATTTTAGCTTGTAAACACTCTAGAAAGAACAATTTTTAATGGATTTTGATGTAACTTGGCTGGAGTATTTGTTGTCTCCCAAAGATGAACCCTATTGAAAATCGAAAAATATTTAGTACAAGTTATTGACCTTGTTTTTGAAAACGCGTTCAATTTAACTCGTAAACACTCTAGAAAGAACAATTTTGAATGGATTTTGATGAAACTTGGCTTTAGTATTTGTTTTCTCACGAGGATAAACCCTATTGAAAATCAGATAAATCGAAAAATATTTAGTGTCGGTTATTGCGCCTGTTTTCAAAAACGCTTTCAACTTTTGGCTTGTGAACACTCTAAACATTCCTTTTTGACAAACTCGCTGAAATTGTTTAATATCAACCAAGGATGAGCCTTATTAAGAATTAAAAATATCAAAATATTATTAAGGGTGAACCCTATTGCAAATCATAAAAATACCGAAAAATATTTAATGACTTGTTATTAGGTACAATTCTTGACAGTTTTTAATGAAACTAGAGACCCTAGAAAAAAATAGGTTGGTAGGTTGAATAATTCATTCCACTTATTGTAACCTTACTGAAAAGTTTTTATTTGAAATAAATGCTGCCAGTGGGCGTATATTACCTTGCCTGGCAAGCTATCTTTTTTTAATATCTCATTCAAGATTTTAGTATAACTATAAAGTTATTCCCACAAGTCTTTCAAAAGATATTTTGGGGTATTCAATGATCATGAGTAGGAGTTGAACAATCAAAAGGTTTAAATTTTTTAGTAGTAGGTGGTAAGTAATGTGACCTAATTATCATAACTTTCATAAAATGTGTTCACCTCACCTACACATACTCTCCCACTGAAGACTGGTATTTCATTCACTAAAGTGTTTCAAGGTGTTTCAACATGACAATGCTCAGCTCAGGAATTTCTCATTGATTACACCCTATTAGTTATTGTTATCTTTATATCATGAAGGGAGGTTAATATTAAGATCTGTTATATCAGCAAAAATTTAATATTAGAAATGATATATATTTCTTATTCAATCATTGATCAATTTGACAGTGATTTTAAATGAATTAATGTTTGTACAATATTGGTTTACACTGCTCATATGCCCAGACTAGATAGAGACAATTGTTTAGTTCTTAGCCTTGATGAAGGAAATGCTAATATTAATTATCTTCACAAGTTCTTTCTAAATCCAGTCAATTATGAGGGCACCCTTATTTGACTTTTAGTTATTTGTGTCGACGCCAAGTCGTAAAGTATCGCAGGAACTATTCATCAGTAAATTAAAAATAAATTTCTGCTTAGATATTAGTTTTAGATTTTTTAGGATATCAGAATGTGCTCAATTAGTTAAAATCTGTTTAAGAGAGAAATTAGATTATAGTTATTATTGGGGAGAATATCATTACTTTACTGTCTATTCTTCTTCCAGTTGATTGAGCTCACCAGTGTCAAGTGTGTCCTAGTAAATATTGAATATGTAAGATATTTCTCTGGGTTTAAGTAAGCGTAAAATGTTAATAGAGTCTTCTATCAACACCTTTAGCTTTTTTGTTTTCTATAAAGGTCTACTTGAAATGGTTGAATGCTTTTAGAGATTCATTATTTCAACAGAAATTATTGATTTGGATCAGTGTTTCTGGACAATTTCTTCTATAGTTATATATCTTCACTGACAGTAAATCGCCCTCTCAGCAAAATATATTTCTAAAATTAAAATAGACTTACAATAAAGGATTAGAATATATCAATACAAGTAAATAAGCTATATTCAAGTCATATTTGTAATGTATTACACAACTATAGAAGATATAATGTACCAGTTTATATTATATAATATAACAGTAGTTAGTACATTATATATGTATAACTTACTATATCAATCTGTATCATGTACTGACATGCTTGATTTCTATGATCAAAAATGATTTTACTGAATTAACTTTTCAGCATTTTGCTCTATATTCAATTTTTTTTTAGTAAACTGCAACTTCAATCGGAATATTGCTTCAATTCATCATGATGGAAAATAATGACTTTCATAAGGAATCTCATCACGCTTAGTTGTGCTATTGGCTGAAAATTGAAAATCTAAGTCAAATTTAATATGGTTTTGTATCAATTGTATGGATTGTAATTTAGGATTCATTCATTTGACACTGTTTTACAAACCACAAGTCTATAAGAGTGTAGACAACTTGAAGCTTTCAACAGATAGAAGAAGAGTTGGAGATAACCCTTAACAATAAATATAATTATTATCATTAAATATATCAATTTTATATACCATTGAAATTCTTAAAATTAGACTTATCTTTTTAATGTTTGCTATTATCCGATTTTTCTTCATTTTACAAATTTCTACATGTAGGCCCTATGATAAGTATGTCAACAGCTCATTCTGTATTTTATCTAGGGTGGTTGAAAAGTAACTAGTTACTATTCAACAACAGAAGGCACTTGCACAGGGTTGAAGCAGTGTTTACAAAAAATGTTAAAGTTATTATGTTAAAAGTATATTCAAAATATGTCAAAGGTAGACTTAAAATTCATAAGATTTATATTATCTGTAAAATAATTCTTAAAGCACTTGTACTGAAACTTTACATTGATGGTTAATGAATAAATTGAAATGACAAAAACATAATACTAAAGGGTTTGGTAAAAACTTCAACTCAATAATGCACTGAAATGAATGGTAATGAATATAGTCAATAATGCAGGTAATTTTTTGTGATTTGTTATTGTTGCCCTACATTTCCAAGGTTTGTAGAATTTAGTGTTGTAACATTGAGTAGCATCTGTAAGGAGACTTGCTTGATATCAATGTGTTTGTGTGTAGACCTACTATGTATCATGTTATGAAGTTGCAACTTTTTTCTGGTATCTAAATGATACTCACCTATGCTGTCAGACTTCAATCATCAAAAGATATGTGGATTATTTCTGTTAGGCTAAATATCACTATATCTCTCTGAAATTACCAAAAAACAAAGTTACCTGTATGTAACATCAAACTGTCTGTAGTAAAGAAAAAAACTGTAATGTTAATTTCTGAAGTGAATAATGATGTTTATATAATAGTGAATCTGGAAACTTTGAAGTTGGTAGTCAGTAGACACATTAACAGAGATCTGTTCTAGATTATTGTTATCATGGAATAATTGTTTATAACTTGAAATGGTATTTTATGATCAATTACTGTTTCCAAATAAACATAAAGCATGTGGTTGGTGGTGAAATCGGGTCATTATCATTATTTATACATCTGTCTTATTTCAATGAGGCAAGAATCTGTTGTTTCCAAGATTTAAGGGAATTGGACTTCCTAACCTTACCCCACAAGACTTATGTATTGGGTTTATTTTTTTTAATAGATCTATAGACATATTCTTGATATGTGTTGACTTTTCATGTAGGTTTCCCCTTGTATGTAGTATTTTGGATGGACAATAAACAGATCTTGGCATTTAACAAATTAAATAAAAAAAGTATAGGGCCTACTAATGCTGCTTTCCTACCAATTTTTAATAATTTTTAATTTAATATTGAATTCTGCTAAAATATGTTTATTTAGATTAAATTAATTCAGTATTATGGGTCAAATAGCCCAACAGTTGAGTTGCATGGTGGGTGCTTTGACTGCTACATACATAGTCTCTGGATCTGACAAGAATGTCTGATCTTTCTGACCCTTTACATTTGTCTGACCCCACCACGTTTGATTCTATATCTAGCTTATTGACTCATTAAATCGAGATATTTTTCTTACTACTAGTAGAATGAACTTGATGATACCTGTAACATTATTTTACGATTTTCATCTCTGATCAGCCTGAAAAAATAAACAGTTGTGAGTGAAGAAATAACTGTCTTTACCTCCCATCAAACTGACATTAACTCAGCATGTAGACTGCCGTAAACTAATGGAATAAGAAATAATATACCTTTACCAACTTTTTGCTTAAATGCATGACTTAAGAACTTCCGTAGGGTTTGTAAGTCTTAAGTTGAATGCTTATCTGAATCAAATCAGGTGTTAAAGGATTAGGTCTATCCTTTCTTTGGTCAATTTTCAAGACAGACTTGCACAAGTTGGTGATTGGCAAATTAAACACACCTTCAGACAGTTTATTTTTACGCTACTTCAACTAACATTAGTTTAATCTGTACTAATCTGAACATTTTAACAGATTGACTCAAGTTACGCAAACTGGATGTTATCGCCAGTGATTTTGATAAGACATACTAAAACACTACTAGACAAATATATAAAATTGGACCAATTTATTTAGGGGAACGTTAGATAAATAACAAGTACTAGACTAAAAACGATTAAAGTTTAGTAAAATAACAGTAAGTTACTGTGTAATATTGGACTTGAGTTACCAAAATAATATCTGTAATTAAAAAGAAAATAATCTCCAGAGCCAAAATTTACACCTTTTAAAGTCAGATCAGATTAAATTGTCTAGTCTAATTTTTCCTTCTTGTCTTCACTTCACTACTGTAATGTAGTTCTGTTTTATTATCTTCAATTCTGACAGCTTTATTGGTAATGGTAAATGACTTAAAAAAGTAAGAGAATGCATCAATACTTTTGTAGATACGGTCTATATCTTGGTACTGTGTTTACTGAAAAATTGCATTATTTTCCTGTTTTTTCATACAATTCATATGCATCAGTTTGTTTATATTCAAAGCTTATCTATGTAAATATCATTTTAAGCATCTCCATGCTGCCATGATCTTAATAAATCTGGGAAAAGGTCACAATATAACTTATATAACATTATATAGAGGTGGTTGTCAAATATTTATTTTAGTTTGATGCATTAGGTACACGTGCACATTCAATTAAAACAAGAATTGAAATATTTTGTTGAAAAAAAAATGATTTGCCTGAAGAGAAATATTATTGAAGGATTAAAAACCTGATTGCTTTGATCTACTACATTGTTTTTTAAACTTTATCTAGTTTGATCAAGTGTCATTTCAAATATGTCTTTGAAATTTATTATAGGAAAACAAAACAATAACCAGATGTTCACAGCTGTCTATTTGGCTTAGTGAATATGATAAATATTCATTTAAATTTAGTTTCATCTGAAATTTTTTCTGAAATTTTTTCTGAAGGAAAAATTTGAATATCAATGTTGTTATATTGTTAAAATATTCCAAATTACATGAGTTTTATGGTTTGAATATAAAACATAAATATAAAACAGATTTGTTTAAATAAAGGTAAATAGTTGAATAAAATAAAAATTCAGTTTTATAGTGTCTCATGCCTCTTTTGCCAATTATGTGATAATTTCACTGAAACTGCTTTCCAAAGTTTGAGCTGATCATGAATTCTACACAACAAAGAATGTAACTATAAACTTACATCCTATCATTGATGCATAATCCATGGTGAATGAATAAATACATGTTAAAATTGTATACAGATCAATCATTCAAATATCTTGTATTTGTTCATACAAAGTTATTTAGTTTTCTTCAATGTCTTATATTAGTATCACCTCTAGTTTCAGTTCTGTATCGATTGAACTTACTAAATATCAAATAAAATTGCTTCACTCATAAAACTCTATCAAATAATCATTTCAACTGAAAGTGAACCAATATTAAAATACAGTGTCAATCACATCCCTTCTTAGATATCAACCCAGTTTAGTAAGCACTACATCATATCTTGTAACAATACTCAATTTGGTCCTGTTTCCCAGTGTGCAATTTACCATGGTACATTGTGTAATTCTGAAATATTAATTATCAAATACAAGCAATACAAGTGTACTGTCTTGATATTAGTCTGAGAGGACAGATTCGTGATTAAGGTTTGTTTTATGGAACAAATGACAAGATGCCTAGTTAATTCCGAATGTTCACATTATTCCAAGAACATGGTATCTTATATAAGACTCGTCTATGGAATGAATACGGTCGGCTTTGTATGAAGTATTTATCTCTCTATTGGTACCTAAAGTAGGTCAAACTATTCCGTGTTGGAGAGTATAGATAACAATTTCACAATCAATATAGGTTTTTGTTTTGATTCGTTTTTTCTTGATTCACATTGGCGTCTATCAGTAGGGATCAATACGTAAATACCATGGTGAAAACCTTGTGATAATAGTCTTGATTATCGAACTATACTGGTCATTACAACTCTCTTTATATTGTCTTTTAACCATGAAAATACTGACTTTGTGTGATCACAGATAAATGTTTAAATATTGATCATTCTAGTCCACTTCTCTTCCAAGATTTAATGAAACATTGAAAAAAAAACCTGGAATAACAGTATATATATATGGATTCTAAGGGTAACACTTGATTGACAGACTAAATGTTTATTCTTAGAAAGAAATATTATGTGACAACTTCCAGGTATCTAAATCAGAGCCCCGTTCGATTTGCCAACTTCTGCTTCTGGAAGACGTCTTCCGTTCATTCGATTCGGTCTCTTCCGATTACTGAAGATCTTCTGACTCTTCCGAGAAATTGTTGGAAGAGACGGAAGAAACATGGATTTGTTTTGAAGATTTGTACAAGAGTGGGTTTTTTTTTCACTATGGTTTCTTCCCCTCGTTTATTCGATTTGCCTCAGGGTAGAGTCTTCTCTTCTACTTCTGGAAGCAGTAAATCGGACGGAGCCCAGGAAAGCAGAAAGTTAGCTGTAGATAACCTTGTTGAAAGTTGCTTGATGTGATTTGAAAAAGTAAATCTATACTACTAGTTTAGCTCAATTGTTCCAAACCTTAAAACTATTTTGAAAATATTTAGAATTTTTTTGCCACAGTTTAGTACAATTTTTATGTTCAAATCACCAGACCACTTGGCCACAAATTATGCAAAAATTTGATTTTTGGACTATAAATTCCAGTTCAAAAACTTTTCAATGACAAGTTAATATTCACATACATCATTTTACTGTCAAATACAAGAAGAACATTAGACTTAGTCAAATCTTAAACATTTACTTGAGACAGGCCTGTCACTCAGGTTGGTTGAAGGGGATTTGCTGAGATTGACTATCAAATATTGTAGAAATTATTGTATATACCAGTTTTCGATTTGGCTGGAATTTCAAATAAGGCCTTCATGATGTCAATTTTAGATAATTGTATACAACTGAATGATTAAGTGGAAAAAGGATATTGATCAGATCCTTTCCTTTCTGATTGTATGTTTTGAATTGTGTAGGTATTTATTAAAAAGCAAACCAAGCCATATTATTCTGTTAAAATAAATCTTCTTTTAACATAAAACACTATGTTTTCTCTCTTTGAATTATTCATATGCAAATGTGCTGCTAAAATTTATGTTTGGTTTGTCCTTCATCCATGTCAAGTAATATCGCTACATAGACGCTCTTCATTTCTTCAATTTAATATGTCTGCTACTGGCTAGATAAAGTGGAAACTTCTGCAACATTTATCATAATTAAGGGGGAACTTAATCAGTTTTAAGATATATAGAAGAGGTCCCTCAGGTATCATTCTATTATATTTCTTGAGTTGGAATTCTAATAAATTGAAGCTAATGGAAACACTAACCTCTAGAAGGCTACTTTATATACAGTTAAAGATTACAACCAGAAAAACCTAGTTAATGCATACATACTGCTTTTAATAATGGGAGTCCAATATGTTAGATGAACTAATATTGGTTTAGGTTTTAAACCTGTTTAGGAAGAATATTCCAGTCTGACATAGTTATACACTGTTAGGATGTAAATAATTCTTTAGGATCATGTAGAATTTTATATGCTTAAAACTATTTCTGCCATGATTTTTGTGAAATTTGCAATGTGCTTTAATTATAACTTGATGTACTAATAAAGAGCCTAATTATATAAGAAACCATACGAAAATGAAACAAAGAGGTGACTATTTTGAAAATGGACCTCATGCATGTAAGTATTTCATATACCAAAATAAATCATTACATCCTACAGAAAAAACACAGCATGATTTAGTTATAGTCAGGTGTTTTTAGATGCAGCGCAGTATATCATATTAATTATATCAACACCTGAATCAATATTAGTCTTATCTAAAACATAAGAAATCGCTAATTGATAGTATTTTCATTTTAATATAGATTACATTTTGTCAGAAAAATGACGCTGGCTCTGAATGCTTCAATATTAGTCACCAAATATTTATTATGCATGGCAGTATGTCAATGTCAACTAAATATTAGGAAACAAAAATGAAGTGTTCCCACTGCATAGAAAAGCATTGGTAGAAAAGCAGAAAGCATTACTTATACCATAAGCAATTTTAAAAAGATAATTATAGAACATTATAGTAACATTTTATTCTACAATAATGCTCTGATGAGTGTGGTATATACTCATATTTGCTACAAACAAAATTCCCCTATTGACATGGGAAATCAGGCAATTCAACCCTGGTGACATATCTTTTCACCCTTAAGATTCTGTTCACAATAGAATTGTTTTTTTTTTTTTTGCAACTGGACAGAATTTTAATGTGAGATTAAATCTTGCCTCATGTCAGCTTGACAAAATTTGACTCATTTATCTTTGTTCTTTCTTTATATATTATTTAGAATCAGATATTAAAATGAGATATTATATATAGCCTACATTACTAAACTGTTCAAACCTAATATAGACAATATTGCTCTATATAAGTCAAATTCTGTTCTGTATAAAGCCAATACTGCACGGTATAAGTCCAATAGCCAATTTTGCACTTTATGAAGCCAGTATCAGGCCAATACTGCACTGCATTGTGAGCCTTATAGCAAATTTTGCACTGTATAAGCAAATTCTGCACTATGTAAAGCCAGTATTAAGTCAATACTGCACTGGTTAAAGCCAAATGCATAATTTATTGATTTTGTGTATTGGGGGTTGTTTTTGGTGTTAAAATTTGAGAGTTAATTGATTGCAGAATTTTTAACTAATCTTGAAGGAAACAATAAAAAGCCATAAATTCTTGAATCCATGCTTTTTTTTTTTTTTTTTGGCTCAATTGATAATGGCAGTAGAAAGGATATTATAAGAAGTATTTTCTGAAAAATTTGATGGCTTCAAATATATTTCCTTCATGCATCCGTCATCTAACAAGGTAGCATTTTTATATGTCATATTAATTCCATTTGGTTTGTGAAAAAGCTCATCACATCTAAATAATGTTTCATTCACATTATTGAGAACATTGTCAGGAAAAGTTCCATAAAATCACATGGCATTTCAGAGAAGCCTTTTTTCTATATAGAATTAATATTCCATTATTTTTTTTAGGTAATATTTGGTATATTTTTCAAGGAAGCAATATTTCAATGTTCAAGTTCCATCAATCCTTTGAAGGAACATCACTCATTAAACAAATTATCTGATTGATCTCTTGATCAGTTATTTTTCATGTAGAAAAGGTGATAAAAAGTCACAAAAGTTGACAAATTCAATTTTAAAATTGATACTCCATGAAAGTGTTCCTTAAGAGTTAAAGAACTATTCTAACTCTACTTAACGACTGATGTAGTAGTCTTGAAGGACTTGTATATTAAACTATTTACAGTGAATAATGGAACTAAAATAGATAATGTAAAAAGGAAGAAATTCTAGATTGAGGTCTGTTATTTGAAGTAGGACTAGACTATTATAAATCCTATCATATACTAGTCAAGTAATGTTCTTAATATATTGATTTTATATTGGGATCTCCTTACAACAGTAGGGAGGTTTTATCTGAAACAATACAATCTGAGCCTCAGTTGAAGAGTTTAGTAAATAAACTTGAAGCTATAAAGTTATTTTCAGGCAAGATTTGATATGAGAATTGATTGTTGTTTCAATTTTTCATGTAATATGGAAAGCAGTAAAAAAGCTGTATCACCTGTTAGTGAATTGCTATTTCTGATATAATACAATACTGGTTTTCAATTTGCATGTAAAATCAATGAAGATTGAATGCCTGTAGATAGAAGAGCTTTGTAATTGGCTGAAGAGTTTTGGAAGAATGTAGAAGACTGAGTCACTTACGCCACACCATCCAGGACCGAGTTTCACCGCCATGACATAGGTTCTGACCAGATCGTACTTTTTTTCAAATCACCAAACCAACAGTTTCCTAATCATCCAATTGATCATAATCCACTAACAACAACCACCAAAATAAAAACAAGCTAGTTTTTTATATTAGGCTTAGCTGGCAAGGACGTAAACTACTCATTTACCTCCACGACCTGAAGAGGGTTGGAATTTTGCTGTTTTCTAATTTTTTGTATTTCATATCTTTTGTCCCATCCAATTTCCTGAGCTAAAATTAATTTTCTTTGATGTAATTTTCTAATCCCATGATTCCATGTATAATTGTCATTCAGTAATTATAAGTCATTCATTAGTATGAATAAAAATACTGTTTCATAGATAAAGTACCATTATTAAGGGTGTAGTAATCTGATTAATACTGACAACATCACATTGTACTATTATTTGTGTTATTACACCACCCACTGGTACTACTTTATTTTATGGTTCTTTAACTTGCTGTAATGGTCTCCATTATCATCAATATTGCTGCAGAATTTTTATGATTCCTCTTTCTCTGTCAAACTTGATAACTAACTGGTAAACATTTTAGTTTAATTATATTAGTAGGCACTAAATTTATTTCGAACATGATAATCGATTTTATGTCAATAAATATAACATGCTTCCATAGTTGCGAAATCTACATTTACAGTTGCCATATGAACTTAGCATCAACAGTAGTAAGGATTATTTCTCAATAAAAGGATGTAAGCAATGTATCCCTTTAAATAAAAGGAAACTGGTTAGTTTAATGAATATTGATTCCTGTTCAAGTTTGTCTAGTTCTTGACATTCATACAGATCAACAGTTCTATCTCTTCAAATCTGATAAATTCTTTGTGTTTTTCCTTCCAATTTGTCTTCTGCCATTAAATTGTATGATATATAGTGTTTGTCTTGAAGATCCGTACAGCCAGGATTTCGTGACATTTGATCAGTAAGGAAATTTGACTCTGACAGTGATCCATGGGAGCTTTAATAATTTGTTCACTTTCTGTTAGATTAAAACCAGGCTGTCGTTGAGTTTTGATTTGATATAATAGCTTCTTATGTAGTTGGGGTAAATCTTCTTAGGTATTTCAATGTAAAATGTCATGGAAATCGTCGTTAAATTGATTAATATTGTTTGAAATCAAATTTTGTGTGTGTGTAATATTGAGAAAACTTCTAAGCATATCGTAATTTCAGAAATGCAAATTTCCTGTCAAAGATTATTTTTATAGGCTTCGGTTTGCAAGTTAATAACTGAAAATTGGTAATTTGCATATTTTTCATATCTTCAGAAAATCATATCACTGAGTCTTGTCCTGACAACTGTCAAATTGATATTATTGCGATGTGCTTGGCATCAGCTTTTAAACAATATTTTTATTTTAGTTTTGGAACATAAACTGTACAAAATATGAAATGTGGAAAACAAGCGATTTGAATATTCATAAAATATGTTCTTTGTTTAGTTCTATTTAACTTAAAGACAAAGGTAATAAAATCACTGGGTTAATTTCACACCTTTTGGGTTGTTGTTTGACAGGAGCTGTGTTTGATTTCGATATTCTCACAATAATAACTTTATTATAGCCACTGTAGCAAAAATATACATAAAGGTTAAAGATTCATGAACATTACCAACCATAAATACAACATAAGATTTTCTTTTCCTTTATTGGTTGATGGATGTAGAATAATCACATGTTAAACCTGGTATCTACATTAATCCTTAAATAACACTTACATTTTACGCCAAATACGTAACAAACGTAAAACAGCTCGGAAGCTGACAGATCATTGTCAAACAGGTTTAGTTTAATATTATGCAAATATTCAATAAATTGGTATGGTTTTTTCAGTGCTACACTGTCAAGTTAAGAAGAAAAAAATATGTTTGAATTATGAATCTTAAAGCAGTATTTTATTTCTGGAAACATCATTAAGAAACCTAATAGCTTTGTTTGAAGTATATAGTAAAAATAGTAAAATAGTAATACAACTATTGTTTATGATAGTAATATTGAGTTAGAAGGAGAACTGCAGGGTGTATTCTAGTGTTTTGGCTGCCATTTGACCACCTGGGTGGCTCTAGACCACAACTAATCTGATAAAGATATTGATAATTTATACCTACTTCACATACAAATTACTCTATGATTACTTTGTACTGTTTCCCTTGGTTTTTGGTGAAATACCTCATAAAAAAAGTGAACATGTGGATTTATATTGTAATTTGGTTCTTCAAGTGTAATTCATCCCTGGTTTTAACTCTTTTGATTTATTTATTTGTTGGAACTATATTGTTGGATAACTATAGAATAACCCTTTCCAAATTCCATTATAGAAAGAAATATGTAAGCTGTTAATGATTGAATGGCAATTGATCAATGAAAGGTGAAATTTTTCTATCCTGCCCTATGTTTCTATGCAAAATATAGGTACATGTGCATTTACTATAAATTCGAATAGAAATGCCTATACAATACAGGTATTGTGTTTTTTAAAAGCGTTAATTACCAGTGATTATACAATAGGCGAAGTGTTTTCTATTGAAAATATTGTACATTTAATGATGTATTAAGTTGCTTGTTGGCAATCAGAAATATTCAAACAATTCTAACAATGTTTATTTAAATAGCTAGTAATTATCGCTGAAATATTCACAAGAGATTTATTATCTTCTGGGAGTGATTATTGAAGTAGTTATAGTGATATTCTACTTTGTTTTCTTTAAAATTATCACTTGACGATAAAGCAAGGTAGTCCTGGAGGATCGTAGATGAAGTAGCCTACCCTGTATCAAAAGTCAGAATGTAAACCTACTTTGTATACAATTTCTGGAGAATCTTTCAGAGAATCATATTAACAAAGCTTTTCTTGCAAAGATTCCCAAAACACTTTGTGGTTGAATTGAAAGAACACTTAGAATAATTATTTTTTAAAAATTATTTTTACAAATTTTCCAAAGAATGGGATAAGTGTTACAATTAAATCATCAGGTTTAGTAATGAGAAAAGTTATATATTACAATGTCGAACTTGGTGTCTTGGAGGGAGATCTTGTATTTTCATATATTTGGGAGGTCAATTTAGTTAAGATTTAGAATTACAGAGTGAATTTAACAGATTAGTTCTAAATTTGATCTCTTTTTCAGTGTGAGTTTATCATGATGTTTTAGTAATTAACCAAAATAGTTTTGTAATTGGAAGAAATTCTAAATTTTTCCCTGGAGTAAAATCACTTTGTTTTAGCGATTACAGTCTCTTTAGTTCTTGAGAATAGTTAAAATCAAATAAAAAGAATTTTAGAAATGACTGGCAAGGAATAGAAGGATTTAACATGCCATTTTTAGGGAAATATGATATTACACAGTGGATTCTAGCTTATTACTGTCTCTGTTTAGTTTTTTTACTGAAAGATTTCCAATAAAACTAACCACTCCACAAAGATTTTAGATTTTATAATCCTTGCATAGAAAATGTTAGAAAATTTGGATAATAAAATTCTAATTGTGTAGAGAATTTTGAATGATCTTGAAGCTGTTACACAGTAAAACAATATCCATAAGCTTGGATTAGAAAATCTTTTCTGAAATGTAAATTTAAACCGCTATTCTGACTGGTTGTTCTTAGTATAAGATTCCAATGACATTGAGAAGCTGAGAGCACTCGTATATATATATATATGTTTATGTATATAATTATATATGCCCACAATTGTCCATCATAGTGCGTAAACACCTCAGAGAGAAGACAAAATTCTTGACAGATTTTATTGAAACTTTGTGTACTCAGTGAACCCAAATGAAAATTAGAAAAATTTCATCCCTTAAAACAATCTGAAAAGCACAATTCTTGTTCGATTTTGACAAAACTTGTTAATATTGCTTATAATCACATTAAAAGTTCAAAAGAAGTGCATTGAGGGGGAATATTTCACATGTGTGCTTGGTACTGTACTGCCAAATATATTTATTCAAAATAACAAAAATAAGATGAGATTTTTGTCCCCCTCTTTTTAAAATCTTATGCATATTTGAAAACAAAACTGCTAGTGGGCCCGGGCTGTTGATTTGGCCATTTATACCGAACATATCTAAGGGATTATTGGAAAGAGGTGGTTAATCAACAATGAATTAATTGGCGATAATTAATCGGCTGTCAGACGCTTTCAGTTCAAAGAGATTGACTCTCAAACTACTTACTTTTAAAAAACAATTGGAACAGTTGACAGTGTTTAATCTTATAATAATGCCATTGAATTTTTATCAGTCATTATTCACAGATATTCTTTTATATCAAACCTATATAACAATAATTATCTTCCAGTTTCAACAGATCCAAATGACGCAGAAAATACCCTCATAGAATTCTTGACAATGATAGCTTGCAGGTCATTGCGAATGTTTCTTTTACAAGTTATAAAGTTGATGGAAAGTTCAATTTAATGTCACTGACAAGGTCCAGTAATGATAACTGTTACCACACATTCATGGTATTGAAATACAGTTTACAGTTGGATACTAGTTGATTAGTAGTGTAGCATAGCTTCGTAATCAATAAAAAAATGTTAAAAAAAGGATCCATTAAGAAAAAAATAAATCAACAGCCCTACAGTGGGCATGTATTACATGGCACACTATCTTTTTATTGCTGAAAGGAGAGTTTTGAAGTTGAATGAATGTTAGAAATTGATAACTGACCTATTCAGATACTGGTGCTTGTATTTATCAAGTTCTTCTTTCTGTTATCAGTCATACAAGTACAGTGAAAAGTTCTTTGAATTTTATACCATAGATTATACAGATCATTGCTTGTGGATAATACTTGGTATGATTCGACAATCATTTTTATATCATGGATATTAAAATTAAGTTTGTATTAAGATTGCTAGTGAATGTACTCAGAGAGATTGCCAATCAAATAAAGTCATTCAAATATGCCTCTTTTCATATTTGAATGTACTCAGAGAGATTGCCAATCAAATAAAGTCATATGCCCATATTATTTCACCTGCAACAGAATTAACAATAATCAATGATGGCAGATGTTCAAGAGACATGAGAATTTATGATTGGTAAAGAATTACTCTCCTGCAGCCAAAAGTGAAAAAAGTCAGCAAAGTAGTTAAAATATCGCTGGAGTACAATGGGTAGAATATATAAAGGAATTTTTTAAGCGTTCCTGAAGTTATATTTGATGTCAATTTCTGCCCACACTGATACAGATATTAGAATTCTGCAGTGGTTTACATTGAAAGTATGGAATAACACAAGAGATGCAGCACTAACATTTAACACTGTTTAACCCTAGAATACAATTGATTCTAAAGAACTAATACAGACTGGAACCAGACTAGAAACATGTGGAGGCCACCATGGCAAACTTCATTCCTGTACCCTGCCTGGCATACTATCTACCACCAATTTACAACTCATATTTCCTTACTACTGTTGACAAGTAGTGTTAGTTTACTCTGATTTCTATCATCATATACTCAGCTTGTTAACAAGTGGTAGAACATGACCTACAAAGGTAGATAAAAACTGATTGGATCTGGCAATGACCTAGTAATATGGCCTAGAAAGAAATGTCTCATTGAGTCTGTTCTTTCAAAGTTTATCAGAGCTTTGCACACACTGCATCAGAATGTAGTCCAAAAATGATCCCAGTAATGAACAACTGAAGAAGGTAACCAAATGAATTATGTTGAAAGAGCATTGAGTGCTTAGAATAATTGAGAATATCACATAGAAATATTGAATCATTGATTTCAAGATTGCAGAATTTGGCTGATATCATTGAGACAGACTTTGGTGCTTACAGACTGGACCAAACTCTGATTCATGTATTTGATGTCTTTATATTTGTATTTAGAAGAATTTCATGGGCATAGTGTGAACTTAAGTCTGTAATCATAAATTAGGTGGAATTATTGATTGAAGGTTTACTGGTCTAAGTTCCTATTAAAAATTTAGATAGATGCAGACAAATTTAAAATATGTCCTGAAGTATTAATGACTATAGAAATCAATTTAAGATTTAAGATTCTTCAAGAGCCAGACAGTTAAGAATAATTAAGGGAATATTTGGTGTATGCACGAAGCTTTATATTAAAGTGAATGTTTGCCAGACTGGGTCCACTGAATTGTAAACTGACAATGGATTTGTAATGGCTTTGAAGGCAGTAAAAATATTGTCAATGTATTCAGTTCTTATATTTTTGTACACTAGAGCACCTATCTTCATGAAGTCTACACATTAAATACACAGCTTCAGGCCTCAGTCTAATTGCATGTTCTGCTGTCTTTTGAAGACAAAAATAAATTGCTTCCTGGCTGTTATCATTCCATTTTGATTGATCAAGTTTACTTATCTTTTTGAAATGTTGAATATGGCAACTACTATATACCCTGCTCACACAACTTCCTTCATTAAGAGCCCATCTTCAATAAAGTCACATATCTAAAGCGTGGGGATATATAGGTGACTTATATTGGTAATGACCTCTCTATTAATTAATAAATATCCAATAACTAGAAGTATAATGCTTTGATATCTACTAAATATCCAACTAGCTGTGAATTACTGATGAAAGGAGATGACTTTCTACTGATTGAGGTTGATTTATTGAAGGATATATCCCCCATTGATATTTGCAATAGTACATCAGTGTGGTAATTTTATTAGTTGAGGGTCACATTCATCATTTCTGTGGAAATTAAAGGTGACTATCTGCTGCTCCAAAATTGTTTGCAATAATACCTAATATCTCAATAGTTCAATATGATATTCTATAGTCTGTCGTAGGCTTGGTTTAGGTCTTTTGGTGATAATTTACACTAACTGAAACTTGACAATACCCTCTGATTGGCTGAATGATGCACAAAGTATTTGAATGTAGCGTAATGGTTATCATACCATAGATCATCATGGACATAAACAGTATCTTTCGGCATGACATATTTATCAAGATTAATTCAAATACTGTCACTACGGAACTACTCTGATACTATGATAAAGTCAGTAGGAAATGAGAAATGTCAGAAATTCTCTCAAACATTAAAGAAGCAAGGATATCAAATGGTATAGGTTGAAGATATTTAATTGGGACATTTTTAATCAAAGTGTTCAAGCAGAACTAGATTGTAATAATGAACAATGTCAAATAGAAGCTTCACAAGGTCTGTTTGTTATCAGCACTATACTGGTTGTAATAGGAGAAAGTACTTGGAAAATATCTCTTTAAAAAATTATTCCTACCAATGATTCAGTACTATTGTTGTTTTTGATTAAGAGTTTTGTTTTGAGATACAGATCCTTAGGCTGTTACTTGGTTATTTATTTTCATTGAAACAATCAGTTTGGTTCCATTCCACATAAAAGTGGTGATGCCAATTTAATCTGCTTTCCATATAGTCTTGAAATTGTATGTAATGATGAATGCATGAATGATGATCAGTTTTTAGTTGTTGACTTGAATTAGATGGAGTAAAAGTTGATCAAGTGTAGATGAGACATACAAGGTTGACTAGATGTTAAAATAATCTGTGTAGTAGAATTATTATCATTGGTGTTATCATTAATTAGTCTCTGAGGGTGACTAATTAAATACTTCCAATATCATGATTCTAATTAACCCATCACTTAAAGGCCAAAAGACCACGGTAGTATTCTAATTTTATTAGGTAGGCTACTATATACCTTGATAATATGTAATTTGGTTAATGAATTAATTTGACAAGAAAAATTGAGATAATATTTTGTACCTTGCTGGACATTTTGGAAACAGGCTAATACCAAGTTGCAAATCTTTAAATAGTGATGAAAGTGGTAGACAGCATCAATAATGCAGGTCTTATCAGTTCCAATCATTATAGCTGATAGATTTCAGTTGAATTTTCGAAGTATTTTCTGTTGCATTATCAAGTAGTGTGTCATCTTATTAACTAATCCACTACTTATTCACTATAAAAGTGGATATTTTAAATGAGTAGTTGTTTTATTGTCCAAATTCCTCAACCAACAAGTGGTTCTATCATGGCCGGAATTTAAGTCATGAAAGTTATGTTTTGATAACTATTTTTAAATCAGTGAGATTATTTGAGAGCAAAAGTTAACTGGTTTACACTTGTAACGTTTGTGTGAAATCTTATCTAATAAGATGAAAGGTCTGGCTGGCTGTTTGGCTTTACCTTTTCAAAGAACTGGATGAAGATAAATGTTTAATCTAATCTTCAGCTCATAGTGTGATGTGGAAGATTTTAGAATTTAATTTGACATAAATGTTAAATTTCAAGATAACACTTAACCTTTTGTATCTTTTACACATGCCATTACTTATTTTTGGTATCAACTACTGAAATTCCTTTTAATTTGGTTTAGGAATATTTGAAGAACCATTTCAAATTAAAAGTACATTCAATTTGGTTGATGAATGAGAAAACTTATTGCAATATGGTCTGTCATGTATCATAATATTGATTATCTTATTTTTATATTTTCAGCAAAAATACCAAAAATCAAAAGAATTAAGGACCAAAAAAAGCGTGAGGGTCAAAAGATTCGAATTCGATGTTCAGCAAAAGCCAAACCTCGTGCTGTATATAGTTGGTATAAAGATGATGTTTTATTAAAGCGGAGAAAAGGTCTTAATATCAAAAATGGAAAGTAAGTATGGCTTCTATATGATAAGGAATTCTATAATGGCACTATCTCAATGTGGGACTCTGATGCATAATCGTTAGGTACAACTCTCTCCTTCAACAGCACTATCTTAATGTGGGACTCTGATACATAATCGTTAGGTACAACTCTCTCCTTCAACAGCACTATCTTAATGTGGGACTCTGATACATAATCATTAGGTACAATCATTAGGTACAACTCTCTCCTTCAACAGCACTACCTTAATGTGGGACTCTGATACATAATCATTAGGTACAACTCTCTCCTTCAACAGCACTATCTTAATGTGGGACTCTGATACATAACCGTTAGGTATAACTCTCTCCTTCAACAGGGTTTGCACTAATATAATTACATTTCTCATTCAATTCTGTTAAAATATAGTTAAAGAGTACTATTCCGTTCTTGGACACCCTCCTTGAAAATTTCATTTAATTTTAACTATATTTTTACTTCTTACGTTCTTTATTCTCAGTATGATTCTTCTAATTATTGAGAAAAACACATTTCAGACACATTAACGCAATAAAATATGTTATTTTTGTCATATAGATATATCTTACATGCCAAAAAATTGTCTGTTTTTAGCTTCTATAAGAGTGTAATGGGTGAATCATGACAATTTGGGTGTTTGTTTTATTTTCATTAGATTCTAATCAGATATGTTGCAGTACTTTCTAATGCTGTCTTAATTCTTAAAACAATTAACAAGTTTGAGCACTGTTTATACAAGACTAATTTCTGTGTGAAGAAATGTGGCGTGATTTCAAGAGAATTTAAATTCAAATGTTCACAATTGGCAACTAATTGTGCCAAAAGTTTTTAATAGATGGCAGAAATAGATGATATTTTCCTGCAATTAGTAGCTATTGAAAGCTATAAAATATCTGCTTGATTTTTTTGATGTTATCTATGAATCATTTTATATGCAATATGATAATATGATGTAATAGAGGAAGCTAAAGGAAGGAGAATCTTATTTCTTGTTGGACAAAATTTGTAAAATTCAATATGCCATGAATTCAATCACTAATTAAAACAGATCTTCTAGAATGAGAATATTGATTTTTTCACTTGGAATAGGGTAGCTATCTTTTAGATCTGTTAAAATGTCATTCAAGATTGGATGATGCAATGATTCGCTATATGTGTTGGTGTGGTCCCAGATTCTTATTACTAAGTTTGTTGCCAGCAGACTGGTCATATCTTCACCATCTAGTAACAGAAGTCGTATTAGAACTATAGCATGGCTGCCATCCTGGTCTTGTTTATAAAATATACAATGTAATGTTTAAATACAGCTAATTTTACCTCACAAGCTTCCATCTTCACCTTTTACAAATAAATGATAGAAGTATAAAACAACATTAGTTTTTTTCCTGATCATTTTTAGGTACAATAACATAACTTTAAAGCCAATTTTCTTTACTGCTTAATATTATTTGGTTCTGAGATAAGTTTACTTATCAAAATAGTCTTTGAACAGAAGTATGCAAAAAAACTATCTTTGATTCAATTTATTTCTGTTATGAAAATATCTGCTTCCAACTCAGCGGATTCATTTTTATACTATTACAGGTATATTTCACAATCTCCTACTTATTAGCTTTTGGGAAAGAACAGTTTATCATTAACTATTTTATTTCAGAAGAGCATCACGTCTACAGATTAACCAAGTTAAAAAGAGCGATGCAGGCAGATATAAATGTATTGCTAGTAATGCAGCAGGAGAAGAAGAGGCCTTCTTTAGAATTGAAGGTTAGTGTTTTCATGCATGTTAATTTGCTCACAAATGACAAATTATTCACTCAGTATGTTCAGATAATATTTTTGACCTTATGTGTTTGCTTGTATTCAACACACATTTTTACGAAGACAATTGGCAAATACAACAAAACAAAGTTATACTACATAGATTTTATATATAGAACTAGCATTTGAAATATTTAGTTCTGGTACTTCTCTTCAATACTAATCTAATTAAATATTTCTAGAATTGCCAAAGGCCCGTGGTGTTTATCTTACTGATATTTTAGTCACGCCAAAACTGGAAAATTAAATTACTTGCAATAAGGTTTAGTTGATCTCATTCTGTGATGACAAACTTTGTAACATCAGATTTTGGAGTATGAGATTGGACGTACTAATAACAAATCAGATGAAGGCTTCATCCAATTTAAAAACATTTAAGAGGTTTCAGGTATTATAGAAGTGAATTTCTGAGACATATATTTATGATCAATAACATATTTTCGACTAATGTGTAATCAATGTAAAGGTAAAGGATGTTTCTGTTTATAGCTGATCAACAGTCAGTGAGATTTTTGTAATTTCAATCTGACCTCAGTTTTCATATTTTTTTTACATTGGATCTAGTCAGTATTACCTGGTCTAAGGAAGCGTTTTGAGTTTGTTTATCTAGATTACAAAGGCCTCTAAGAAACAACAAAACTGATTTATCAGTTCTATTCTAATTTTTAACATTGGAGATACCTTAAAAAGACTGCTTTAGTCATATATACCCGAAAGCTCATGTGTGATTCAGATTTTGATTTGAATACTGGGTAGATAGACTATATTATGATTTTTTAACTGATCATGGCAAACAATTGGCAATATTAAGTTTTTCCTAAAATAAGGTTGATCAATAAGCACTTCCATGAAATCTTAGAAATTTTCTATAGATATTCCAGAAAGATATAAAAACAAGTAATACTGCAACGAATGGAAGTTCTATAATATCTTGAATGTAAATGATGTTTCTTTAACCAATATGTATGTATATGAAGTCGGTGAAGCTGCTATTTCTGTGATCGGTCTATCCACATAATTCCTATAAATATTATTGATTAAGGTATTGAAAGAATCATTGAGATACATCAAAGCCTAAAAAGTCTATAGATGTTTCATGGTAAGAATTGAATGTCTGGTAAAACATTATTTTTATCAACTGACTGATTTCTGTATGGAAACTTCTTGAGACTCTCTTACTTCTTGTTAACAAATATTCTAGAAATATTCATATATACTTTGAGAAATCTATTTACGGTACTCTGACTTCAAACTTATTATGTATTATAAAGAAATCTACTGTCACACATTGATAAAGGTTCAACTTAACACATCCTTACAGATAAATATGCCTATAAAAGATAAAATGCTGCATAGACTTGTGTGGCATTTGTTGTTTTAGAACTGGGGTTGATATTTTATTCCCCCTTTTATACCACTTTCTGGTTCATTGATAAAAAATTTCATTAGCATGTATTGGTATCTATTACAAGCAGAAATTGACAACATCAGGCTTGTTTTCAATCAATTTATATACTAGACCCAGCCAGATTATTTGGAAGATGTGACTGGCAGATAGTGAAATCATTATCCCTGATCCTTGTACAGTATTGTAAGAGTTTTAACGATAATAGAATGTTATTACCCATGTTATATCATGTTAAAATGTCTGTAAAATTCTTCCAATTGTTTTCATGTAGACTTATAATTTGGATAAAAGTCTCATTTTACCTCCAGTTTCTCATAAAATTAATACTTTCTGATGCTTACTAGACAGAAACTACTAATCAAAGAATGTGAGATCATGGCACGAAAGTTGAGAATTGCTTTGATTTGCATGAAGAATGATTCTAGTCCAAGGAAAAATGTCATTCTAACAACCTATCTTTTAGATTCAGCAATTGATGTAAAAAATCTCTATATTAATTTTTTGTTGTATTAAAAAATTTTTTCTAGAGATGTTGTATTTTGTTGTAAGGGAAACCTTCAGTTTATATGCTAATATTATAATGATCATCTTATTTCTTTTGATCTGTTAGCTGTTATATCTGAATACTATTAACTTGTAATGATACTGTGTAAAACTTATCATCTTGTAAAAGATGTTCATACAACTTATGTATATGATCAATTAAAATAATTCAGGTATTACAGATAGATACTGATTTTAATGAAATACATGTATATAACTTGACTATAAACTCAACAGGTGGTTTTAATTAGATAAAATATCCTGCTAACATTGGAATTATCTCCCTTATCTCCTTATTAAAGCACCACATCAACATCAACTTTACACGTTGGTACTGACAATAACTAACTTCATTTAATCAATATACCAATTACCCTTAATTTATACAAGAATTGTTCCGATTCGATAGATAATGTTTTAATACTATTCAATCTTGAATTAGCTATCATTATCATTGTCCCTTCCACTGGTTCAGTCTAGGAATCATTGAATCAAGCATTCATTTCTAGTGTTAAAATTTAGTACTGTCCCTGTACTGTCATCCTTTTTATTTATCTTGAATTGATATAGAAATCTATGACTAGAATTTCCTGAAGTATTAATAAATTATTGCGGGCAGATTCATGTAACTTCAAGCAATGTATGGAAGGCAGATTGTGCACAATCTGTCCATGGTACAATTAGCAGTAATGTTTGCCTGAATGATTTTGTCTGTATTTTTTCTCAAATTGCATACGTAAATCTTTTCATTTCAGTCCATGCAATAAGCTAGAGATTCCTGGAAGCTAGTTATGCCTGACTAAAATGTATGAAATGACATCTGATTATCAAAATAAATCGTATCGTGTCAAGACAATTTTATTTTGGGATATTTTCTCAATTATTGTTATGAAACATTAGTAATAGCGTAATGACTTGAAAATAAACACAAAACCACCATCACAATGTAGTGTTATTTTTGGCTGGATTTGCATATATGTTTAATGTATCGTACCATCAAAACTCAGAGGAGTGTTGTTGTAAAATTTGCTTGAGGACATGTGTTGACTTCAATTCAGATAGTTGAAAAAAAAAGAGTCATCACATACATCTGAAAAGCATGAAAATAGCAGTCGGTCAAATAGGCTAAGCAATTAAGGCCAATTTTTTTTGGGCTGCTAGTTTTAAGTGATTAAACAACAACAAAAGCATCATTTAAGTACATTCATTCAATCAATAATTTAAACAACATGGGACATTAGGCTGCATATGCACATTTCATGCTTCATATATTTGGTTGAATTACATTTAGAGTGTTTTAGATTAAAATTGAAAATTTAATCATGGCAATCAAAGTATTTGAGAAAGTTTTCAAACTTAGTATTCTAGTCATCTGTTTAAAATTCTAGTGGAGTATTGATTCCAAAGTTCAAATCCTCGAGACAAGGTTCGTTAAAATGTAATGATTATTCTGTAATGTTTATAAACAATGGAGTGAAACAGACTGGTCAAAGAATAAACTGACTGCCTGATTGAAATAAACACGAGTTAAAATAGGTAATTACCTACGTCAACCAATATAAAGTTATGAATTGCTTACTCTTGAAACAAGACATTGATTTTTACTATGAGGAAGTACAAATCCCTTCTATATGATCAACATATACTTTAAGATGCAATCAGGTTTTACCTACTAAGAAGTTAAAAGTACTCTATTTCTGACTGAAGTTTAGAATTAGGTTTAGTTAGAATGTCAATGCAGATATTTTATATAAATTTGAGCATATTAATACATGTAATTGTAATTATTATGCATCTGCATGTAGACTTTTTGTTTTTTTGAAATATATAGAGTTCTTTTTTGCATGGAATGAATCATATAGAAAAAAGGTTGAACAATTAAAATTCAATGAGCCATACTGATTTGAATGAAAATTTCCTTGGGCAAACTTTAAGTTTACAGGAATTTTAAGACCATCTTAGTTCTTCAAGCAATTATCTTCCTGTAAAAGACTTTCAGGGTTCTTCTGAGACTTGATTTGTCACTTCCAATACAGAATATCATTCAAATTCCTTGTTTATATATTGGACAGTGATTAGTTTCTGTCTGTCAAATGAAACTTGATATGGCTTTAAACCTGATTTAAACCAGAAAGCTTTTATTGAAAATTCTTTGTAAGGTACTTTACTTCTTCCATTCGACTTTGATGCACACATCAAAGATGAGTTTAAGTGATCCAATTTGACAAGTACCTCAGTCTGTATGAAAAAAGAGGAATATGTTTTATTGAAATCAACTTTGTTCATTGTCACTGACCTGCTATTGAAAAGGACAAACACTCTAATGTCTTTGAAGAATACAGACACATTGTAAGTCAGCTAAAGAAGTTCCGTATGAAATGTTTTTGAAGGAAATGAAATTTAAATAAATATTGACTGTTTTTTTTTGTATTTATGTATATGGACAGGTCTATTCAAAATTTATTTTCCTATTTATTGAAAGACATGCTGTAAGCATAGATTCGTTGATCACAGTTTCCAGAGATACCATAAGAATTTTGTAAGAGTCAATGCTACATTGCTAATAAATAAACAACAATGCATGAAGCATTGTGTCTGCAAAGTTGTATCCATTTCTGTCAATAAATTAGAAAATAAACATTATTGCAGATAATGACTTTTGTGGCGCTGACTGGCTGGAATATCACGTGGTTTGTCATTCCAGAAGTTCACAGTCAGCCGTACACTTACCTACGTCCATACATTTGGAATTAAGTTTATTTTAATCGTGTTGCCTGTTGTCTTCCTTTGTTTTAGACTAGCCTTGAAAGTGTTTTCCATGAAGGATTCTTGAATCGCATGAGAGATATACTTTTTTTCTGCTTTATATGATATTTTCATTTGTATTTTAAAAATTCAATCATGTTTTCAAGTTACATAAAAAGCCTGATAGACATTTCTCATTAAGTCTTTTAAAAAATTATATTTTTTTTCTTGATACTGTTGTATAATCTACTTTGATTTTAGTCAGATTGGTCTGTAAGCCTATTATTTAACTATATTAATATACCTTGTTTGAACATGCACAATTCACTGCCAACCATACCAACCCTTGATACTATAGTGTTTTTCTCTTTCCATTTTATATTAAATTTTAAAGGTGGATTGATATATTTTCTGGAATTATTCAGCCTAATTCAGGATGAGTGACAGTTAGTACCTCATTTTCATTTTCACTTTTTTGTACTGATATGCTTTAAGTGTGTGACTTACAACATAATTTACTTAATGCTAACTACTGGTTCTACTTCTTAAAATACAAAATGTAAGTCCTGCAAAAATCATGCTTGAGATGCATGTTCCATCAGTCTGAAATTCTTGATAAGGTTTAGTTGGAATTTTGAAGAAGACAATGACTATCGGATCAGAATGATAAATATAGAGTTGTTAGATAAATCTGTTTTTGGGCTTCACGAAACATCTAAGATAACCAACTATAATTAACTGGGAACTGGAAATTGTAGAAAACATTACTGATTATTATAGATTTATATCACAAAAGGTATTGGTCCTTATCTCAATATAAAAAGTGTTGGGTTGGCTTGGAAGTGTAAAGATATATGTTGATATCTGGCTTTTATCTTGCTGTTAACCTATCCTTTGCTGATATTGCACTATTCACCTATTTTTCTTCTAAACATAGGGCAGAGGTGATAAAATGAGTAGACTGAGATTGCTATCGTTGTTGTAAATTTTACAATGATTATAATTTTCCAGTTTGATTTACTCAAAAAAGTTGTGAGAAAGAAGGACAGAAATTCCAGTTAATGACATTGATGGTTATCCAAAAATAGAGAACTATTTGATCTGAGAGCTCAATTTATTGATCTCCAAGGACATCTTTCTAATTAAATGTCTCTTGTTACAAATATCAACAGTAAATTAAGAGCTGTCTTAAATGACAAAGTCACAACCTTCAATAGTCAACATCAGCAAAACCAACTGTTAGTATTCAATACACTTACAAAATATTCATTATATCAATAAAATATAGAACTGATAAGAATATTATATCAACCATTAGACAACTTACTAATTATATTAATATATTGACAGATTGTGGTACTAATACCATATTATAGTTGTCATGGAAGCACAATTCAAACTATTTATAGTAACAAACTTGAAGATAATCATTAGTTGATTTCCAATAAAAAGGTGGCATATGATGCAAAGTAAGTTTATCACATCAAAATCATATTGTGTTTAGTGACCTGATTTTTGAGCTAGTATAAAATGCAAGAGTTCATTTATTTTTTACTGTTATTCTTTGCCATTTGAATACATAAATTTGCAAATTTTGTTTTCTACACCATTCATATGATACGCCTTTTATTTTATTTCTTTTAACATAACAGATGGGACAGTGAACCATAGGTAAATATTAGCTTGTCTCTTGGAAAATAAACCAACTTATTTCAATCAATTATTAATTATTTTCTTTATTAGTTTTAACAAATAAGTCTTCTGTAATGTTTACTGATGTCAACTTAATTACTGATAGTCTAGTCTTGTTTGTGTTGTATTTCAGATTTCTTTGTCTTTAATAATTGTTTGTAATTAATTGTTATTTAGCAGACCCTCAATTAACAATCTTGTAGGGCATAATTCCTAACAAACGACGATATTAAAAGGTCAAACCACACTCCTGTCTCTATGAGGCCTAAGTTGGAATTAGTAGAGTGTAAAAGGGTCTTTAAGAGTCAACAAGAAACAGTTCTGACCATATGCAGAAAATCTTAGTCATGCCTTGAATTTGTTAAACCGAAATAGGGCTAGTCTTGAGTAAGTAGGATTAGAGGAGATGATTTTACTGCAATGACACACTGTTACCTTTGTTTTTCTTTTTGGGGTTATGAGTTTCTTTCTGGATTCAATATGGCTGACATGTGAGGTCTATTGCTGCACAGACATGAATCTCACAAGTATGCAATGAATCATGAAAAACCTTCTGAGGTGAATTTCAGAGGGTTGTCATACTGTTTCTATGTTTTGGTGAAAAGAAGTGAGATGTAAATATGGACTAAAAGTAAAAATAAAAATATGTACTTAAAGTAACCTTTTAACTCATTGGATGAAAAACTGTAAACTGTAAGATTAACCTATGTACTATATAAAGTATGTTATATCAATGTTATATGATTGATCTCTATTGGGTATTGGACAAGTCTGTTGGTGCCAGTATTATATTGACATTCCATCACAGAATTTAATCTCTACTTTATCAACACTCACGTAACCTTCTCTTGAATATCACAGTTGATTTCTGTCAAGCTTTATACAACTTGATTAATGTTATGATTTTAGACTTGAATGAAAGGCTGGTTAGAGTTTTATTGAAAATGAAAAGGATTGAATGAATTCACATCTATTATACTCGAGTTAAGTAACGCATTCACCATGAAAATATGTTGCAATACCAGGAACTGCTTAAAGATATTTCTCCTCCACTCTTTTGCTTGATTTCATGTATCACAATATCTACCTTATTCAGAGCTCTTGATCACCATGCTCATACATCTTATTCTTTAATAAAATGGCAATTAAAACTACATCACTGTTAGTTTCATTTTGTTATATGTCATGTACTCATTCTTTCTACTACAGAGGAAATTTGCTAATTGCTGTTTATTCATGTCTGACACAATGAACATATACCAATCAATGACTCTCAAATTTAGTATTGAATATGAGGATAAGGAGATGAAAGGATTCAGGATTTGCCATATGCTCTGACGTGTTTTCTTCTAGAAGAAACCAAATATTAACAATTACTGTGTCTGGTGTTTTTAAGATCCTGAACTAAATGAATTAATATTAAGGTTAACTTGATAAAGTATCATGATTGTTTTGGTCTGTTTTTTTTGTATTAGACAACCCCAAGCAATATTGTGCCAGAGGTGAAATTAATGCCAGTTTCAGGCGTTAATCAAATCTTAGAAATGGCTGGATATATAATTATGTATGTATAACATTGTCCAGTTATTTACTCCTTAAAAACCACTTTAAGCATCTGAAAAGTCAGTAGACAAAGAAAAAACATCTTGGAGCCAGTTATCACATTAATGACCAATCATAAAGAGTAGATATATATCATACAGTAACATCATAAAGACCTTAAGTCTGGACGCTGCTTCATCAACCAAACATAATTAAAGTCAAGGCCAGAGAATATTGAAAACTTGGCGTAGTTACACCATATTTAATGAAGTATAAAATAAAGTTAACTACATAAAGATGAATCATTTTATACAGCCGTGTTAATCCAGTTAACTTGTTACTTTGAAGATATCTGTCTTCTTTCATTATCAATATTGTTAAAATCTGGTTTAACCTTTTTAAAGATAATTTTTAGACAACTTTAGTGCTATGGAAGCCAATACTTTCCCCAAAGTTAATTCCAGACAAAGAGATAGCTGTGACCAACGAAACTTAATGATTTACTTAAAGATCCACAGAAAATAATATAAATTGAGAAAATGTAACTAAAGAAAATTTTAATGATGTCCACTCCCTTTAGTTCAATGGTTAGTTAAAGGTACTTTACACAGTAAGCGTAAAAACTAAGGTTCAACTTGACAGGGTTAATGGAAATTTAAATTTTCATAGAGCCTAACCAGAATCCAGCTTAATCAGAATGAAGTTCAATATCCCACGAAATTGCAAATGTAGGGAAATATTCTAAAAAGAAGGCTGTACTTGATGTAGCTCATGGATATTGAAAACACCTAGCAATATTATCTGTTTATTCATGAAATAGGTTGCGTCAAACTGGAAAAGAGATAAATGTTTACTGTTTATTACCAGATTTAATCTGTATTTATCTATTTTCAAGGTCATTCCATCTCCCTTTTGGCCAATCATTCATTTTGAACTGATTGACTTGATGTTTGCCTTCTCAAGTTGGGGTTGTTTGATAAATATAGATTCAGGAATAAAGTCAGAATTGCCTTACAGGTTACCAGTATCCAATGTCTGTTTCCTTAAACTGCGTTCATGTTTATTTTTGGCTCTTTAAAAAATTCTTCCTTGTTTTTTTTTTGTATTTTGTTTTTTTAAACTTGATTTTGTCTAGAAAAGTTTGATACTTTCTGTAAGAAACCTAATTTGAGTTAAATAACATAAAGTAGTAATAAATACATAAGTTAAAAAAGTTAACCCTAGGGATTAAAGATAAACATATTGAATTTTAAAAGGTTTCTTAATTCACAGCTCATAACAAATTCCAAGATACCTACTGGATATGTCAAGTTAAATGTTGCTGTGCATAAAATGAAAATAATGACTACAATCCGACAATTCTTGTTTGATAATCACAGTGGAAACAGGAATTATAGGAATACTAGTATTCAGTTATGATAGTAATAAATGAAGCCAATATCATATAAATGTTGATAAGTTGATAATTTTGTTGTTTAGTGACAGTGAGTCGAGGAAGCAAAGATCAAGGTCATTTGATTCTAGTCTTAATAAGGATGATGGCTTTAGATAGTCATACTTGTTATTCTGGACACCATTTATATTGGACAGACCCAACGCTAATCAATCTACAGAACTGTTTACCCTTGACCATCAGAAATTTGATTTCACCTTATTCCCACTACTCTTTTCATAGTCTCCATCTCTGTTAAAAATTTGTAGCTTCAGAACATGGTCAGAGATAACAGTATTTCCAACGGAATGTATAATAGGTTTAATGTTTTCAATCTTACAATCTAGCAAGCTTACAAAAGAAATATTAGTCTAATAATTCTTTCTTGTCCAAATTGCCAATTTGAAAATATTATATCTTCCCTATGAAATTCATCTGCTAGTACTTGGTTAAAGTATTCAAACAGTAAATCCAATAGCCTACTGCTAGGTACTGCAAGCAAAATTCACCTGAATTGTTGCCAGTATCCTTATTTCATAAGCGTTATTGCAGAGGATACATCCATATTGCACCCAATGCTTGCTCTGGTCAAGTTCATTTAAATCCTGTACAAGTTTATATCCATCTCAAGAACCATGTATTGGAAACTGTTTAGGACTAATTATTATTGACTATTTGTATACTACTGAAGGTCATCTTGTTATAAAGTTTGATAAACAAATTACCATTCTAACTGTAACAGCATTCAACCATTAATAACATTACAGAAACATTTCATTTCATTCTAATAATCATTCCAACAACTCACTTGAAACATTCTCCCTCATTGGATAAATCAATATTTAATCAATGGCTTTGATTGGTCACAATTTACCAATAATGGAATCTTTTATTTCCTAATAAATGATGGTGGAATGATATTTATTTAGGAAATAGATAATCGCAAAGTTCAATACACAATGAATGATATAAAATATTGGTAAGCTAATTATGCCCACCTTTTAATATAGGTTAACCTAAATTACACAACTAAATCAGAAATATCAATATTGCTAAGGATTGTATTTTGGTGTTTAAGAAACATTATGAATGGTAAAAAAACACAAGGTTGGTGTAAAAGGAAAGATCATTGTGATCCATTATTTTCTGTTGGTCAGTGAGTCAATGAGGCTAAATAAACCTACACCATGATGGAATGGTGAATAAAAGCTAAAAGTAAATGAGTAATTGTTATATTTTTTATGATATTGAAGTGTATTGAAGTATAAAGGGTAAAACCTTAATACATCCATCAGATTTAACACAAGTTGTGTAAGAGTAATTGAGTGTCAGTCAAACTTGGAAAGAGTAAACTGTATTGAGTATGATTGGAAAATGAAGTGTAAATTTTAAATGGATTGTTGTGGAAGATGAATGGTAATTTATTTTATTGTTTTGTCGATAAAATTCTTTTTTGCAGTTTTGGCATTTTAGTCAAATGAAGGTTTCAGAATTAGTTTTGGTTCTTTTATGCTGCTATTGGTTGAGACAATGATAATATTTTTTACAAATTACAAAGATTGTTTCAGTATTTTTGAAACATGACAATAAAAGACATTGCCAAAAGGTGTAAACTTTTTTTTACTGAATGTGTGATGTCTTCCTTAAAGTATTCTGTAGTTATTTCCCAGGCTCAATATGGCTTATATTTAAATTTCCCTAGTATTTTTTAGACAAACAGTAATAAAAGCTCTTCATTTGTCTCTGTATATGTCTGTACAATTATTGCTAGAATGCCTATAGGTATTAATGTCTAATAGTATTATTGTTAGTAATGTTTTAGTTTGTTCCATATCAAGACAATTATCTTCACTATCCCTGAAATTTCCAATTCTTAAACTTGTTGGTTAGTTTCATGGTTTACTCAGCTTCCAAACATGTGAATTGGGTCATGGATAACTATTGAAGTTAGTCATGTGAAATTCTTTTGAACTGGTATGTAATGATGTAAAATTATTTGTTCAGAATGAATATGATTTTCAAGCTAAAGCTTTTGAATTTGTAATTTCCGGAGTAATTTCCACAAGACTTTGATTAAGTTATACATTTTTACTTTGTATTGAGGTTTAGTTCAATAAAATATCAATATTTAAACGCTAAAAGTTTCAATGTGAAACACTTGAGCACTTTCTATTTCCAGTAGTAAATCAATTTTTTTTTCAATTGATAAATTGTCTTTTATTTATTTGAAAAATTAGGAGTGATGTGAGATAGACAGATCGAAATCTATGTAAATAAGCAGATGTGAAAATAGATTTACTGGGATAAAATGGGTGGAAGAAATCAATTATTAGATGAAAAAAAATTGTTTCTTTTGAATGTGTTTTAAAGTGAGATCAATTGAATTCTAATTAGAGTTTTCAGTATTACACAATACAATAAAACTTCTGAATTGAGTACATAATAATATACTGGTGGTTTAAATATTGTGATTTATTCATATATAGATTGCTTTTATGTACTGAAATTTAGCTCTTACAAAGTATATTAAATCAATGGCATATTTTTGCCTGGAATATCTACTTCAAGATTCAAATCCACTTGATAGTTGTTCATAGAAGCGTTTCATTAAGTATTGATTGGTATATATTTCTGTGAATAGAAAAATCTATAAATGATATGGTTCCTTTTCCATAAGGTGTTATTTTTTAAGTCCTTGTACAAGCATCACTTGGACTTTCACAATGCTGATCTTCTCACTCAGACTCAAAGAGCTAATTTTCTCTTTGTACTGTCATATTTATTCTGTTTTTGTTGTGTATTAAGTGTTATTTGAATCATGTTCTATCCAGACAGTTGTGATTTAAGTAAATAAGTCTCATTGTTATAGACATGTTTGATAAATTTCAACTTGTTAATTTGTGAAAATATTACAACTTCATATTTTATTTTGCATCTATTATGTTCTTGTTAAGGTTTGGGTGTAGACATACAATATCAGATTTTTGCACCACCCAAAAAAATAGGTTACTTAATATGACCATATAATTATGTCAGATACATATTTTAGCTATTTAATTTTCTCTTTAGTGAAGGTCATAAACAATGAGTCTATGAGATAAATGACTTTCTATTGAATCAAGTACAACTGTTGTGGCTTCACTATTTTAGGTAAAGAATGTCAAGTGAGCTACTAGTAAACATTATCTAGACTTTCCGTAACTCATATCCTCATTTGATACAAAAAACTTACCATTTTTGTCTGAAAGTTTGAGAGAACCTTGATCTGGTTTTTGATGTATTTTTTATTATCTTTTGAAACATTAAATTCAAGGATTTTGAGTGACGTAAAAGTGATAATTATAATGGTAGGTAGGAAGAAAACTTGTTATTGTTAGACTTTTTTTATACCATGTAGATAAGAAAACCGTCTGAAAAACTGAGAAAAATGTTGTTTATCTTTTCTGTTATCTCTGTCATAAAAATACCATATAATACACCTGAATTAAGAACTTCTTCACTTTCTGTCTGTTTTTTCAGTTGTTTAGACAAAAGAAAAATGTTTTATTGTTAAATAATATACTAGATTAGAGTTTGTGAGGTTCAAATATGACAAATATAAAGCATTTTTTTGACTACACTAACATTTCCCTTATTGCACACTGCATTCCCATTTTCATTAGCCAAATAGCAGCAGTAAAGAATGTGATAAAACACCATTCTTTTTTATACTCTGCGCCCTGCAAACTTATTCTGTGTATCAGTATTACCAGGATTATCAAACCTCAATTTAAAGTTCTTGTAACTTAATTTTGTCAAAATGTTATGTCTTGGGTATTAAGATTTATAGTTTAAATATGATTTTATTGATAGTACAATTACTAATTGGTTAAATTGAACAATAACATACCACAGAGGTAGATTATTGATCATAAATTTTGAAAAATGATTTTGTACACCCTTGACATCATCATGGTTTTAAGTTTGTGGTAGATATCAACCATATTATATACTGTCAATAATGAAAAAAGGCAATACCTAATCCAAAGATTTATGTAAATTGGCTTACAATTGTCAAAAAACAGAAGCAAAAATCTTAACTAAAAATTACCGAAAATATGTTGAAGGTGTGGAGAAAGGTCATTGTATGACATCATAGTTGGTGTAAAACGTCAATGCCGAGTGTATTTAGTACAGTCTTAAAAAAAGATCAAGTGATATATTGTCTTTAATGTCCTCTGAGGTATTTCATTGTGACATGTTTTTCATGTTAAAGTAAAATTTGTTCCTTTTCTTAATGATATTAACACGTAATTAAGTGGACAATTTACTATTTTTACATTCCTAATGCTTGGCAGTCACACTTTATATAGTTTTAACAGGATTTCATGTTATTATGAGGTATTATAAATTCTTAGGTCCAGATACCTATTTTGTTTTAAATCTGTAAAACTCTAAAGTCCATGTTCTGTAGATCATTTACAACTATCCCAGATGTAAACTATACATGTAAATATAAAACTCAATAATTGACAGCAACATTGAAAGTTGTCTAAAAATTGGTACATTGATTAGTAGGCCTATGCAGGTTTAAAGAATAGTAGAGTGATTTCTAAAAATGTAAACAATTCGGTATTATTAATTATTCATTATAGAAATAATTTATATTACAAATTCTGGTTTTTTTTTAGAAATATTTTTCTCAGGTTTTTTAAAGGGATTGCTCCCTTCTCTTTAAAAAAAACAAAACAGCATGGTGAAGTTATACACGCAATGAAAGCTTAATACACAAATCTTTTTACACTCACTGCATTTTTTTCCAAGGATTGATAGTTTTTAGGATGTGAAGTACGTTAGAGGTGAGACTATTATAAATTCCTGCTTTTCATATAGATTTATAGTAATGAGGAAACAGGAGTATATATATATATATATATACAATTACATTCATTAATTGGTGAATATCAGAAAGCTAACAACTCTATAATATAAATATCACTTGCAACCCATGGGATCAGCTTGAAATAATGAATTATATTAATGATGTAGTTGTGAAGATTTAAAGATACCAATATTTTCAATATTGGACACAGTATTTGTGGAGGCAAATATATAATCTGATATTGGTTTCATTCTAGACTGATACAATTTGATGAATCAAACCATTTCTTTCCCTATAGTCGAATATAACACCAATAACTCCCACTTGAACTAAAACAAGTGGATCAGAGGAAACTTTTCCTTTATAAAAAGTAATGTTGCTTTAAGGGAAATGATGTTATAAATGATAAAGTGTATAAAGATATATCAAACTGATGTTTTGTTGTTGTATCTAATAGTTCTCATTTTACATGGTATGCTCGTATAGTCACTGATACCTGTATTAATTAATTGTAGTAACGAGACTGTGCTAACGAGGTCTAACTAATGATGTGTGATATAATTAGTAAGTCATTTATTTTTTTAATTATTTTGTGTATGGTTGGTGCTTTAGTGATTTAAGCATGTAAATAATGCTCTGCATGCCTCCAATTTTAATAACAGCAGAAGAAATTTTGTGTTGGATTTAAGAGAGCCTGAATAAACATTGCAGTTGTCTTAATGATTATGGATTTTTGAAAAAAATGGATTTTGGAATGAAACAAAGACCTTTGTTCCTTATCTCATTATTTAATATTCACACGGATGGCAAAATGTAAACCTGTTGATTTCTTGTACTTGGTACCCTTTGAGACCATCTTGTAAACAAGGACAAATAGAGTCTTAAATTTCATAGAGAAAAGTTTGGTCAGTAAACAGGGATCAACCAATTTCACAAGGAACAGGTTTGATATGTCTGGAATAACTAGTCACTAACTATTTGATTATAGTCAGACAGATATTGAATCTTGAATTTCAAGTTGAGATACACAAAGCCAATGTACATTACTGAAAACAATCTGGCAAGATAGGTCTGGACAAAATTATGTTGAATGAAGGAAGGACAAAATTTATCTTTAAGTTCAAGAAAAAAAACATTTGCCAGTCAGATAAATTATTGAAAATTTGGAGATCATGCAATTGGAACAATGTCAGTTAATATTTCAGTAAAGACTTCAACCAATTTATATAGTCTTCCTATCTTTCACAATTCAATTTCTTTCAACTGATTTACCTTATATTAGATCTTCAAGACTTCATTAAGCGATAAATAAAAGTTTGACGATACAGAGTTCAGATAAATTAATGAGAGGTGTAGAAGTTGGGTTAGATGTCAGACAATACCTAATCAACTTTAAGTCTGTCAATTATCTCCTGCTTGATATTCCTCTTCATTATCTTTATTCATGGTACTGGCAGGAAATTCCTATATTACATGAATAATAGGATTTTGAAAAAAGTTTGTATATGCTCTTACCTGAGAGCTAGGTTGTGTCTAGATTTTAGGGTAAAAACTTACATGGTATACACTGTCTTTCTTGATCTTCTAGTTAAATTTTATTTTTCTTGAATCTCAGTGAGGCCTACATCAAAAATGTAACTATTATTCTTCCTGTACCTGTACAATAAATTCTTAGACAACATGCTTGATTCTTCCTGAACTTACAGTTTTATACAGAAAACATTGATCTTCCTGAACTTATGGCAAATCCTTAGACCATAAACTTAATTCTTGCAGTGAAGAATAGCATCATGTGCACATAAACCTTTGTAGATTAATGTAAGTTTTAACAAAGCTATTGGTTTTAGATATTAAACCACACAGTATTATTAAACAACACCTTTATGTGTTGATTTTGTATAAACAGCAGTTTAGGACATTGACATAGTGCATTAACAGGACTGTTTGTCTCTATAAATATATTCTTCAATGATTCTGGAAAAATGCAACAACTTGGAGATAAAGTAGAGTAAAATAATTTTTTTCAAATATTAATTAATTCTTGACACATTGGAAAGGATTCTATTTGTTGAGTCTATATAATATCCACTCCAAATACTCTGAACATATTATAGATTTTATATTAGGTTTGTATGATTGAAAGGAAATGATTTCATGAAATTAAATTAAAATTTGACTGTCTGGTTCTGTTAGGAGCCAATGTTATAGATGAACATGTCAAAGTTATCAATGTTTACGTGCAGCCATGCAAGGATCATGTTAAATCTATTAAATAGAGAGTGGTGTGAGTTAAAAAATTTAAGTTGGAGTAGGTCTAGCAGTGATTTTAATAACAATTTTTTATGTTTATCAGACAGCCACCTGTTTCTATCTGTACTTGATTTAACTTTAGTTTTAAAGGGAAACTGCACTTTAATGTGGCCGATTTGTTGGTGGATATTCTTATTATAGATTTGTTACCGCGGTCCTTGGTACCAAGGCATTTCGGCACTTTTAATATTCAGGACACATATAAGTATCCATCTGCCAAGTTTCAAATCGATAGCTTTACGGGAAGTTGGGGGGTGTGTAAGTAAAAAAGTGCCGGCCTTTCTTTATTTACTATTTGAATAACTTATTAGTGATGTGATGAAAACAATTAAAAATTTTACAATGGTCCTTCATAATAACCTCTATTTTACCATGCAGTAGTAATAAAAAACAATTAAAAATGTGACTGTTTGCATGAAAATAAATCAAGTGGTCTGAGAACAGTTTTTAAGTTAAATGAAAACTACTCGCTATTGTGGAAAGATTCCTGTAGAAGTAGACTTTAGTCCTTGTAAAATGTGGAAAGGTGATGGTCAGCTAATGGCATATGTAGTGAAGTGAGAATGGCTATCATTTACATTATACACAGTGCCAGAATGGAAACTGTTCTGAAAGTGCTTGATTGCTACATTACACAAATATTTATTGGTCCCGAGTTTTGTAAAGTATAAAAAGTTTAACATGATGTGTAGTTGCACCAAACTTCCATTTGAAAAGAACTGCTCCCTCTGCAACTTATTTTGACTTTTTCAGAGGGGGCTTTTGCACATTTTTATTGAAATTTTCTTAATATTCAGAACCAATCAAATCCAGATAATTATCATGTGCTCATTTTTGTTTTGTCAAATTGTTGTGAAATCTTTGATCTATTACTAACTTTATGGTACTGTTCACCCAGAGATTTTTATTGTGCTCTTTAAACTTTTTATTTATGACAAAATTTAAAGAGTTGACCTTGTTAAGAAAATACACAAAGTGTTTTAATGATTATTTTATCTACTGTTATTTTATCAAGCCATTTGGTAATATATACATCAACAGGTTTCATTGGATTTCATATCAGTCTCAGACACAATGTTAATAAATAAAATTAATATATGAAATTTAACCTTATTTAACCCAAAAATATAGAACTTGTGTAATTTTGCTTCTAACAAACAATATTTTAAAATCAAATTGAATGTTCGATAAGTTCATAAGTTTGATAGTTTTGTTTTTAAAATGTTGCACTATTTATCATAACAAACAATACTATTAAAATTAGTTATTGGTAGAAAAAGCAGTTCTATATGTGACACTGTGTAGAAAGACAGGTTTAAATATTCAACATCACTTACAAATCCATATCCATGGATTGAATAAAAGGATTCTTAGTCAAAAAAAAAAATTTCAGAATTCAGAAAAATATAGTATGCTTTCATGAAAGAAAAAACTGAAAGTATTTGATATTTAAGATTAGCTAATAAAAATATATTGATAACATTAATTCCTTATTTATTATTTTGTTATTTATCATTAGATGATTTTCTGATTATTTGGTTATCAGGAATTAAAGCACCAGTATGAAAACCACATGCAAGAACTTTGATGTAAATGATTTCAATGTGTAGCTTATATCAACATTCTGGCTTGACCCTAGTCTTCTAGCTTAATGGTGGGGTGCCATAGTTCGAAATTATTGTACTCCTCATGTTTGTTGAGAAAATTAGGAACATATTGAAATAAAAATTGAATGGTTTAGGATTTCTCGAGCTGGAGTTACTTTTTAGTTCCAATGACTTACAAATATTATTTTGTCTTTTTAAAACCATAACTATCATGTATATATTAACTTGTGACATCCAAATTATGAAATATGAAAGACTGTAAAAATTTGTTGAACCCTGATGGTGGCCTTATTTAGGATTGATATGTATTGATTTAAACTTATTTTGAGTTCATTTGCACCCGAAGAACCAAGTCCATGCTCCTTGACTGACATCTATCTGATAGATAGGGTTCAAAAGAGATTAAAAAATTCTTTTTTGTTATTGATTTATGCACCACATAACATAAGAGTGATAATGCATCAAAACATATCTATTTCTGTTCAAGATATAAGAAAATATTCCAGGTTACCCTTGTTTATTAAGTTTTGGGGACACCTGTTGAAATAAAATAAAAATTGGTAAAGAAAACATGAATCAGATAGTTAATTTTTTTAAGAATCAATTTTTTTTTCATGTCAAACTCGATTTTAGATCTTCAATCAGAACAACCTGTTAGTTCAGTTTGTTAGATGGAGATAAACACAGGTTGGTACAGATAAATTGTATACTAATAAGTACAAACACACCAGATGTGATCAAGGATGTGCTCACTGGATCTAGAAAATTTTCCATGGTAGCTTTATGTTGGAGTATTAAATATAATAATGATATCAATTTTGCTCATACATATTTGTATTCTACTAGAATGGTAGAATCAGGCCTGTCGCCAGGACTGAATTGGTATTGGAGCCCCTTTTTAGTCGTGGTTTTCCCCCTACCCCAAGTTTCTTAAATCACCGATAAAATGCGCCAAACTTTTGAAGACTAGTTTTAACATAAACCCTGTGCCTTCACAGATGTTAAAGATATTTCAAACATATCCACATATTGAACAAATATTTAGTTTACAATATATTTAGTCTAAATAACTTCTTTGTTATTTTACATAGGATTATTGAAACCTGTGCATTAACCAATTTATATTTTCAAGTCAGATGATCAGAACAATCTGGGTTGTAACCAATCTTAACACAGCAACATGACGCTTAAAAATGGTCACTATTATTCACATAATTTGACATTTCCTTTTTCTGATGTGTTATTTTGTTCAAACAAAACAAGGGGTTTTAGGAATTGTGGGTTGTAACATTACGGTTAAGTGATGTTACGAAAGCACAGGCGCAGGTATGTAGGCTTAACCTCTTGTGAGAGAGTATTGTTTGTGAAGTTAGTTTGAAAAATAAAAAATATTAAAAATTTGACAAGTTCACAAGCTTCTAAATCTGAAATATATAAGAGGAATACTGATTCCCATAGGAACATTATTGACCATGGTAATAATAATAATAACATTTTTATTTGTGGAACTGAGGGATTTTTCCTAAAAAACGACTTAAATGAAAGAAGGATAAGGTTTAGTAAAATAAGGAATTTTTCTAATGGTAAGCTGTAACATATATAACCAATAAGGATTGCATAAAGTTTTATGAATGTACGTAAGGAGGGGTAATCTACCACGGACTAAGATATCATTTAGATTTTTATTTCAGGTTTAGGCTATCACTAAATCATTTGTACAGACTGTGGGAAATTTTTCTTGCAATTCTTTGTAAAGACGGATAATTATTTGGGATTGTATAAGAAAAGGGTATAATCTGGAAGTCAACTTGAATGTTCATTCCTTAAGGATGCATAGTTTGTAATTTATTTATCCAATAAATCGAATAAGGCGAATTTTCTTAGAATCAGTACCAGGTTGTTGATAAATCTGTTCAATCGGAATAATTTTAAGGTTTGTTATGTGGTGGTCGGGTTGATTAAAGTGTTTTGAAGCAGTTTTATTAATTTTTTTTAAAATGATGTCAGACTTATGATGATTAAAACAGACCCTTAATGAATTTTTTGTCTCTCCAACATATTGTTGGTCACATTTTGTGAAAGAAATAAGGTATATGATATTTGTGCTTGTACAATTGAGTTTGTCATTTACATAAATGTGGAATCTGTGCGTCTATTTCGAAAAGAGGTAGTTGACAAAATGAAGGGACAAGTTTGACAGCGGTTGTTGTTGCAAGGATGAACTGTAGAATTTGGTAATGGTAAAAGATTTGAATTGTTTTTAGCAGAGATTTCAGCAACTGTGGAGCTTGTGATATTTCTCAAGAACCTTCTCGAGTAACCACGTTCACGAAATTTTTGGAGGTTAGAATCACAAAAAATTGGCTTGTTTCTGTAAATTAAGAAATGGAAACTTTTGTTGAAAAATAGCCATGTTGAAGCTTTATTTGTTGCCTCAATCATTAAAGCTTTTGAAATCCATTTGCCTTTATAATGCTGAAGAGGTTTTTAAGATATATATATATATAAGTTTATTGGGGTAGTGCTGATCTCTCATGTAGCTAGTTTAATCTTATTTTCGCTTATTTTTATTTTCAGTCACACCAAAACAAATAACACATCCTGTCTGTCCTATCCAAACTCTCTGCTTACATGGAGGAACTTGTCATTACATGCCTGATCTCGAAAATAGAACATTTTGCAGGTGAGTGGACTTAAAGCTTTATATTACAATAACCACAAACAAATTAAAGAAAGCTGAAGTTGAAGTCATGTTCATTATTCTTGAGAAATGTGCCATGGAAAATGCTTCTGAATTGGACAATTAACTGAGGCCCTGAGATTATGCTGTGTTGGATATATAGGCTATTGGTAACATTGGACCTGTATATTGGGCAAATACAACCACATGACAATATTTATATGATAAAAACTCCTTTAATACATGGGTACAGAATGTCTCAACACAAGTTACACTGTCTTGTATCTTGTAATGTACCCATGTATTAAGTGTATTATTATTACATAATTTTATATATGTGTCCCTCGCTTCTAAACTTCATTCAAATCTTATATATTTATATAGACTACTCTAACTTGGGTAGAAGACATGGGGCAATAGTTTTCATGAAGTTTCATGATAATATGAATTTTTGTAATATGTTATGATGCCTAGAAAAGTGTTCATTTTCATTTTAAACACTCATATAGTTTGTCAAGTGCTTCTACTAACACACATTTATTAGTTTTAAGCAGGTTGAATAATAGACAATAGGTTCTGATAACAAAACAAGGATATTCTTTAAATGCCAAACACTCCATCTGCAATAAAAACTAAATTATGGGTACTTGCTTGAATTGGCCTCTCTTACAAATTACTATCTTAAATTCAAGAACTTGTATCGTGCAGTATCTTGTTTATTTAGCGAAATATATCAGCTTTAAGCATTGAATAAATAAAGTGTTACGAGGTGTATCGTTATATTCCATAGTTGTTCAGAAGTTTTGTTTATTGTTCAGTCTGTCTTAGTTAAAGCAAGATTATTAATTGTAGTAATTAGCCTATAGATAGATTATGGTAAGTATAAGAAATAGCATAGACATCATCTTGGTTATAGTCATATCATTTTGGGTATAGACATCATCATGGTTATGGTATTTTTGTTTAGGTTTTTCCAAAAAAAATGAACAATAACATGATCTAGAAGATCAAAAGTTATTTAGTTTTTACTGGAACCAACATCCATGAAAAGGATAGAAAACATCAGATCTTGTGGCAGTTATTTGGCTCCATTATTTAGATAAGCATGTCTGAATACTATTCTCTTGATAAAATAAAATAAAAGTTTAACATGTCATTTATTCCCTAATTCAGCTTTGTACGGATAAGAATATTTATCACAAATTATGTTTACATATATTTAGAAGTGTGTGCCAATGCCAATATACAGACATTTAAAAAAATTACTCTGAAATAAGAGTTTGATATTTGTTAAGTTAATTGTTATCAAATAAAATTCATAAATTTTTTTTATCAAAATACTTATTTTGAAGTTGGCACACCCTCTCCATTTAAAAACTGGTATATTGGCCATTTTTCTAAAATTAATTTCAGTAGTTTTAGTTTAAAGGTGGCAAACAGAAATGGTTGATTATGTTTTTCTTTTATTCTTTTGTCTAATAACCTTCTATATAATATTTAGATGTCTCAAGGAATATAAAGGGGTCAGGTGTCAGGAACGTGCATCTGATACAGTCGAGGATGTTGGTATGGATCTCAACACTTTTTCAGCATTTTTGTATAAATCAACTCACAATCATTTCAGTTTTGTGCATGGCATGTTTAGGATTTTTACCACTGTCAACCATTTGAAAACATTTTATTTTAAAAATTGGCACATCATTAATGCATGGATTTTAAATTATTGGCGTAAATATAAAGATTTAAAATATTGTTTATTGCATGATTTTTTTAGTTTTGATCCCATTGTGTGAAATTCCCAGAGTGTTGTGACCAATAGTGAAATGGTTCCATCCTGAGTTGAATTAACAAAGTGCTGAAATAAAGCGCGGCTATTTTGTTGTTATTATTGTATTTATTTAGTTACTAATTTTGTGTTTAACCGCTTCCTAGCACTGCAACTAATCCTGATTTAAAAATATCGTAAAATTAGTTGTCTTAGTTATTAACAGAATGATGGGATGTAGAAAAATTACATGTTTATAACTTGTTTACTAAATATACTAGTGGCGACACACCTATATTGAAAATCAAAACAATTTTGGTAAAAAATCTTCTTGAATGTGTGCCATATTCATCAGCTATATGAATAATATTTGGTAAAAAAAATATTTCATAGTTGTTGAACATTGATACCTCATAACATGCTTAGCCAAAAAATCTTCTGGACCCAAATAGCAATATTTATGTCAAGTGTGTCGTCCTAAATGTTAGTTATTAATAGAAGAGATTAGGTGGTTTTGCTGCTGAATTGTGTTACGTTAGGTCATAATCCTTGTTCATTTAAGATATTTCTAGACAAATTTGATCAAAGTAATCTGTGTTGATGTGGGACATTAATATTGTATGTATTAATGTTAATTTGATAAATTAATCTTAGCATCGTTAGTGCTATATATACATCTAGCTACAATCAAGAGGTGCATGGTTTTGATTTTTTTTAAAAGAAGCATTTTTTTCCTTCAAGGGTTTATCAAAGAAGCATCTTTTTTACCATGTCTCTCATTATTTTCTTCATTAAGAAATATCAAAGGACAATCCTATTAATAAATTATAGTATAGAATCAATGTATGCCAACTTGTCTGACAATTTCTCAGATACTGGCTGCACTTCAGGCAGTTTTCACTCAGTATGAATGTATATTTGTATACAAGAAAGGTTCTTGACATTTGACGGAAATAGGACAACCATACAAAAATCAATCTAATAAAACTGGCAATGGAAAAGTAGTAGCTGAAAAGGAGAGTAAATTATCAAGTTTTGAGGTTCTTACCAAAAAACTGTAAAATTGCATCATTTTATTTTGAATGTTTCTTCTCAGAACTTTTCGTTAAAGCAATTCAGAAGAGACAAATTGTTTCTATAGACTAAACAGATTACGGTAGAAAACATGAGCTGAAAATGTCCACTTGGAATCCATATCTTTTAAATATTTACCAGACTATAAGACATAGTTAACATGTCTGAAATTGACAGGAATTAACCAGTAATACTGGTATGATTATTGACCAGACAACCTTGAATATTACATGTCACTTCACCCTTTTAATAGGAACAATTGTCTTGTACATACCATGTTATATTTCAATATACAACCCCCAAATCTGACAATATCTTACTGACTTTTATGGTGGTGGTATATGTTTCCTAAGAAGAAAATTTTGAGACATGGTTGAGAATGCATCATTGATATAATTTTTAAGATCCAATTAAGATTTTTGAATTATTAAGAAAAATTTTGCCATCATTCTGTTTTTAATTAGCAACTTTTATGATATTCTTTAGTCTTTTTCTTCTTTTTTTCTTGAATAGGGCAGTGACTTATATTATTATGATGTTGTTAATTGTGTTGTAAATGTTTGACTATGTATTTAAATGTATCTGATAGTGTTGCGATCTCAATAATAGGTGTCCTGCTGAATTGACTGGTTCACGCTGCGAAATCTACGTCTATCCTCCGTTTACACGTGAAACAAGCAGTATGTATTCAATTTCTGAACAGGCAATAATTGTGGAATACGCTCTGCCAATTTTTGAAGTTTGAATTTTTATCTAGTGTGAACTTCAAGTTCAATCAGTGCTTTTAACCTGTATAATTTTTAATAAGGCATTGCCTATTTCACAATTTTATAAGCCTACCATCTATAATCAGATGTTGCTACTAACAAATTAAAGAGAGCATGTAAAAGTAAGTTTATTAACATAAAAATCAACCAAGTTAATATCTTTGCATGTTGTGAAGTTCTCTAAGAATCCTGTTATGAAGATCTGAGAATATTCTTTTCTTGAAATAAATTTATTCTTTCTTTCAAAGGTTAAGACTAATCAAAATAGATATTAATTTCTGACTTGATGCATGCAGGTTATAACAGAAAAGTCTTCAAAACTTATATCTCCCTGGATCTCTTTATAAAAATCTTTGATACTTAATAATATTTGCATATTTCCTAATTCTATATGATATCTAATAATTATGCTTGAATCTTTCTATATAATATTTGATAATACATGAATGTATCTATATGATATTTAATAATCATACTTACTTGAATATTTCTACATGATATTTAACATTATACCTGAATATCTGCTTTCTTCAATTACCTTGCAATTTAATCTGGATATGAATTCGAGCTAGTCAACTGTATTTAGCTTTTTATATGAACTCTTGCTGTTTTATTTTATTCAAGCTTCATTTAAAAGTTTAATGGATGGCCAAGTTTTCAAATACCTTTCCTTTGCTGAACTCTCTTTGCTTTTTTGCATTTTATGATGCTAGATGGAATCAAAGTTATATTGGATATCAATGATGTAAAACATCTTAAATATGCTAACAAAAACCAGATATTTTGTATTCTTTGTTCTGTAAAGCATGTTTGTATAATGAATTTTATTTTGACTTTATCTTATTATTCATTTTTTGATAAATTTGTTCTGACCATACATCACCGCACTGAGATGGTATGAAAGTCTTGAGAGTGAACATAAGTAGAATTATATTCTCATTTATTCTGTCATTGTCTCTTTATGGAGTCGGTTAGGCACAAAATAGTTAAAGCAATACCCAGTTAGGACAGTATAGGCACCATTCGTGGCACTCTTTTAGGCATCCAGTCAGTTAGAAACAGGTCATAAAGCACAACTTGCTTTTGGCACATTCTTTCTGGTTTCAAATTTGTGATGCTGTGCTAAAAAAAAAATGTTGTGACTGACTGAGAGCTGAATAAGAATGCCTTAAGTACAGTGTTTTTAAAAAAATCTGCAGTCCTTGAAGTTGAATGCTAACTGTGAGCAATGTATACATTTTAAGTTTTGCTGATATGCTACATTTTAGCAAAAAGAGGATTAAAAGTGGTGAAAAAGCCTCGGAAATCTATTTAAACATCAGACGCCTACCTTCTGGTTTTAAACATCAGTAGCCTTCATTGTACCAGTCTGTATTTATATAAAAAGTGATATTTATAAGAAAGTATAAACAAAAGGGTAATATGGTATAAAATAAGATGGTAGAAATATTAAAACTAGGGCAGGGTTAGACAGAACTGGGTCAATATAAACTTAGACTAAATGTAAACAAAATTTACTACGAAGTACAAATTATCAGCTGGTTTGATTATTGTCTTGTTTTATATTATATGAATTTGCTCCAATCAAAAACCTTTATTCAGTAAGTTAAAAAGACAAAATTGAATTTTTTTTTAAATTCACCTGAAAATCTGAACTTAGTTTTTGTCATTTTCAAGTGTTAAACCTGCATATATATCGAATTAAAAAGATTTAATAGGATTATTTTACTTAATAAAACCTATTTTTTGGAAAAAATAAATTACATTAAAAATGTGATTGATCACACGAGTTTGATATAATGTAAAAAGTTAATATAACTTCACTCCTACTGTTCACTGTCAAGACTTCTGCAATCTTAAGAGGATTACAAATAATAAAAAATATGTAAATTTAGATTAATGTTTTCTCACAATTGGTGGCTAACTTTGTTAACATTTGATAAAAATTGCAAATGTTGTCCTTGAAGAACTAAGTAAGAATCAGTTGTGAATTTTAAGAACTTGAACTTGATAAATGTGTCTGAAACAAGAATAAAGTTTTTATTTGAAATGTAATAGTGAAATCACAACAAGTCATTAAAACTGTTCCTTGCCTTCATCAAACTCAAATTGTCAGAATGATTTTTTCTCTAAATGAACACAGAATAAATGATATAAATTTTATTGTTTTAGGACAAGCAAAACTTTTACATGATCGTACACTCATCATCATTGGCATTGTTATAGCAGTATTGGTTTTCATCATAATCTGTGTTGTTTCCTACTTCATGTCCAGGTACAGTACTTAAAACAATAAGCTTTCAACTACTGAACAATAACTGACCTTATTGTACTAATGAAGATGACATACTTGGCAATTGATATATTTAATTAAACATATTTTACTTACAGACGGGCACGAAAGAAGTGGGAAAAAAGAAGGCGCATGAAATCCAAGAAGAACATTCCAGATTCATCCATACCATTGTTAGACGATGTAGATAGTTCTGCACTAGCAAATAGAAGAAAAACATCCCCTCCACAGATGCGACCTACAGTTCATAAGGTAGGTCACTATTCTATGTGATTTACCACAAACATGCTTCCTTTTTTAAGTCCTGACCTAAAATTCATACCCCTTTCTTACAAGGTATATTTTTTAGGTAAGATGTGTTTTTTTACATCCCCACGGAAGGTGGCACAATTTTTAATGAAAGAGTACAAGAACTCATTTCATTTATCATAATATTTATGTAAATTGTAATTGCAGAATACCCAGACAGGAAGTTCTTTGGCACAGATATTTCCCACCATAGAAAAACAACCTGGTAACACCCTTACCGAAACACCGACTGTAGAAGCCAACGTACCAATACCTTTAAATCATTTCATGCCTTCTAATAGAAACCGAGCAGCACGTGGATCAAGATCTCGCTTGAAGGCAGTGTCTGTGGATGATTCTACAGTAGAAGAGGAGAAACCCAGTACAAACCCTCCAACTCGGTCTCGTTCTGATCCCAATCCACCTTGGAAAACAGTATCCAAACACAGACAAGATTCTATAGATGAGCTAGAATTAGATGATCTTGAACACAGTGAATCTATGCAACTTGCCCCAGTGGATTCAGAAGGTTATGCCCCTTTAGATGAAATTGATTATCCTGCTGAACCTCACACTGAAAATATTGTCTCCCCTTATCCTGTAACAGGAACCCCTGAATCTGATTCAGGTCCACCTTATCCAGGTGATCCAGGTGTAATTGATGTACATAATATGAATGAATTCCCTGATGAAGTGCCAAGTCCCATAACTGACGATCCAGCAACTAACCCCTTACTACCTTTCGATAGTTCTGATTCTGAGGAAGAACATAGTCCATTACCAGTTCTCTATATAAGTGAGGAGGACATTCGAACATCAGTAGATGATCTCCATTCATTGGAGGTCGATTCAGGTAATGTAAATGATACTTTAAGTGAACATGACTTGTCACCAAATCGTGATAATAAACAAGTACCGAATGGAAATGATAGTGATATGGCATCACGTGCCAGTAATAGTAGTGCAACATCATCCAGTGCTGCTTCAGTTAGTTATATCATGAATAATACTTATCAAGATCCGAATGTCTCAACTCGTGGCTGGGATGAACAGGGTACACCAGTCTCTGATCATTTTGCCTATAATTCAATTCCTAATTCAGACTCTAATATAATAGATGATCAATTTATGCACAAGCCATCTATGAGTCCTAATAAACATTCAGATAAAAGACAAAGTAATTTGAATAATAGAAAACTGAAGGATATTTGTGATGACCAAGATGCCATTCCAATTTAAAGTCTGCTTCAGTCAAGAGTCATAGATAGAGTGGGACTGTTAAATTACAGAAAATGTATTCAGTGTAAGTGAAGAAAGTCCTGAGAACAACTTGGCAGAAGATTCTTTGGAATTCCAAGTGGTCAAGTATATAGGCATCATGAAGGCCATAGTGGTACCATAGGTAAAAAAAAATTAGTTACTAGCTAGTGTAACAAGGTTTATTGTCACATTAGTATTAGAACAGAATGAGAGTCTGAATTGGAATTATTTATTGCATGTGTGTATTCCAAGGCATTATTGATCATCAGAGATCTGCTTGGTATTTATTCAAATATCATTTATTAATTAATGGTTGTTTTAATTGAGATTTATACTATTTCTTCTCTTTTGTACTGCCATTGGTATATTGTTGAGGTTTTGTAGTGAAAAGCTTATCTGTTTATAGGAGATTTATTTTATTATCTTTGCCATTTTATTTAAGATCTTCTGGTGCTCTCTTAATTTTTATATCATTGAATCAAATCATACACATTACGAAACTGATATTCATGTATTACCAAATATGATATGGGGAGCACCAATATTGGCATTTAAGTTCACTGTTTATTTTTTTTTCGACGCCAAATATGTTCATATACATTAGTCCCTTTTGTCATAATGAAATCATGTTCATTTCCATCATTCATAGTATGCAAGGAAGTATTGCAAAATGTATATTTTCAGCCATTATGTATATACAAGTTTTGATTTGTAATGAATAATAATGTTGTTAAGTAAATTCTTGTTGTTTTATAAAGTTTCTGGGTTTTTTTCATGGTCAGAACAAATATTCATTTATTGTTTGATGTGCTATCTGTTTTATATCAAGCAAAATTTTGGTTTTCCAGTTAATTTAGTAACAGTTATTGAAAAAGGTAACATTTTATAAACTTTCAAAATGGAATATCAGTAAATAAAAATACTAAATGCTGATATGAATACTTAACTTAGTTGCCATTTTATTATGTTTTAAAGTATATTCCTATATAAATACATGTTTTAGACATCTTGTTTTACAAGAATATAATGTCCAAATTATTGTTGTGTTTTAGAATAATAGGATTGTTATGTATTATATATTGTAAATAAAGTATATAGTATTATAAAAGTTAATTGTTAAAATTATTTCAGATCATTTCATTATTTATCATTGTTAATTATGAATTAAGTAATTTTAAGATATTATTATGAAATTAAATTATAAATTTATTACCTGTAATAAATTGCATGATTATATAAAAGTACATATTTTAAAGTATTATATATAATCTAGGATAAAAGAAATATTAAGATATTATTCTTAATAAAGGCCTTATTCTTTTAGGTCACAATAAGGACTCCTCTTACACATTCTACAGGGCAATAAACAATATTGAGCTTATAAAACAGCGATTAAAAGAATGCTCTACTAGCCATCAACAACATTTTTTGCCTGAGGTAAATTCAATCTATAGAGAAATTTTTAACGAGGCTTTCTTGATATACAAAATATCACCAAAAGTCGTTTAAAGTGCAAAACTGTAAGGCTATGCTAGGTTTCTTTTTGTCAGTTTCATCGACAAGAGGTGATATTCAAAAATATCGATCAGAAAAAGAAAGATCAGTTTAAGATTTATTTTTCACCCAATAGCTCTGTAAGTTAATACAAAAAATAAGTAATAATGGAATATTTTTATTTACTTTGAAGTGCTATCTCCTAGGAGATATAGTGCAGAAGATAATGCTTTTTATCAAACAAGCAATATATACTGTAGAATACCTTATTGGGTGATAAAGCAATTGATTAGATAAGCCCTAATGCTGCCAGTTGCTATCAGACATTAGAAATAAATTTGTCCACTGATGGTTAATTTCATGGTGGATTGGAGTCCTGTTACATTTGGCACTATGCTTACAAAATATGCTTGTAGTTCATGTTTAAGCTTAAAATTTAGATACATATATGTATATAGGTTAATTATTACAGTCAGTAAGAGTATATTATAAACTGAAAAGGTTCATTTCCATTTAGTTTGAAATTCCATCAAGATAATGATTTAAAAACTGAGAGCAGTGATCAAAGGTTGGACTACCTGAAACACATCTGCACCTTGATAAAAATCAAATCAGGAAAAAAACATGTAAGATATTACACAGGTGTTATGAAAAGTAAATAGATTTTTAAAATCTATATTTTGATTGGCAATTGTGCAGATGTTATTTTTTTGTAAATCTGACATTTGTTAATTGCTTCAGGATTTGATGGTTTCCAAATTGAAAGGTCATTTTGACTTTATCTTTAAAAAAAATTCAAATCTAAGCAAAAATTTGAAATTTATTTAAAAATAGAATTTAAGAGAGATATTGAAATCATGATGGTTAAATTATGGAGAAAACACTTACTGCATATAGATGAATGAGAAATCTTGGTATATTATTGAAACTATAAAACATGCTTTTACTGATCAAAATATGGCTGGTTTGGTTCCTGAAGTATCCTGATGCCTTTTATTTGCTAATATTATGTAGAGTTGTTTTTATAGACAATTAGTTATCAATAGTTGTATTTATTTCATATTGTTATTTGATTGAATAAGGGGTGTAAGCCCCACCCAACTTTCTGTATGAAATATCAAGACTTGATGTAACATTCCTTAACAGTGATAAAAGATTCTTTTTTCATGTTTCATTTTGTATATTCACTTATATTATTTATTTATCTTCATAATTTTTGTATTTGATACAGGTTAAGTTTGAGCAGGGTTTGCTACAATCTGTAAGGAATAAGGGTTAAAGAGTGTAAATTTGTGTGATGTTATAGACCAGAAATTGTCTTCTGTAGATCTTGGTTTGTTGTCAGTCATTGGAGTTAACCATAAATAGTACAGTTTGTCACTTGTATAAGCCAGATGAGCTGTTAATTTTTAAAAAAATGTGATCTAAAGGATTAGATCTTGTGGCTACATCAACTAAGACATTTTTTTTCAAATGATAAAAGTTACTTACCATTTATGTTTAAATTTTTGTATCCTAAATCTTAATGCCTTTTAGATTGAATTTGTGTTCTGAGCATGTACTTTATATTACTCTCTAATTCAATGTTTTATTTTTACTTTTATTTGGTTCAGTTCAATAAGTTTTATATGGTTTCTTTTTAAAATGTTTTAAGCCAACCATTTTGTAAATTATTTCTCATGGACATATTAAAATCATGAAAGATCAATTAGATGGTTTTGCAACCCCCTCACTCCCCCCAAAACAAGAAATCAAAAGAAAAAGAAATAAAAGGACTGTACGAATTCATCACAGTTAGTGACCACAGAATGGGACAAGTTCTATGATTTTAACAAATATTCAAATATATATGATCAATCATCATATTTCTTATACTCTTGACAAAACTTGACCACAGCATTCAGTGATTAGAAATAATCTTTGTCTCACTAAAATCCGGATTAAAAAATAATTTTTAATTACAAACATACATAGTTAAAATATATATTATGTTGTATTTACATTTGATCATGTGCTCGCAAATTATCGAAGATATAACCAATAAAAGGTAATAAAAAAAAAAGGCCATCTTTAGTATTATTTCCAGTGAAACAGCACAGACCTTTCCTAAACCCTACTGACATTACCCATGGTATTATTTTGTAGGGCTATCGGCATCAGTTGGATCAGAATTTTAGAAAGAAAAGCCATGGGTGTGAAGGTCACATTCGAATAATCTTGTCTTTCTGACACTTCTCCAGCCGAAAACAATATAAGTAGCTAATGTAAGGTAATTAGGACCAGCTAATATCAGATGAAATAAAACATATTTTTGCATTGTTCTTTGGTCATTTTCTGCCGTAAAGAATGGACGATGATACACCAAACACATTTTAGTTCGTAGCTGCACCAAGGCAGCAACAGAGAGTTGCCCAACAACAAGCCAGTAAACAGCAATCAGCAGCAGCATCATCATCATGGTGGTGGTGATGGTGATCATCATGACAATGTTCTTCTGTTTTAGTTACATATCTGAAGTACAGTGTTAAAGGAAAAGTAATCGTAAGAAATTAAACAATGTGATCAAAATATATTTGAACTATACTCATATTCAAATTGAAATTATTAATTAGACAATAGTTGTAGCTTCTTTCTCTAAAAGTAATAAGTACACACCACAAGTACAAATTAGATTTTCAACCCTTTTAGAAATCTTTGATTGAGAACACCATTCCGCCTACAAATCCTTACTTTTTCGTGATTTTCTCTTCTGTTACAATCTATTACTCGTCGGATTATACAACCTGATTTTAAGGATCAACTTAAAACTCAACCTAAAGTTAAATATCCCTGTTCTTGTCTTTGATCTATAATAGCTTATACCATTATGGAATTTTTTTTTTTTTTGGCCTTCGTCAGTCGGATTTCAAGAAGGTACAGTTAAAGGGAAAGAACAATATATTGGTATGCAAATATTCCATTAAGTTATTCTGTTGTCTGTATAAATACAGAAGATTAAATTCAGATTGATATTCCACCCACTACGCAGCAAAGTTCATACAGTTAATTATTTTTACTTACACAACTTGCGGTTGTTGGTTATATCCATATCCTGGCTGATTTTGTGGAGGACCATAGTTGCCCTGTTGGTAAGCACCTTGCTGGGGATAACTCATCTATATGAAAATAAATAAACGAATATATGTAGTTGATTCTAGAAAGCTAGGTGGAATAGGCCATATAGGTAAAATGTCACAGAAGTTACGATGCTGGCGAGTCTGATCTTAAAGTTTTTTTCTGAAAAGGTAACCATGATGTCTGTCACAGTGTTCTATTATTTGGTGTTGCTGGTGTTATTCCTTGATGAACTCCTTAAAAGTAAACTTAATAGAAGTTAATTTCCACGATTACTTACTTTAGAAAATTCTACTCTAGAAGAAGATATGAGTCGCTAAAGGTTAATGCTTTGTTTGCAGTATGAAAACACAGATCCAACTATAACCACATATACTCCCACAATATTGTGAAATATCAACCTTTGATTATTCATATCAGATATATCAGTTTCTCATTTAAAATTTAAAGTGATAGAATTTTTATTTTATCTTTTTCATTTATCTGAACCCAAACTAAATTAATAATGAGTATTCCACTTTCATAAATTTATATCATTATCACTTTAAATTTGTTCAGTCATATGATATAAAGATGACATTCGTCACAGATGATAACAAACGGATTAGGTGCACGTGACAGAGACAATAAGTTTTCAAAATATAGCGTTATACGAGCATATAACAATAAGGATAAAACAATTTAAGCATCATGGTTTAAACCAAATATATGTTATAATTTAATTTATGGATTATAATAATGCACTAAAAGTTTCACTAATCATTTTAAAGTCCCCTTTTATATCCTTATTACTTATCAAACAACCAAATTTGAAACTGATTTAATGACATAACTAGAGCCTAAACATTCTGACATTAATTTATGCACTCTTGAGGTAGCGAGAACATGATACAAAAATCTGAAAAAAAACAAAGTATCTTAACAGATGAAAGAAGAAGGAAGGAAAGAAGATAATAGTCAATAGCTAACTCCTAGTAAACGGAGTTGTTGCAGTAGTATTATTTGGTTTCAACTATAGGACAGGCTTAATCAAAAAACGAAATGTCCATTGAATATTGAAACGATTTAGCATTGCATCCAAGGTGAAGACCACTGGAAGCTTTGTTTAAAAAAATAAACATTTAACACATAAATAATTGGCAGAACGGTAACCATTAGTCAAAATAAGGGTAAAAATCCATCAGGAATTGTGCCTTCTACAGTATTATCTATCAGAAGCATGATCATCTGGTTTTAGAAACGTAACTCAAGGATTAGCAAAATTAAATAAAACTGAGTAAAACTGCCAATAAACGACAATCAACAGCAGAAGCGTGGGTGGTGGTGATGGTGATCATCATGAAAATATTCTTCTGTTTTTGTTACATATCTGAAGTACAAAATAATAAGAAAGTGATACATGTACATTGAAGACAAGAAAAATAAGAAAAAGGAAATTCAATTGTCACCGAACTGGTATAATATATAAACAATAATTTAACCTTGAAGCGCAGTTAAAGGGACATAACTATATTTTGTTATACAAAAAGGGACATACACACATACATGCTGTATTGACTAAACAAATTCGTTTTATGGTAACGATAGTATGTCTAGATTTGTAATTTGATGCAAACAGATGGCAAATTTATTGGTGGTCTATGTCCTTATATGCTCCCGCCCTCCGTCCCTTCGTAAAATCAAAGCTAAACCACAACTTTTGGTATTTAAACTTTCATCTATGCCAATAATGAATCAATAAGATATTACTGGAAACATATTTTATACATATATGTCCCACACAATAGAGGGAAAGGCATAACTATATTTAAAACATCCCCTTAATTAAGTCTACCAATCACCTCAATCACCTGTATTGTGGCGATTCAGATCATTTATTTTTTGGTCAGACAAATTGTTAAGCGCAATGAGATTCGAGCATGGGCAAATCAGCATAATATCGAACAGCAGTTAACGTAAATTTAGCACCCCCTTCCCTTTAAAGAAAAAAAACAAAAAAAACTTTATTTAAGTCTTTGATGAGAGGAATGAACAGTGCTTACTGTAATACAATAGAGATTTAAAATTTTAAACCAAAACCATTGTTTCTCGGTTTTAGAGAGTGATTTCACATCAGTGAGATAGTTTCTAGATAATGTGTGTTCAAAGTGTTCTGAAGAGTTATGTCATAAAAGACAACAAACAACAAATCAAAAAAGGGCCCTCAACATGCCCTACTCTTCTGTTTGAAATCGAGTTTGGGAGTGAGTTGAAATCAGGGGTTTTATTATGTAAGACGCCCATTTCTGAATGCAAAGCTTTAAGGCTAAGTACTTAACCTTTTATGCTGGGGGAGAGTTTCGCTGTTTTAAGGTATATTATCGTTACTGTTATTTTCAGTAGTCAATGAAGAAGGTGTGACAATTAGCACGAATAAGACTTGTGCTGAAAAGAATTATTCGTCATTCAACGTAGGTAGGTGTTTTGAAAGACTATTGGAATTCTATGGAAGGGAATAGCTGCCATAATTATATGCAATGAAGAATGTCTATTCCTTTAATAGTCAAATTTTTAAGTGTGATAAAACAAGATACATTAATCAAAAAACATATTTGACAACTTTTTTAAAATTATTTAAAAAAAAGTTTGTTGAACGGTAGATCACTTTTTGCATTCCCTAAAATATAAATAAATAAATACAATAAATTCAAATTAAATGGGGGGAAAAGAGAGTTTCCAAAACCACTCCATAAAACAGGGTATTTATCGCGAGATTCTAAATATTTAAAATTTTACTTTTATAATATCTATCTTTAACGTAATTTAACGTTCTCTGACCATACGTGACCTAATTAATAGAAAGGCAATACAAAATGCTCCCAGTGGAATTTATGTCCGAATTTTCATGACAATACTGAATTTTCGCCAACAATTTCCAAGCCCATAATAATGATTCTTTATTTTCCCAAATTTTGAGCATAACATTTCGTTTCCCAATTTTTCAATTGTTAAGCCCTTTTTCTTAAACCTTATATTAAATGGAAATAAATCGAAAATTCACCGTCTGTCAACCACAACAAACTTTAAATTACTGGGAGCAGTTCTTAAATAGGGTTTTGAATATTTGGTCATCTGAAGATTTGTGATGAACCCCAAAAGATTATTAATTTGATATGACAAAAGTGAAATGTAAAAAGGAAACTGATCTAACCTGTATTATGGAAAGGGGGGGGGGGGAGCAATTGTGACATAATCTAATGTAATATGTTCTTTAAATAATTATTTAATTTACAAAAAAAGAGTGATCTTACCGTTTAACATAAAACTTTTGTTCTAAAACTAGTTTTCTTCAACAAAAGCAGTCATATTCTTAGACATTTAGGTAACTAATTTTATTCACAGTCACTTCACATACAATGGAATTAGACACTCCTGATTGCATCTAATTATGGCAGCTATTCCCTTCCATACAATCCAAAGGGATATAGTGACAGACTGCTGAACCAGTCATGGACGTATGGCTTTCCTTGACATTTTAAGGGGTATAGGAGTCAGATTTCAAAATTCCAAACATGATTTCTGAGCAAAGGTTTACTTATTGTACTGGAACGGGTGAATCGAAGGACTCATCATTTCTTAAGCATTCCCCCCTCTATCCAATAATAAATATTGACTGTAATATCAAATGTAAAATGGGTGAGATATGAGAGTTTACAAAACAATTTAATGGTAAAACAGCATGTATATAAGAGATATAAATATAAATGAGTTAATATATTATATAATATTATATCTAAACGAAATGATAACATTTCTTAATATAAAACAGTATATTTGATATAAAGGCAAAAGCAAAAATGTATTAAAAACAATATGAAGAATCTAAACAATACGAATTTATCAGAGACAAAGATGGTTTCCCTCAAAGCCCATTCTTGTGTGACATCAATATCTATTTCATTTTGGCAGCCATTTGACAATCTGTAACACCCAATCCACAATAGGTAATGTCACCTGGTCTTGAACCTTAATATTACTTCATAGTATAAAGTGGAAACGTTTTCACTTTCAACCACAACGTTAAATTAATTATTAGTTTGTTATGACTTGTAATAGTTAAGAGAATATTGGTCATCTAAACATTTCCTCTACCCCGGTTGATCTTTATTTCATTCAGCTGTTGTTTCATCAATCTGATATGTAATATGGATGACTTGTTCTGAACTCTGTCAAATGGTAAAGCTAATATTCAAACAACTCAATAATTAGCATTAGGTAAAGTGAAGGTCTACAGTCTATACTTTCAATTTACCGATTAAAACGCACAATCACATCCGGAGCAATCCATTCCACCGCAATCACAGTTACAGTCACCACAGTCACCACAATCTCCACAGCAATTATCACAGTCACCGTCACAGCAATCGTCACAACTACAACAACCTGGACTGTGATAACAAACAGGTCTGTCCCACGATAGTGATAAACATAAACAATAAGTACAACAAGAATCGTCAGCCACGTGAGTTCCTCCACCATCCACAGCAGTGTATCTGGAAAGAAGAACATAAAGTCACTTTACATGATGGTTGTTAATGTTTATTATGTCTTCTGCCTACCGGTATTCGATATATTAGGGCATTTATTAATGAATAAACTGAATTATTATAATGTGGATTTATATCTTCAGAGTATTACGTCGTGGAGTTTGGGGTTAAACCCATAGAGTTAGAAATTCTTTCATAACTATAAACCTCACACGACTATCAAGATTTTTCTAAGATTTACTTACGCGGCCACGGGTGTAGGTTGAGTGGTTATTATTGGTGAATGGCTGTTTATTATAGGTTGATTATTAACAATTTTATTCTTCTCTTTCTTAATAACTTCATCGTTGACTTCATCTTCTGGAACTGTATTCTGTGGGAAAACATCAATCTGGGATGGATCAATAGATTTATAGCTCGCAGCTTGAGATTCTTCGTAGGTTGGAGGTAGAACGTCGGGGTCCATTGATAGCAATTGGCTGAATAGAGATGGAATGTTAGAATTGATATAATTTTCAGTCTGGAAAGTAATATAATGTATCTTTATTTTGGCAAGCAGACATCATGTGTCACACAGTGGCAGTGGAAAGGGCATATTGTAGGTAAAACTTTGATTTTCCGCACCCAATGACGTGCTCAACATCCACCCAGTTAATATTTTAGGTAAATTTGATGGTAATGGGCTAAATGAATTTGAAGCAAATAATTCGAAGGAATATTACAACACCAAAAAAAACCCAAAAAAACCCAACTAAAACATACATCTGTAGACATATGATACGTAATTTATATATTTCTTGTGATAAGCTGCTAACTATATAGTCTACGTAATAATGGTATACATACCTACAAAAATCGTTCTTCAATTGGTCTAGAAATTATTTACTATGTCCAAACCGATAAGGTCAGAGTGTTTAGTAACATGGGTAAGGCTTTCTTGATATAATATATCATCAGGTTTTATTTATATCCGCTCAATTAACATCCTGTATCAGAAACTTCGATTTATTAACTTTAATAATGTTGATATACGGGATATGAAACTAATGAAAATAGGTCAGTAAATAAACTAAAAATAGCCAGTAGGCGCAGTGGTTATGTTATGGATGTCGTCACAATTGTATCTTGATCGAGTTCCGGGGATTTTCCTGTAACATTTGATTTTATTTTCAAAAGGGAAATATGAATGTTAGATGATTATAATTGATTCGGAATTTATATTGTTAATGATTCTTTATAGACTGAATATTATAATGAATCCAGTTGAAAGGGAGGTAACTACATTTATCATGTAGACCATACAGATTAAAGTACCGTAAATTCTTTTAGATTATTATTTTGAATGCATATCAATAAAGCTTGGTAGAACAATGCTAGGTGGATTATAATTTTAATGTATTGACAATGCAAGGGTTGAACATTTGGTTGCAATACCCCTCACACCCACCCTCCCCAGGCTTTTAAAAGGTGTTATTTAAAGTAAAGATAGCTTGCCAGGCAAGGTAATATACGCCCACTGGCAGCATTTATTTCAAATAAAAACTTTTCAGTAAGGTTACAATAAGTGGAATGAAATATCCAACCTTCCAACCTATTGTTTTCTAGGGTCTCTAGTTTCATTAAAAACTGTCAAGAATTGTACCTAATAACAACTCATTAAATATTTTTCGGTATTTTTATGATTTGCAATAGGGTTCACCCTTAATAATATTTTGATATTTTTAATTCTTAATAAGGCTCATCCTTGGTTGATATTAAACAATTTCAGCGAGTTTTGTCAAAAAGGAATTTTTTAGAGTGTCCACAAGCCAAAAGTTGAAAGCGTTTTTGAAAACAGGCGCAATAACTGACACTAAATATTTTTTGATTTATCTGATTTTCAATAGGGTTTATCCTTGTGAGAAAACAAATACTAAAGCCAAGTTTCATCAAAATCCATTCAAAATTGTTCTTTCTAGAGTGTTTACGAGTTAACGCGTTTTCAAAAACAAGGTCAATAACTTGTACTAAATATTTTTCGATTTTCAATAGGGTTCATCCTTGGGAGACAACAAATAACACAGCCAAGTTACATCAAAATCCATTAAAAATTGTTCTTTCTAGAGTGTTTACAAGCTAAAATTGAATGCGTTTTCAAGAACAAGGGCAGTAACTCATACTAAAAATTTTTTCGATTTCGCTGATTTTCAATAGGGTTCATCCTTGAGTTATAACACACTCTCACACCAAGTTTCATCGAAATCCATCAAGAATTGTGCCATGTAGAGTGTTTACGAGGCAAAAATCGAACGCGTTTAAAAGAACAAGGGCACTAATTCATATTAGATATATTTTGATATTTTTAATTTTCAATTAGGCTCATCCCTTGCGATATCCAACAATTTCAGTGAGTTTTGTCAACATTGGTCATGAATTGTACCTTCTAGAGTGTTTATTAGCCAAAAAGTTAAACCCGTTTTCAAACACAAGGGCAATAACTGACACTAAATATATTTCGATTTATTTGATTTTCAAAAAGGTTCATCTTTGGGTAAAAACAAATACTCAAGCCAAGTTTTATCAAAATCCATTAAGAATTGTTCTTTCTAGAGTGTTTACAAGCTAAAATTGAACGCGTTTTCAAACACAAGGGCAATAACTGATACTAAATATTTTTCGATTTAACTGAATTTCAATAGGGTTCATCCTTAGGTGATTACAAATACTCATGCCAAGTTATGTCAAAATCGCTCAAGAATTGTGACATGTAGAGTGTTTACGAGACAATAATCCAACACATTTTATAGAACAAAGGCAATAATTCCTATTAAATATATTTCGATACGTGCTATTTTCAAAAGGGTTCATTCTTGGGTGATATTAAACAATTTCAGCAAGTTTCGTCAAAATCGGTCAATAACTGTGCTTTGTAGAGTGTTTACAAGCTAAAAATTGAACGCGTTTTCAAAAACAAGGGCAATAACTGATATTAATTTTTTTTCGATTTGACTGGTTTCCAATAGGCTTCATCCTTGGGTGATAACAAATACTCAGGCCAAGTTTCATTAAAATCCATTAAAAATTGTTCTCTCAAGAGTGTTTACAAGTTAAAATTGAACGCGTTTTCAAGAACAAGGGCAATAACTCATACTAAATATTTTTCGATTTCGCTGATTTTCGATAGGGTTTATCCTTGAGTTATAACATACTCTCACACCAAGTTTCATCAAAAACGGTCAAGAATTGCACGTTGTAGAGTGTTTACGAGCCATTCAAGAACGAGGGCACAAACTCATACTAATTTTTTTCCGATTTCGCTGATTTTCAATAGGGTTCATCCTTGCGTGATCATAAACACTCATATTAAGTTTAATCTAAATCCGTCAAGAATTACACCGTGTAGAGTGTTTACAAGCAATTGTGGAAGGACGGACGGACGGACGGATGGATGTGGGTGACAACAAGATACGCCCCCCATTTCATGTGGGCGTATAAAAATTAAACCCACTAAATGCTCAAATTTGATGAGACCACTAAAACCCTAGACTCAACTGGCTTCAGGCCTATTCAGTGGACAGATACCTCCTTAGGCTTCCCCCCTCCCTCAGGTATTCTAAATTTGCCCCTGATTGAAGTATTTACAACTTCCATTTTTAAAATATCTAAATATTGTATTCTCATAAACAATGCTCTGCATTTAAGTTCAATTGACACTTTAACACAAATATACAATAAACATACTGTTGAGTGGACACTATGGTTTAACATAGTGGCACCATGATTTAAACTTCTTTTACACCCTTTTTGTGAAAAACAAATATACACAGGACAATACACAGCCTAAAGCATAATATACGTTTTATATTGAAAGAATACAGTCTTCTTTTAAACTATTCAGCTAATAAAATCATATCTATATACATGTATTGGAAAATTTAAAATTTATACCTTCTTCTATTATAATTTTGCCAAAGGTCTCATTTTGATGAGAATAAAAATTAAAAAGTAACATTAAAAAGAGATCATTTTGAAATTCCTAACACTTCATTTTCATATTAATTCAATTGCAGACTAAATTACTCAAATTCTAGGTAAGATTTTCTGTTTGAGTTTTATTATAAAGAAGATAATAGTCAATAGCTAACTCCTAGTAAACGGAGTTGTTCCCAGTAGTATTATTTGGTTTCAACTATAGGACAGGCTTAATCAAAAAACAAAATGTCCATTGAATATTGAAACGATTTAGCATTGCATCCAAGGTGAAGACCACTGGAAGCTTTGTTTAAAAAAATAAACATATAGGCTAACACATAAATAATTGGCAGAACGGTAACCATTAGTCAAAATAAGGGTAAAAATCCACCAGGAATTGTGCCTTCTACAGTATTATCTATCAGAAGCATGATCATCTGGTTTTAGAAACGTAACTCAAGGATTAGCAAAATTAAATAAAACTGAGTAAAACTGCCAATAAACGACAATCAACAGCAGAAGCGTGGGTGGTGGTGATGGTGATCATCATGAAAATATTCTTCTGTTTTTGTTACATATCTGAAGTACAAAATAATAAGAAAGTGATACATGTACATTGAAGACAAGTAAAAAGAAAAAGGAAATTCAATTGTCACCGAACTGGTATAATATATAAACAATAATTTAACCTTGAAGCGCAGTTAAAGGGAAAGAACTATATTTTGTTATACAAAAAGGGACATACACACATACATGCTTTTTCGACTAAACAAATTCGTTTTATGGTAACGATAGTATGTCTAGATTTGGAATTTGATGCAAACAGATGGCAAATTTATTGGTGGTCTATGTCCTTATATGCTCCCGACCCCGTCCCTTCGTAAAATCAAAGCTAAACCACAACTTTTGGTATTCAAACTTTCATCTATGCCAATAATGAATCAATAAGATATTACTAGAAACATATATTTATACACATATGTCCCACACAATAGAGGGAAAGGCATAACTATATTTAAAACATCTACCTTAATTAAGTCTACCAATCACCTCAATCACCTGTATTGTGGCGATTCAGATCATTTATATTTTGGTCAGACAAATTGTCAAGCGCAATGAGATTCGAGCATGGGCAAATCAGCATAATATCGAACAGCAGTTAACGTAAATTTAGCACCCCCTTCCCTTTAAAGAAAAAAAACCCACTTTATTTAAGTCTTTGATGAGAGGAATGAACAGTGCTTACTGTAATACAATAGAGATTTAAAATTTTAAACCAAAACCATTGTTTCTCGGTTTTAGAGAGTGATTTCACATCAGTGAGATAGTTTCTAGATAATGTGTGTTCTAATGTTCTGAAGAGTTATGTCATAAAAGACAACTACAACAAATCAAACAAGGCTCAACATGCCCTACTCTTCTGTTTGAAATCGAGTTTGGGAGTGAGTTGAAATCAGGGGTTTTATTATGTAAGACGCCCATTTCTGAATGCAAAGCTTTAAGGCTAAGTACTTAACCTTTTATGCTGGGGGAGAGTTTCGCTGTTTTAAGGTATATTATCGTTACTGTTATTTTCAGTAGTCAATGAAGAAGGTGTGACAATTAGCACGAATAAGACTTGTGCTGAAAAAAATTATTCGTCATTCAACGTAGGTAGGTGTTTTGAAAGACTATTGGAATCCAAAGGGATATAGTGGCAGACTGCTGAACCAGTTATGTATATGCTGGACGTATGGCTTTCCTTGACATTTTAAGGGGTATAGGAGTCAGATTTCAAAATTCCAAACATGATTTCTGAGCAAAGGTTTACTTATTGTACTGGAACGGGTGAATCGAAGGACTCATCATTTCTTAAGCATTCCCCCCTCTATCCATCAATAAATATTGACTGTAATATCAAATGTAAAATGGGTGAGATATGAGAGTTTTCAAAACAATTTAATGGTAAAACAGCATGTATATAAGAGATATAAATATAAATGAGTTAATATATTATATAATATTATATCTAAACGAAATGATAACATTTCTTAATATTTCCATCTATTGATTTGACAATAGATGAATTTATTGCAGAAAGATGTCTATATCTGTTTGGTCTGTCAGTGATGACACTACCATTATGTTCAATAACCTGATGATGTATTAACTAAGTAAGCTCAACAAATGTAAACATAGACTTGATTATCACATATATGTACCTTATCAATAGGTCAAGAGGTATAAGGGTTATCTCCTCTTATTAGGCTACAAGGCCTAGAGGGCAGCTCTTAACTTCCTCTTTTAAAATATTAGTTGGTCAGTAAGGTTGGACAAATTTCTGTTTTCTGTTATATGAGGGCCTTAAGCCTAATTTTAGAAAAATAACAATTTATTATGGAAGATAGTAGATTCAAGAATATTGTGGGGACATTTTTGTGTAGAATTTCATTTGTAATTTGAAGAGATGGATTGGATAGTGATGGCATGCATAGGCGACCATGCTGCTTTTAAGGCTTGTCAAATTCAGTACAATTTGAGCTAAATATATGATTAACTTTTGCTATAGGCCTACATGAAGTCAACCAGCTAGTCAAATTAATAGTGTTTCTTAGGTCTATCTTATGTCATTGTCTATTGTCTAATCAGTAGCCTAGTTTATTCCCTATTATTAACTGTAGTAGTAGGCCTAGGCCTAGACTAGTACTTAATCTAACCTAAGCAAAAAATCTAAATGAGTTCTTTTGTTTTCATTTCTTTCATGAGTCAATATAAACGTCATAAATAAGAAGTCAAGTTTGAATCTGTTAGTTAATGCAGTATGGGTCGGGGTCGTGGAAAACAAACAAGAAGGGTTTCTACAAGGCCAACTACCAGTCCTTATTCACGTCAAAAGTCTTCAACAACCAGCACACATATAAGCGATGTTAGTTTACGTACCAGTTCCAGTTCTCATGATGGTAATATCCAGAATCAAGATGATGCCTTACAAATTCCCAGTAATGGGTCTGGGGCCCAATCTGAACAACAAATTGAACCAGGTAATGTTTTTGTCAGATCATGTACAAGTCTATCGGACATGGACTCAATGGATATAATGGGGGGACCCGTTGATTTGCCAACGGTAACTAACCCTACCATTCCCAGAAGTGCAATTGACACTCCAGAGCCAGTAGCTAGTATACATTCTCCTCTCGGTTTGAATGTTTCTTTAGCAAATCGGCAAAAAATACACAACGGGGAGTATATCGACTTATCATTATTATTAGTGGCTCCTCATAAACAGCAGGAAATGCATCTGTCATTGACATCAAGTGGAGAACTTGTGTCTAAACCTAAATCTACTTCAAAAATCTATGACATTGAGAAATGGACAGATGCTTTTATTATATTTATGAGTATATATCTGTCAGCTCACCCCACCAAATCTCAGGAGCTCCTTAAATACATGAGATCAGTAAGGATGGGTTCACTAAGGGCACAAAATTTGGGGTGGAAATCATATGATGAGCAATATCGGCTAAGGAAAGCAAGTAATCCTTCGAGCTTTTGGGGGGAGACATAGATTATGAGCTATGGCTGTTATACATGTCAAATAGTTCAAAGCCAACTCAAAGCTCTTCATCTCGTCCTACAAATTTAACAGCAATGGGTAAGTGCTTTGAATTCAATAATAAAGGTTCATGTAATAACACACAATGCCATTTTATTCATGATTGTCTTTTATGTAATGGTGAACACCCAAAAAATATTTTGCAGAAAGCAAAATGCATTTCGACCCCCAAAAACTCCAGTTCCGCAAGTTACAAGTCAAATCCGTCACAAAATTCACACAAACAATATGCCTATAATAAACAACAATATAACAATGCACAACATTCCTCAAAACAACAAAATACACAAAGTTACAACAACTACCAAAACTATAACAGATCCCAAAACAACTCAAATTTCAGATCCCTCGAATGAAAAAATAATGGGATCAAGGAATTTCCCCAAATTTTAAAACATCCACTTGCTTGCAGTATTTACAAATCTACCCGAATCAAAAAGATGCTTTGTATTTAAAAAAAGGTTTGATGGAGGGCTTTAGTTTAGAATATACTGGGCCAAGATTAAAAACCTATTGCAAAAATTTGAAATCTGCACAACAGCATCAAAATGAAATGTTTATAAAGTTAAATAAAGAAATTGAGCAGGGAAGAATTATGGGTCCTTTTGATGAGCCCCCCATGTCAAATCTGCACACTTCTCCCATTGGGTTAGTTGAAAAATCTGACGGGGGATGGAGAATGATCATACACCTTTCTTATCCAGAAAATGGAAGCATTAACGACTTTATAGATCCTGCAGTAGCCTCTGTGTCGTACACATCTTTTGATAAGGTCATTCAAAAAATTGCAAACCTTGGTAAATGTACATATTTGGGGAAAATGGACATTAAGTCCGCATTTAGATTGTTAAAGGTTAACCCAGGTGATTTTGATCTTTTAGGATTTACATTTAATGATAAATTCTACTTTGATAAATGTCTTCCAATGGGATGTTCTATTTCTTGTTCAATTTTTGAAAAATTTTCTTCTTTTCTTAATTGGTTAATTGATTATAAGGCTAAACCAAATTATTTAAGTGGAGTCGACCACTATTTAGACGATTTTTTATTTTTCAGCACGAATGAAAAAAATTGTGAAACCTTAATGTCTGAATTTGATTCAATTTGTAAGGAGTTAAACATTCCATTATCAATTGAGAAAACAGAGGGCCCAACGACAAAATTAAACTTTTTAGGTCTACAAATTGATACTGTAAAAATGCAAGTTAGGATTCCAGATGATAAGTTACGTGATTTAAGGCAATTATTAGAAATTTTTATTACAAGGCAAAAAATTACATTAAAAGAACTCCAGTCCCTAGTTGGTAAATTAAATTTTTGCTGCAAGGCTATTCAGTCTGCCAGAGCATTTAATCGTCGATTTTATGATGCAATGTCAAAGGTGAAAAAGTCATATCATTATATAAGGGTTACTAATGAAATGAAAGAGGATATGTCAGTTTGGTTGGTATTTTTGTCAAATTTCAATGGTTTTAACCTATTTTCCCCAAAGTAGTTGGCTGAGTTCTGATGTTCTTAACTTGTTTACAGATAGTGCAGGTTCCCATGACTTAGGTTGTGCAGCCTACTTTGACACACAATGGGTTTTTTACCAGTGGCCAAGTGAATGGCAGAATTTACAAATCATGAAAAACATAACACTTTTAGAACTTATTCCAATAGTCCCCTTTCATTACAAATCTGGGGTAAAAATCTGAGTAATAAAAAGGTTATTTTCCATACTGATAACATAGCATTAGTTTCTATAATCAACACCCAAACATCTTGTTCTAAACAAATAATGAGCTTATTACGTCCCTTTGTCCTTTCTTTACTAGAGTTTAACGTCATCTTTAAAAGCAATCATATAAAGGGTTCCGATAATAAAATTGCAGATTTTATTTCTCGAAAGGAATGGTTAAAGTTCAAAGAGGTAGCTCCAGATGCCGAAATGCACCCACAACCAATACCAGAGACATTTCGTTCAATGATATCCAAGATGAAATATCAAGACTGTTAACTCAATCGGTGGCACAAAATACTCGGAATACGTATGATACAAGCTTGTCAGCTTTTGAAAATTTCCGTTCTCATACACAATTGTTAGTAATTTGGCCTCCTCCGCTAGATCATATAACCCAATTCATAGCCTATCTTTCCTTAAAGCAGTTAAAATTCTCTACTGTCCGTTCTTACATATCTGGTATTTCCTTTAAATGCAAGATTAATAACTTACAGGACACAACCCAAAACTTTCTAGTAGGTAAGCTATTGACAGGCATTCGTCGAACTGGCAACAAAACAGATGCAAGGCTACCTATTACACTTTCACTACTCTCCAAGTTAGTGAATACACTACAATACATTTGTTACAATGAATATGAAACCATACTATTCCAAACGGCGTATGTCATTGCCTTTTTTTTGGGTTTTTTCGAGTTGGTGAAATAGCCATGTCAAAAGGAAACACAACAGACCCATACTTGCATTAGATGATATAAAAATACGGGAAAATAGTTTACAGATAAATGTAAGAAAATCGAAAACTGATCAGTTTGGCAAAGGGGTAACCATTAACATACCTGGTGTTTCAGGACATTTATGTCCAATAAAATATATATCTAAATTTCTTAAATCAAGACCAAAATTTCCTGGCTTCTTATTTTGTCACTTTGATGGTAAACCTCTCACAAGGGTACAGTTCAGTTCAGTGCTGAGCAGGTGCCTAAACAAATTAGGAATAGAATCCAAAAACTATAGGTCCCATTCCTTTAGAATAGGGGCTGCAACTATGGCCTCTATGGCTGGTTTTTCTCAATCTGTTATACAAACAGCTGGTAGGTGGAAATCACTTGCATATAAATCTTATATAAGGATTCCTGTGACAGACATGCCTTCATTATAATTTTTCAGGTGAAAGACTGACTAGAGTATGGTGTCTTGGCTCCTCTATTATAAAATGGGCGGCTACTCATGCACGTACTCGACCTGGTAGTCTAAACTTGGGGTTGGACAGATTGAATATGTCCATATGGTGGCAGGGATATGGAGGTTTGGGAAATTTTTTTGATCTTAAACGAAAGATATGTTTCTTGTCCTCAATTGAAGCAGATCCAAATATATTAATAATTCATTGTGGAGGCAATGACATTGGGAAAATCAAATTGGCACAATATCGTAATTTCATTTTAAAACCCCTTTTAAATTTATAATCAATAAATTTCCTAAAACATTAATAGTATGGTCTCAAATATTGCCACGTAGGCATGCCAAAGATGGGAAGGCACTCTCAAAACAACGTTCAAGGGGTAAATAATTATGCAGCAACACAGATTTTGCAAATGGGAGGGGCTTATATACATTACCCAGAAATCAAATATGGCATATATAATATTTTCAGAGATGACAAAATTCACCTTTCAAACATTGGTAACAGTATTTTTGTTAACACAATTCAAGGTGCTTTAGAGTTTTTCAAAAAAGGTTTTGGTAAAGTATACCCTCCATAAATCAAGTAGTTAAATAGCTTAATGTATGGCTTGCTACTTAAAGCAGATGATATGGGCGGCTGATTTTGTGTTGCTTCTCCCCCCATTATGAGGGACATCTCTCATTATGGCGGTGATACCAATTCAGATTTTATCCTGTAATTGGTATCATGTGGCAGTTGCGAACAACACAAAAGGAATTTGTGGTCCTGGACCAGCAACTCTGGACTCAGGCTCAAGTTCCTAGAGGTTGGATTTCTGAACTCAGGATCAACCCACACTTGTATATACGTTTAAAGTTGATTGAACGTGGATTTATGAAATATTATTCAATTGGTTTTTTGGGGGATTATTATTATGTTAATAATTATGGATTTATAACATTGGTAGTTAATAACAAATTTGGTGGTTGAAGAACAATTATGGTGGTTTAATAATTTTGGTGGATTAATAACATTTGTGGTGGAATAATTGGTTGGGCCCGCCATTATTAATTTCGGCGGTCAAATTGTGGTGGTACATTGGACAATTCATAAAATGAAATATATGTTATAATAAATCAGCTGTGCCATATCATTGCCAATAAAAACCATCTTATAATATATTTGTTGTTTCATCTTTTCCTAAATAATTCCATCTATTGATTTGACAATAGATGAATTTATTGCAGAAAGATGTCTATATCTGTTTGGTCTGTCAGTGATGACACTACCATTATGTTCAATAACCTGATGATGTATTAACTAAGTAAGCTCAACAAATGTAAACATAGACTTGATTATCACATATATGTACCTTATCAATAGGTCAAGAGGTATAAGGGTTATCTCCTCTTATTAGGCTACAAGGCCTAGAGGGCAGCTCTTAACTTCCTCTTTTAAAATATTAGTTGGTCAGTAGGGTTGGACAAATTTCTGTTTTCTGTTATATGATGGCCTTAAGCCTAATTTTAGAAAAATAACAATTTATTACCCACCCATCCTCTCCCTGAACTTGTGAATTCAGAATTGCTTTTTGCTGTGTTTTATCATTTCAGGTACATATATCATAGCTGTTGAAATGGTTATTGTATTTCGATGAGCTTTATAGTCATAAATAGATAGAGATTAATCTAAGTGAAGCTAAACAAATCGGTACAGCTGAGGAGTATTTGGAGATATATTCAGTTGCGAACAACACAAAAGGAATTTGTGGTCCTGGACCAGCAACTCTGGCACTCAGGCTCAAGTTCCTAGAGGTTGGATTTCTGAACTCAGGATCAACCCACACTTGTATATACGTTTAAAGTTGATTGAACGTGGATTTATGAAATATTATTCAATTGGTTTTGGTGGATTATTATTATGTTAATAATTATGGATTTATAACATTGGTAGTTAATAACAAATTTGGTGGTTGAAGAACAATTATGGTGGTTTAATAATTTTGGTGGATTAATAACATTTGTGGTGGAATAATTGGTTGGCCTGCCATTATTAATTTCGGCGGTCAAATTGTGGTGGTACATTGGACAATTCATAAAATGAAATATATGTTATAATAAATCAGCTGTGCCATATCATTGCCAATAAAAACCATCTTATAATATATTTGTTGTTTCATCTTTTCCTAAATAAAAAACAGTATATTTGATATAAAGGCAAAAGCAAAAATGTATTAAAAACAATATGAAGAATCTAAACAATACGAATTTATCAGAGACAAAGATGGTTTCCCTCAAAGCCCATTCTTGTGTGACATCAATATCTATTTCATTTTGGCAGCCATTTGACAATCTGTAACACCCAATCCACAATAGGTAATGTCACCTGGTCTTGAACCTTAATATTACTTCATAATATAAATTGGAAACGTTTTCAATTTCAACCACAACGTTAAATTAATTATTAGTTTGTTATGACTTGTAATAGTTAAGAGAATATTGGTCATCTAAACATTTCCTCTACCCCGGTTGATCTTTATTTCATTCAGCTGTTGTTTCATCAATCTGATATGTAATATGGATGACTTGTTCTGAACTCTGTCAAATGGTAAAGCTAATATTCAAACAACTCAATAATTAGCATTAGGTAAAGTGAAGGTCTACAGTCTATACTTTCAATTTACCGATTAAAACGCACAATCACATCCGGAGCAATCCATTCCACCACAATCACAGTTACAGTCACCACAATCTCCACAATCCCCACAGCAATTATCACAGTCACCGTCACAGCAATCGTCACAACTACAACAACCTGGACTGTGACAACAAACAGGTCTGTCCCACGATAGAGATAAACATAAACAATAAGTACAACAAGAATCGTCAGCCACGTGAGTTCCTCCACCATCCATAGCAGTGTATCTGGAAAGAAGAACATAAAGTCACTTTACATGATGGTTGTTAACGTTTATTATGTCTTCAGCCTACCGGCGGTATTCGATATATTAGGGCATTTAATGAATAAACTGAATTATTATAATGTGGATTTATATCTTCAGAGTATATTACGTCGTGGAGTTTGTTGCAGTAGAAGAGGTTAAACCCATAGAGTTAAAAATTCTTTTATAACTATAAACCTCACACGACTATCAAGATTTTTCTAAGATTTACTTACGCGGCCACGGGTGTAGGTTGAGTGGTTATTATTGGTGAATGGTTGTTTATTATAGGTTGATTATTAACATTTTTATTCTTCTCTTTCTTAATAACTTCATCGTTGACTTCATCTTCTGGAACTGTATTCTGTGGGAAAACATCAATCTGGGATGGATCAATAGATTTATAGCTCGCAGCTTGAGATTCTTCGTAGGTTGGAGGTAGAACGTCGGGGTCCATTGATAGCAATTGGCTAAATAGAGATAGAATGTTAGAATTGATATAATTTTCAGTCTGGAAAGCAATATAATGTACCTTTATTTTGGCAAGCAGACATCATGTGTCACACAGCGGCAGTGGAAAGGGCATATTGTAGGTAAAACTTTGATTTTCCGCACCCAATGACGTGCAAAGATTGGACAGATATATAATTCTTAGCTCAACATCCACCCAGTTAATATTTTAGGTAAATTTGATGGTAATAGGCTAAATGAATTTGAAGCAAATAATTCGAAGGAATATTACAACACCAAAAAAAAAACACCCAACTATAACATACATCTGTAGACCTATGATACGTAATTTCTATATTTCTTGTGATAAGCTGCTAACTATATAGTCTACGTAATAATGGTATACATACCTACAACAATCGTTCTTCAATTGGTCTAGAAATTATTTACTATGTCCAAACCGATAAGGTCAGAGTGTTTAGTAACATGGGTAAGGCTTTCTTGACATAATATATCATCAGGTTTTATTTATATCCGCTCAATTAACATCCTGTATCAGAAACTTCGATTTATTAACTTTAATAATGTTGATATACGGGATATGAAACTAATGAAAATAGGTCAGTAAATAAACTAAAAATAGCCAGTAGGCGCAGTGGTTATGTTATGGATGTCGTCACAATTGTATCTTGATCGAGTTCCGGGGATTTTCCTGTAACATTTGATTTTATTTTCAAAAGGGAAATATGAATGTTAGATGATTATAATTGATTGGGAATTTATATTGTTAATGATTCTTTATAGACTGAATATTATAATGAATCCAGTTGAAAGGGAGGTAACTACATTTATCATGTAGACCATACAGATTAAAGTACCGTAAATTCTTTTAGATTATTATTTTGAATGCATATCAATAAAGCTTGGTAGAACAATTCTAGGTGGATTATAATTTTTAATGTATTGACAATGCAAGGGTTGAACATTTGGTTGTGATACCCCTCACACCCACCCTCCCCAGGCTTTTAAAAGGTCTTATTTAAAGTAAAAATTAAGCCCACTAAATGCTCAAATTTGATGAGACCACTAAAACCCTAGACTCAACTGGCTTCAGGCCTATTCAGAGGACAGATACCTCATTAGGCTTCCCCCCTCCCTCAGGTATTCTAAATTTGCCCCTGATTGAAGTATTTACAACTTACCATTTTTAAAATATCTAAATATTGTATTCTCATAAACAATGCTCTACATTTAAGTTCAATTGACACTTTAACACAAATATACAATAAACATACTGTTGAGTGGACACTATGGTTTAACATAGTGGCACCATGATTTAAACTTCTTTTACACCCTTTTTGTGAAAAACAAATATACACAGGACAATACACAGCCTAAAGCATAATATACGTTTTATATTGAAAGAATACAGTCTTCTTTTAAACTATTCAGCTAATAAAATCATATCTATATACATGTATTGGAAAATTTAAAATTTATACCTTCTTCTATTATAATTTTGCCAAAGGTCTCATTTTGATGAGAATAAAAATTAAAAAGTAACATTAAAAAGAGATCATTTTGAAATTCCTAACACTTCATTTTCATATTAATTCAATTGCAGACTAAATTACTCAAATTCTAGGTAAGATTTTCTGTTTGAGTTTTATTATAAGTAAAATAGGCATTTTCAGCTGCAGCATCTGAAGAGGAATTCTTGTAAAAACTGCAATGTAAAACAGGTAGCTTCTTTATTTTTTTATTCACTTTTGAAAAAAAATTGAACTTACTATCAATACAGCAAGACATGCTGTAGAAACAAACCCTAAAAACAATCAATACCCTTGTTCAAAAGGAACTTTATTCACAATGAAAATCATATATTATATAATGACAAGGTAAACCTAGGTTAGTCCTATATCTCTAACATACTCTATAAATATAAACACTCTATCGATATATATAATCAAGTAAAAAGTATTGTAAATAACCCTGTAACAATATTGAAAGCACTGTATTTCACACGTAAAATAGATCTACAAATATACATCACAACTTAAAGTACACACTGGATAAATTTTCCATCCCTTTTTGTCTATTAGGACACTTTGAACTTCTAATAGCAGCAAGAATAGAATTATCAAACCAATTGTGATTAGTAATTGCTAAATTAGGATAGGATGCAAAGAACTCAAAAAGGAACATTTCTTTCTAGAATCCTTTTCTGAGGCAAGTGTATCACTAAATTCCATCTTCCTGAATGAAAAAGCATTACAAAATGGAACTAGAGATAATGCTGTCATGAACACAAATGGTAAGCAAAAGGGCAAAATAAACAAGAAAACAAACATTTAAACAAATAGAAATTCCAGAAAAACATTTTACCTATTAACTAAATAACACTATGTACTAAATATGTTTTTACATTTCTTAAAACTCCAGGTTTGAATTTTTTATGACATATCATTTAAAGAAATCCGTAGAAGAGTATCTTTTGTAAATGTTTTATTATTTTCAATAAAATATCTCAGATGTTTGGCCAGTCTACCATA